>WEKW01016583.1:4194-145037 GCA_013389905.1 Sula dactylatra | reverse complement strand
TAGAATAAAATGTAAGAAGAGAAAGCCAACAGTCATGTGTTTGGCAAGGTTAGAAACTTAACTTTTTTTTCTGTACCGTTTCAGAAGAGAGACTTCCTTGCCTTATCTGAGATCCCTGTGGAAGGTACTTTGTACAGTGAGAAATACTATTTTGCAAATGCTGAGGCATTATTATATTTGCTGAGGCATCATTTCTTATTTGCCTGGGACAGCTTTGTTTGCTGGCCAAATGGAAGATGCTATGGTTAAGTGGAAGAGTGGCTTTGTTCAGCTGTTTCTCAGGGAACCCCAAGGCAAAGCAAAGCTTTTCAGCAGACTGCCATTTGTTTCATAATTTTGCTTCACAATGAGAAGGGAGCTCTTGCTGAACAAAACACTTCTGGCTGCCTAACTGACTGACTTACTAGCTGCCTCTTGTTACTCACAGGGTAATAGACTTTGTGATAGAGTAATAGTGCTGCTTTTCTGCCAAGCAAGACAAATGATTTTGAAGGAAGAGCTAATACCTGTGCTGCAATATTGGTCTCTTTTGTGGTTCCATAACTGTGTCCAAAAGTAAGCACCTTCACTTTATTGGGAAGGCTTCTAGCCCCACCTATTGTCAACATTGCTTGATACTTCTTTTTCTAAGACTGCATTCAGATGCTTATAATTTAGCCAAACTTCCCCCTGGGTTGAAGTTTCCTGTGTTGGGTGACTGCTCAGGTTGATTATCTTTTCTTTTAAATTTCAGCTAAAATATTTCAGCTATTTTAGTGATTCAGACTATAGAAAAAATTGGGGTTTAGCACAAGTGAAAAAAGTTCTAGCTTCTCTCTGCCTCAGAAACAGGATGTGAGATTTGGCAGAGCAGTAGCTGTTTTGGAGATCTTTCAGCCAGCACTACTGTTGAACTGAAGCTACAAACAGAGGCATAGGGTACTATGCTGTATAAAAATGCTGGGTTTCTTACTTGCTGTAATAGCAGCTTTGAGGTAAATTAAACTGGGTACCCTGAGTCAGTTGATAATTTTCTTTTGATCTCTGTGCTGCAAGTCTTTGTCATCCATCATATAAGGATAATTGGACTCTCATCACTTGAGGCTTTTCTGAAGATCCATCTATTCCTGGGAGAAGAGGAGAGGAGGGGAGGGGAGAGGAGNCGAGGCGAGGCGAGGAGAGGAGAGGAGAGGAGAGGAGAGGAGAGAGGAGAGGCTGTGTTCATATCATTATATTGTTTAACATAAGCATGAACACAATGGGGCAAATTTTAATCCTGGTATTTCTTCAGCTTTTAATAATTTTGATTTACAGAGTTAATAATATGCTTTAATTGTTCATTGTATTTTTTATAAGTTTTGTGCAGACAAAACTAGAGCATCACAGGAACTATCTAAGCGCATGCAAGGACACCAGCAGTACCCCATAGACCTCATATCTTAACAAGGCCTAGAGCAGTGCAGTGACTGATGAAAAGGTGGGGAAATGCCTGTATTAGGGGAAGAAAAGTGGAGTGTTCAGCTTTAGGGGATGATAGATTTTCTGTCAAGGATAAATCAAAGAAAATTGTTTACTCCCTATATTGCTTCTTTAATAGTTATCTTTCTTTCAATTGTGGATTAATAGGAAAAATGTCATGACAGTGTTGAAAAGAAAAGCTTCAACAGATAGAAATGGTACAGATGCACTGCTAATAAACTGGCTTAAGGCAGCCACCAGGTAAATTTTGGAGGTTTGAACAGGGAGATACGTAGTTGATCCAGGCTCTTATTCAACCAGCTTTGAAGGACTGCTTCACTGAAAGCAGACCTGCTCTCCAGAGGATGCTGTCTTACTCATAGCTTGAGTCTGATTCCATACTCTTCCATACCAAACATCTCAAACAGGAGCTTTGAACTGTCTACCTCCTTGGAGCAGGTTTCCTCCATGGCCCATTTAGTTATCACTGAAAGACTGCATGTCCTTAATGAAATCAGCTGCAATTCCTGCCCCAGACCTGGCTGAATGTGCAAACCTTCAACAAGTATCAGAGGATTTTCCTTTGTTCCTAAAGGCAAAATGACCCTACACTTCAGAGGACACTGCTAATATGCACAGTGCTATCGTTTTGCATACAGCATCAGATAAGCTGTCACAAAGCCAAATGCTACTGTAATTTTCACTGTATATATGGTGAAATTGTTTTCTGTGTGTACATATATATATAAACTTTTTTTTTACATTTATGCGGCCTTATTCTTCCTGTCACCTTAAGTTAGAAAGCAAAATTCCAAACTTTTTCTCTGGTTTTTTTTTTTTTACTTTTCACACTTTCTTCTTTTTCACTCCTTTATAGCTCTGATCTTTCCTTGCTCCCAAGTTTTGATATAATTAAGCTTTCTAACCTGTGGTGGCCAAATGTGTGCTAGGCATGTAACCAAGTGCTTGTCCCCCCATATTGGAGAAGTAAAGTTTGGAAGACTGAGCACAGAGCTCATGCTGTGAGATTTTGGTCACATCTGCAAGGTACATTGGGGAACAAGTTAGAAATTCCCAAGGCAAGCAATGGAGTAATGTGACTTCTTGCTCTGGAGTAAGAGTTTTTGGCTTGTCTGGACTCCACTGCATGTTGTAGAATGGTTTTAGTCATCCAATGGAGAAAATACAAGTGTTGTTGAAATTGCAACATTAAAATTATCAGTCCATCACCCCAAACACTGAAATGTGTTTAACAAAAGTTTGCTTAAAAGGAAAACTGGGAAGAAAACATTTTGATTCTGTCTAACATTCAGTGCTGATCCTGTCTATTTTGAAATTACTTTTCCTTATCAAGTTTCATTTCATATGATTCAAGTTAGTCAAAATCAGAAGAAACCACCTATTTCCCAGTGAAACACAATACTTTCATTGACCCAACATATTGTTTTCTGATTGTTATTTTGCACACAAGCTCATTTTATGTGTGGATTTATTTATTATTTTTCATTCTGTTTTAGAACACAAAACATTTTCTCAGTCCAGGGCACAAAATGAAAAAACGTGCATTAGCAGGGCAGGAACTGTATTTTTCATTTTGCAGGTTGAGTTCAAAACATTTTCTGTTCTGAAATGGCACAAAAAGAAGAGATGCCTGGGGATTATCTGAGTGCCCAGGAGGCTCTGAAGACAAAGTTTGTTGCTTTCTCTGGGACTAGGACAGCAGCTGTGGCACGGTACTAGCAGGAGGTTGTCAGATCTCACACTTTAAGCATGAAATTCACTTTTCTGGTCCAGAAAAGAGCAGAACCTGGTAAGTTGCTCTACCCCATCCTAAGGACTCCACACACATGCTGTGCAGCAGAATCAGCGCCCTGCTGTAACTTGTGGGATGTGACTTCGAGCCTGCTGTGCCCAAGTCATCTCTGCAGGGAGCTCTGTGCACAGGTGTGACTGCAGGTCCTCCTGCAGCAGCACACCTCTGGTGCAGAGGCACCAAAGCCCATGAGTGGAGTGCAAGACTCACACATCAATATCCTGTATTATCCTGCCACTCGCTGCCCTACTCCTTCTTCCCCTCTTACTATGACTAATTCACATGGCTGATCCTCTGTCCTTCTTTGTGGCCTGACATGCAAGTCCCAGCTGGCTGGTGAGTCCCTGTGATGCCCTGTCCAGGTGGATGATGCACATCAAAGTCCCAGAGCAGCTGAGAATCTGAAATGGATTTCTGAGGCAGCAGGGAGTATGAAGGAGATCTGCCACCTCTGTTGAGTGTCATCATTTGTGTCCTGACCGGGGCCTGCTTCCCCACAGGAGCCACAGTGTGGCTTCCTGGTAGAGGGGTATAAATCATCATGATGTCTGCACTGGTGTCCTCCTAAGCTATCGGCTCCTGGTGCACCCTGCATCATCACAAGGCTATTCTAGGGGATTAAAACAGGCTTGCAGAACTGCCCCTCTGATCCCAGTGCCTGTGTCAGACTGCCTGAGACTGCACTTCTGCATCATCTCTTCAGCATAGAGTTTTCAGTGCTATAGCTCTGCTTCCTAATTGTTTCCACCTTCCTTCTGCCACTGCCAACACCCATAGGATTTTTAATGCTACACAAACTCATTGTTTCCCCCCTCAAATTTATTCTAGGTTTTGATATCTCAGGCTTAGAAAAACCTGGGTGTCAAGATCAGCTTGATCTTTCACACACTAATAGATAAGTTTTGTCTCTGTGTTTGAAACCAAGTAAGCACCCTTCCCTGTCTCTCTCTCTTTCTGCTTGTTTAGTCTCTAAACTGTCTGAACAGTCTGAAGTCCTGCTTATACAAAACCATGGTTGTTACACAGCACTTCACTGATCACCCATTGATTTACCCTGTTGACTCTACAAAAGAGAAGGTTGTCATTCCCTCCCTACTCCCCTCCCTGCTGCTGGTGAGCCCACTGGGGCACATGGATCAGTTGATGTACCCTATGTCACCTGAAGAGCTACTGCCAGCTTTGGGGATAGAAGTTAGGTCTCTGTATTTCCAGCAGAGACCAAGTGTTAGCCTTGTCACACACTACAGCATGGAGTAATGGTTTGGGCTGACAACTCAAGATGAAGGGGGAGGCTGCTTGAAAGTGAAGAGTGATTTTTAGTTTGGGGTTTGTGACTACTGGCCTGATGCCAAATGGTGTACCTTTACTGTGCATACAAAGACATACTCTAAAGTATCTTTACTTTAGACGAGAGTTGGAGTTGTTTATCCTGGAGAAGGGAAGGCTCTGGGGAAAGTTTATTGCAGCCTTTCAATATACAAAGAGGGCTTATAAGAAAAATGGAGAGACTTTTTTACCAGGGCCTGTACTGACAGGACAAGGAGTAATGGTTTTAAACTGAAAGAGGGTAGGTTTAGATTAGATGTAAGGAAGACATTTTTTAATATGAGAGTGGTGAGACACTGGGAAAGGTTGCCCAGAGAAGCTGTGGATGCCCCATCCCTGGAAGTGTTCAAGGTCAGGTTGGACAGGGCTTTGACAAACCTGATCTAGTGGATGATGTCCCTGCCCATGGCAGGGAGGTTGGACTAGATGACCTTTAAAGGTCCCTTCCAACCCAAATCTTTCTATGATTCTATATGATCTTAAAAACCATCTTAGCCTCTATAGCAAAGCTTGGAAATGTCTTAGAAACAATAGTTTCTAAGTCTTTGCAGCATTGCAGCAATCCAGGGAGAGAAGTGGGACCCAGACTTTCTGAATTCTAGGTCTACTGTAATCTGGCTTCTTCTTTCTTCCTTTAGGGGGCCCAACACCTTCAGGTGGCACAACTGAAGTCTGACTTTCTGTGAGGTTTAATCAAATCAGAGCTTTGCAGATCAAGGGGGAAGTGTGGAAGAAAGAAAGTCTGAACAGGTATGTGGGTGTATGGGAAGACCAAAATGACTCCAGAGAAGGTAAAACCTGTTACAAGCAACCAGAAAAGTCACAGTTACCTCTCACTTGCACAGCCACGGTTTAAGGTTTTTTTGGGGTTACGGGGTTTTAGGGTTAAATTTCTAGAATTTTAAGAAAGTTTAAGAAAGTTTTAGGTTTCTAGAAATTAAGTTTGGTTTATGTGACTAACACAGACTGTTTTGGAATTAAGGGAGCAATGAGTCCTCCCGTCTTGTTTTGTTGATAGATTTGCATTAGTGAATTTATTGGTGAGTCTAACTTCTGCTGTTGATTGCCCCAGGTACTCAGCCTTTATTTTCAGGTTAGATATTATCAGTCTCTTCGGCACAGCTGAACTACAGCAGCATTTGCAGGCTGCCTGTCAGATGAAAATCCCCTAAGATCCCTGAAACTTTCTTTCAAAACACAGCCACAATTAGGCCTGGATATTCTGTCTACAGGGAGTTGTCTGCCTCCCAAAACAGACCTGCTCTATTACAGGAATGATTCTGTCAAGTCAGTTGTATAGTTATTTACATAAAACATCTTTCACATAAACTATTCCAGGATACTCTGCAGAATTAAATAGTACAATTATGTATGACGAAGCTCTGCTTCACAGTCTTGTGAACCAGGTATTGATGTCACTGGTGAACATTTTGTGGTTCTTCTCTAAAAACATTTACCCAAGTTTCAGAGTCCAAAGATAATCAATATGTAAGCAAGTTAAAAACACAAACAGGATAGAGGTTTTGTGTTTGCTTACAAGCTAGAAAGTTGGATGTTTCCTAAGCCCATTGTTACAGAATAAAGATATAGTTTGGTGCGAACACGTTTTACCAGTATATGTTCCAGATCATCACTAATTTCTATAGGACTTGTTATCTCAGTTCAGTGCAGTTCTCTCTTCTATCTGTCAGTATAATCACAATGCACCACTGCTTAAAAATTCTTCTTACATTTGGTTACCTCTTCACATTCACTTCTCACACTTCCTCTATTAAGTTCCAAGTTCTTTGCCTTGACTGCAGAGGTCTGCTGTGTTCACAGCTCTCAGCTCTTATTCATGCTCTGCTACTCAAGCCTGTTTACTAAATGACTTTTTGGTAGTGTTCTAACAGCCTTGCCATTGTGATGTTCTCTGTAATGCTTTTTAGGATAACTGACATTCCTTACTAGGTAAGGTTAACTGGTTTCAAAAATGCTTTTCTGTGAAGCATCCTTAATATCCAGCGTCCTGTAAAGTGCTCTCCAAATTAGGAAAGCTCTGAAACTTGCCTTCAAACCAAGAATTCAGGCAGTCTAACTTCAGGTATCAAAACTAGGCAGTAGAATTAAGATCCTCATCCCTTTCTACAGCAAATAAAACTTCCAGGGGGTGCTTCTGAGTCCTCAGTGGTTCCATGGGGAAATGTTATGAATTTGAAGGCTTAAAGTTACATTTGATTAATCCCCTATAGCTCCTATGCACTTCCACAGGAAGTGTTCCATATGTTTACATTCTATAGGGGAATTTTTTGGTGTCTGAGGAATAACACAGCAGAGACCCCAATTCTGCTCATGACTCTGCCATACCTTGATCATTTGGCCTCCTATTCCTTGAATTTCCTATTAGCACAATAGTGATTTAGAAATGTGCTGTAAAAATGAAATCATTAATGTATGTGAATGATCAAGTTCTAGAATGAAAGGAGTCATAAATCATCTAGACTGATAGCTGTTGATTGTTTTAGAGACTGAAATCAAAGACTATCCTGCCTGCTGTAATATTATCTCTTTTTAATCAGTACTGTTAAAGGACCAGGATACAGTAATGTGGAGAATTTAAAGGGACCACTTTGGGTACTGAATACTCAAAATTAGATAGTAAAGCAGAAAGGTTTCATTAAAATCTATTCTCTGACATGTTTGTTGTAACTGCATGTAACAAGAGATTTGTAATTAAGGTGTAAGTGTTTCTCCAGTGTGACAGCATTATAATGACCAGCATAAGAGCCACTGTCATCTAACAGCAAATAGTTATAGCCAAGCATAGCATGTACAGAAAAGAAGCAATGTCAAATACAAAGAAATCAACAAAATTTCATAGAGTTCTGCATGAAATAATTAATAAACTGATCAGTAGATTATCATTAGGTAGATTAAATTTAGAAAAAGCAATACAACCACCACCCAAGACTAAGAAAAAGTAAAAGTTGTCAAGTTTCAGCCTATCATAACTGATTCCTACTCTTTACATTTCTTTCCATTCCTGGAAGGACACTGAATTATTTCTGCAATTAAAGATCCATCTGGTGAGAGTAGACCTTCGTTGGTTGTGTCCAACAGGCCTCTTTAGGTAAGAATGTTTTTGGAAGGGTTTAATGGGGACACCTGACAGGAGGTTGCCTCACCTGTTCTGAAATTGTGCAGATTGAGCCTTTTATCCAGGCTTAGTGTCACCTTTACAAAGGAAACATAAAACTCTACTGAAGAGTATATTGTTCACCTTTGGGATTGCATAGCATTTCTGGAAATGTCAATGGATTTATAAAGGTATTAAAGAGATCTGGCAGTTCTTCAAGAAAACACTATTAAAGGGATAAACACAAGCTGTCCCAATGCAGAAGGATAAAAAAAATGTAGTAAGAGATCAGGTTAGTTAAATTGTGAACTCTTCATTGATATCCAGCCCAAGAAGAGAGAACACAGGAAGTGGAAAGTAGATCAGATCACTAAGGAAGGATATAAAAAGACAAACTGAGCAAGTAGGAACAACATCAGAAGGACAAAGCATAAGTGAAATGTAGTTGTGAGGAAACATCAGTGACGATAAATCCTCAGCACCTTCAATCAGTGTATTAGAAGCAAGAAGAAGACCAAAGCCCATGCTTTTCTCCCATCTAATAGACAGGAAAAGTGCCTAACAATGGATATCAAGAAGGCAAATTGTATATGTGTTTTTGAGCTGGCTTCATCAAAAAGGTCAACTGTGACCTCATACAGGTATGGACAACAGCAAAGGGGTAACATCTCAGACTGGAGTATGGAAAGAACAAATTAGAGAGTAAATTAGGTAAATTAAATGTTTTCAATACACCTAAGTCTGACAAACTTTATCTTAAGATGCATGAAGACCTGAAGGAAGGAGGCCTCTTAGAACAATCAATAAGTCTGTGCTCTTGGGGAGAACGGATTATTTACCAGGACCTGTCCTTAGGGAAGGGAGGAAAAAAAGAATCCAAGAGACCTTACAGTAACTGTTCTATAGTGAGTTTAACTTCAGTCCCTGGAAAATGAAATTATTAGAAGCTTTGTCAAAATAACTAGGGGATGGGTTGTAGCAGTAGCAGACTTTGATTTCTTCAGAGCAAATCATGTCAGACTAGTGTAATTTCCTTCTGTGGCAGTGTAGCTGGCTTTTGGATAAAGAAAAAAAATAAAATCAAATATTTAGGCTGGTGTATGATGATTGTTTAAGGAAGTTAATGATATCTGTCTCCTATTACAGAAACCAATAGACCTAACAAATTGGCGTGTTTGTAGTTAATTTGTGGAGTTCTTTGAAAAGCAGCTGTTTGTCCATTTGATTTTCTTGGACTTTCAATGTTGCACACAGAGAAAAAAATGCACTATTAATTTGAACTGATAAAAGTGGTGATCTGAAAGCTTTGAAAGGATTTAAAGAACTAAACTCACATTTCAAAACAATTACAGGCAATGGGACTGAGGCTAGCTTTATAGGGTGTGCAACAGGTGAAGGAGCTCAGGATTGGTCTTGAGAAATACTGAACATGCCACCAAAATCAAATTATCTTACAGCAGATTTTCTCACTTTAAAGTAATGGGGACCAAGCCTGCACTGCTCACCAAAATAAACACAAATCACAAATCACAAACTAAAAGCAAAATCTCAGATAAAGGGATTTTTTATTGATATCATTGGCCGCACAGAAGTATGGGTCCCAACATACAAGTGCTTCAAACAACAGACAGCTAAATATGAAGACTTTAATGAGCATGCAACCGCAAATAAAAAATGTATGAGTGTTAGTTTCTGTGAGGCAAATGAAGAAGTTAATTGCCTTAAAACAGAACCTAAAAAATTAACTGGGGCACAAAAAAATACTTTTTCCTTCTGAAGAAACAAAGCCTCCTCACTATCCCACTTGCCTGGATTCAAGATGCACATTTTTGCCCTTTAAGGCCATTTCTTTTTTTAAGCCTTATTGCTTGGTGTTACCATGGCTACTGATCATGAACTGAAATTGCTGTGTAATATAGTTTATTTCAAGCCATAATTGTGCTGAAGATCTAGCAGTCAGTTTTGAGCAATTAAAGGAGACAGGCTCTAAGGTGGACTTGACAAAAGCCTCTAACCCTATAGATGGTAAAAACTGCTGGGATTTATGGGCTGCTTGTTTTTGACTTACAAGGTGCCTTACAATGTCATTACAGATGTAGCCTAATGTGTAGTAAGTAAGTCTTGTTATAAATGTCATCAATTCCTGGAGTTAAATTTGCCACTTGTGAAGAAAAGGGGCAGAGAGCCAACCCCCACCCTTGAAATACTCACTCCCCCAGTCCTGAAAAAATTAACTCTTCTGCTTCCTATTTTCCAAAGTCCATGTTTGCTTGAGTGGAAGTCCTTCATCTGTTTTGGCATTCGAACAGAGTATCTTCTGCTTCCTCAAATATTAAATCTAACCTCCACACGAGTTGCACCTTTCCCAGTGGATGGTACCAGGGCAATAGGAAACCTAGAATCAATGGGAACCAACAGCCTGGCAGCTAAGTAATTTCAGCATTTGAAGGAGGCAGGACTTTGTTTTTAATCGCAATTCTTTTACATTACACAGGTCTAAATGATATCATTTTTATCTAATATGTTGTTTGCAGTCATGCAGGGAGGACCAGGTTCAACTTGAAATGGGGAAGACATTATTATTTAGTGCTGCTCTATGAGTTAAAAGACCATCATAATTTTCTTGTTTGCCTTTGCTTTGGTGATAACAGTCCTATGCAAAAGGTTTCACAGCAGATCACCTTGTGCTCTGCTCTGAAGATAGGCATAGTCAGGCTGAAATAACTCTGCTCTGGGACACCAGTGAGTCCGTAATGTTCCTTCTGGGTAAGAAATGAGTCAAGGCCCCACCAGAACCTCTTAACAGAGTGGGAGATGCTGCCCTCTGAGTGTGATAAAATGCACAGGAGCATTGCCTGTTAGAAAAAGCAAGGTGCTACCTGCCTGGCAGAACACTGATGTGGGTGACATGCACAAACTCCTGCTCAGCTGATTGCATTCTAGAGCTATCTTCTTGCGTCTGTAGTGACTATAACATCAGTCTCTGTTTCCTGGGGTCACTGTGTCTTACCACTGAGTAGCTTTGGTTCAGTAGAGGTGAAATAGCCTCTGTTTGAGACCAGCTTCTCTTCAGAGAGCTATTACGCAGGAGATAATGGTTGTAAGAAACATGAAGATCATAAGCTGCAAATTAGATTTTTTTTTCACATTTTCTTATGGTTTTATTGTTTTTTCCAGTGCTCACATTTGTGGCTGGTAGAGTTCTTGCAGTTGATTGAAGAGATTTTTTTTCTCTCCAGTATACATCCTGGCAAACAAAAAAGCTAATTCACAGAATTAACTAGACCCAGACTGTTCTCACTAAAGTACCTGTGAGTAATCTGACTGTGAGGAACTGATTAGAACAAGCAGTCAAATTCACACTGTATAAATTAGATGAACTCTAGATTTCCGAGCCCCAGTGAGCTAAATTTCAATACCACTTGCCCGCTGTTTTCCTATAACAAGAGGGACCTATGGCCATCCTTGTATTCAGGTAAGGTCCCATGAAAACTGGGAATGGTATTGCTCCCTGTTGCTCTCTTATATCCCCTTAGTTCGTGCCCTTAAACTGGAAGTAGGAGATGTGGCTTCTAGGCTCTCCTCCTTTTTTCCTTTTTTTTTTTTCTCCTGTGCAGTCTAGCTGCCATACTAATTAGAGACCTAATTGCAACCTTCAGTTGCTCCCCTAAAGTCAAGGTCAGACTGACTGTGGTGTTTCCTACTGGCTATTTTAGGCATTACTCAAAGCAAGAACTAGGCTTTTTTGGTTATTATTCAGGGAAGTTGTGTCCCTCCATGAACTGTGTACGGTGGTTTTGTGTTTAAACCAAGTAGTTTGGATCCCTGCTCTGATACCAAAGGAATACACTTTGGGCACTGCAACACCTGATTTATGCACTTAATCTAGCAGTCTGGATTTTGTCCCAAACTCTCCGCTAAAGGTAAATACAACATGACAGCTTCAGCAGGTCAAATGATTACTGTTCAAGCAAGCCTAACTTAGGAATGATTTGATCTCTTTCATTCCTTAGGCTGCTGGCTTTGTGGCAACTTCAAAAGTGACCTGGCTGGTGATACCACTGGAGTTTTAGGAAAGCCATCAGTACATCTCAGCTCTGCATGTTATTGCCTTAGCTTCAGAGCTCTTCTGACTTTCAACTATATTCTCCCAAAACACCTGAGAACTGTTCTGAAAGTGTAATTAAGATTACTTTTCTTGGTTTCTTTTAAAGTCTTCATTTCCTGTTGCTGGGATAATTTATGATGCTGTTTTATTGTATCCTATCACTTTTTTATTTATTACTGTGAAGTGCTGTGTAGTGTCTTGACTGCCTTTGGGGAAGAGCTGTGAGAACTGAAACCACTGCATCTAATTCAGTGACATTATCCTGGCTGCGACTCATGTGCTTTAGGTTGGAGTGTGTGATTTGAAAGGTGTCACTAGTGTTACTGCATTGGCATTAGGAAGCAGGACCAGGAATCCTTGCTTTAACAGGCTTCCTATGTTGCTTCCATGTCCATCTCAGTACATCCGCACTACTGTATGTTTGGTTCCCATAGTAAGTACAGCAACCTCATGATTTCAGTACTTGAAAGGCAGACAGAATTCAGACTACTAGTATACCCCATCCTTCTAGGGACAATCTTGCAAACAGATTATCTATGCAGTACAGAACCTGTTATATCCCCTTAAGGATGGGGATGCATACTGGTACAGGTGTCTGATATATCCTAATGTAAGCATCTGAAAGTTGTATGTCTAACTAGTTGTATGTCTAGCTAGTTAGTCTAGGTTCCCTTTAGAGTTTCTGGAGAGAAAAAGCTACCTGTGGAGCCACTGCACTCTAAGAAAGGTGTCTAAGGCTGAGATCTGTTAAGCAGCTGAACTGATTTACTGTCTCAGTGACTCTGAGACAGTCACTCAGCTCCCTACATAGAACTCTTTTTTCATCCTCCATCTATCCTGGACCTGTGTTGCCATTTTGCTTTGCTGCACTGGCTCTGACCCTCAGCAGGTAAACACTCTGTGAATCGCCCAGGAGTATGTGTTTTCTCTGGTTTAGTTTTCTGACGGACTGTGTAAATCAAAATGGCTCATGGAAAGGACTCACAAGTGCTGAGGTCAGAACAATACAAGTGGTGGGAGCATAAGGGTAGATGTGTGAGGGGATCAGACCCTATAGGTAGAGCACAGTTAGTTTGGCTCCCTGCATTTTGGATAGGCAGGTGTTGGGCCCATATTAATGAGTAGATCAAACTTTTTTCTGTACTTCCTCAAATTGGCCCAAAGCCTATGTCTGTACAAGCTTTTGTCCAAAGACTATGAAGGTTCTAGGTAGGTTTACACTTTAATCTCAGTCCTGCACTCAGAACGCAATGATGATATTCCCTGAGTATTTTCACTTACCACTGACTGCAGTTCTCCTGGGAAACAGGCCACCTGAAGAGGACTTATTTAACTTCTTCTTCAAGCAGTCCTCAGAGAACTGCTGGAAATCCAAGTTAACTCATTTAGTTTTCCCTTCCTCTGTTCTGAAACTCCAGTACCACTCACTGTCACAGATATATCCTTTTGTCTCTGTGAACCTTCTTCCCTGTTCCTCTGTGCTATGTTCATACCAGGTATTTCCAAACTGGTTATAAAAAGCATCTATTTTTGCATATGCAGGCATCCTTCTCTACAGTTTTCCTAAAAGTTTTCAAGAGGTTCCTGTATCACTGGTTCTCTGCATGTCTTTTTCTGTTCCTGAGGGCTTATACAAGCCTCATTTTGTAACTTTTCTCTCCTGAAAAGCAACACTGGTATAAGATTAACTGGCTGTCTACAGATTCGGAGAAGGAAAAACAGACAATCCTCCTAAACGTCTGATGTTAATCACAACTCAATGGTAAGAGGTCTGCAGAGGGCCTTCTGGTAGATTTGGAAGCTTGTTGCTATCACATCTGATAGCCTGCCCACCTACCCATCTCCTATGGCCTGCTGTGCATGTAGTCAGAACTGAAATTAACTCAGTGCTTTGCTTGAAATGACACTGGACCAAATGCTATCTTCACCTACCATCTCATAAGTCTAAAGCAACATTAGCAAACAAAGAGCACACTTTTATTCTAGCTGATAGTAAAATTCTCATCCTTCATTGAAAACAGCATGTAATGTGTCCAAAGAAACTTTTATAATAACTCTGAAGGAAACAGCTAATCCTACACACTAGAAAACTTAGTTATTATGAAGGAGGTTCCTGTCTTTCTAATTACCTTGTTGTAGTGTAGCCAAGTTCAGTTTGAGTCTGGGGCTAGCTTTCTTGCCAAAATGTGGAGTAAAAAAGAATTTTTCTGCTTCCTGCCCCCCAGCCATTTTGACATGGCAATTTTAAAGCTAATTACTTGATGACAGGGATCAATGGCATATCAGTAAAGTCACTTTCCAAAGGCAGCTTTTGATAATGCTTTTTTCTATGTTCTTCTCTGATTAAAAATATTAATACATTCGGTTATCTAAAGAGAAAGGGGTGGGAATGGGTGGGGAGTTGAAAGGTATTCTAATGCAAAATTTTTTTGTTCATGTAGATTGAAGATATAATTATGGAAAATAACTTCTTTTATTTCATAGAAAGGATCCTAAACACACTGTGGATAATGTATCACTAATGCCAACATAGGCAACTGTCATTCTTTAGTCTAGTCTTTAGACTAAAAGCAACATTTTACACCCAGGGTGATATGACATTCCCCTTCCATGTATAAGCCTTAACAATAGAATCACAGGATCATAGAATAATTGAGTTTCGATGGAACCTCTGGAGGTCATTTGTTTGACCCTAGACTCAAAGCAGCAGCAAGAGCCTTGTCCAGCAGAACTTTAAATATTTCTAAACCTGGAGATTCCTCAGTCTCTCTGGGCAACCTGTTCCAGTGCTGAACTGCCCACATGGAGAAAACCTTTTTCTTGTATCTAATTGGAATTACCCTTGTTGGAACACGTCTGTTGCCCCTTGTGCTTTTGCTGCTTGCCTCTGAGAAGAATCATGTTCATTTTCTTTATAGCAAAGTTGGCAGTTACTATCATAGGACATCTAGTCCATATCTCTGTTCTGAGGATGACTGAGAACCCTGACATTCTCCCTAGCAAAGGTTTCCACAGCTTAGGTATCTTATTGACACTTATTGATCTTTGTGGTTAGGAACACATTCCTTAATATCTAAACTATATCTTGTCCTCCAGAAAATTAATTATTATTATTTTCTTTCACTCCCCAGAAATGAAAAGTCATGTATCACCACCCTTTCAACTGTGTTTTCAATACTGGAATTCTTATCATGTTCTCCCATACTTCTTTTTTATTCCAAAAATAAACTGAATTACCTCTGCGTTGATGGATGGGACATATTTTCTGAAGTCTCTCAGCATTCTTATTATTCTTCTTAGCGTGACTGCATCTCTTGAAAATTTAGTGCCTCGAGCTATATGGAGACAAAAAGATTAATTGCTTCATAAGTTCTGAGGATGACACTCCTGTTCATTTGGGATGGCGATTTGCTTTGTTTGTAACAACATTGCATTGTAGTCCTGTCATACAGTTTGTGGTCCAGAACAGACTTTAATGCCTTTTCTCCAAGGTACTGTTTCACTCATCTGGGTTTTTTTTTTGTCTTTTTTCTTTTTTTATATTTGTGCAGTTGCCTGTTTCTTTCACTGAGTTGGTCTTTGCTGTTTACTGATTTGTTTTGGTTATTGTTTTCAAACCCTTTTTTTCTAGTCTCAAGTAGTTATGCTGAATTCTAATCCTGTCCTCAGTGGTGTTCACAGTCTGCTTTGTGCATTGATGTCTACACACTTTGTAAGAGCTTCTGTTCCATCAACCTACCCATTAATCAAAATGTTCATTGACACTCAGGAACTCAGGTGAGTGCCCTGTGAGATCTCACTTGACATGCTGTGCCAAATTTGGTGTGATCTACTAATATTTGCTCTGGAATACTTTGTTGCAAAGCCACCTTTTGACAATTTTATATAGACTACTTTTCTCCTGTTTCTTTGAAGCAGTGTTAAAGAATGTGGGCACCTAAAGCATTATTTTGGGGAAACTGAGACAATGAGCTCCAAAACATCAGTCTAAACAACTTCCTTTACTAATACTATGAGGGTAGAACATTCCCATCTTCAAATACTTACACTAGCTGAAAGCAAGCTTATGCCTAAATCCATTTAGATTCTTGAAACTAGACATAGGGTTTCCAACTTTCTGAGAGGCCTTTTGAAACAGGAGTACCCCAAACATGCATTGACAAAATCTTACCCCAAGGCGTTTTTCTTTTTGCCAGCACAGCTATATCCTTTCCCTGTACGGCAACAGCTTTGTGACAAACACTCTTCTTTAAGCCTCCCTGTGTCTTCACCATAGATTTTGCCAATAGAGCAGTGTCAACTCTGTGGGCGATTTTCTTACACCTCTAGACAATACAGGTATGCCAGCAAAATCCTGTGGCGGAGACCTGGTTTCAATCTCTTCAGTTCCAAACAATGTGTTTGCTTTTAAAAACCTCCTCCCTTCCCCTAGGCACTAAATTTACACTTGTCATTTGAGTGGTGACTCATACCCTTCTGATTCAGCCGCATCTAATCAGTGGCCTATTGAAAAAAATTATTTTCCTCTGACTTTGAAGAGCCATGTGTCATTTTGCACACTAACCACCAATTCGTACACTAACAGCCAACATGAAGAACAATCTAGACCAGACAGTCAGCCCCGCATCTAGGCTCCACATAAACTGGTGCCCAAACTGCATATTTGCTCTGAGCTTGTCCAGTTCAAATAGTTTTGCAGCCCTGAAAAGAGTTTCTTTTATCCTCCAATGGCAGCCAGGAGAAATGATGCTGACATTTTTCTTGCTGAGAGCTTCCTCCGTGCCAAGCCAACAGATTCAAAGAAGCAAGCACGCAGAGCAGATCCGGGAGCACAGTCCTGCCCAGACATTGATGATCTCTTATTTACTTGTGTGCAGATGAAGTCTAGGTGTGCCTAGACTAGCATTTTAGTTCAGATCAGGGCTGGGTATCTTTAAATTAATCCCCTCTTCTACTTCACATTGCAAAGCATTAATGGAAGACAGAAACTGGATTCCTTCCGGCTAAAACCAGAACAGAAGGTAAACTCTATGTGTGCACCTATTTCATTACAGCTGCTAATGGGTGTCCATTCCAGGGTAACAAGTTAGGGAGCCCCTGAAACACATGCAGTGTGGACACTGGGTTGTTCATACAAAATGTTTCCCTCAACAGATCCGTTTTTGTCTGGCCACACTACTTGCTAATGCAGACATAGTCTTTGTTGATCATGCCACACATCCCTTCTCACGCAACTCCAAGTTCTTTAGGCGTGCCTACTCCCTCGTTGCCAGCAGTGTGTTTCTGCTGTTTTCCTAGCAATGCATTGGTGCCTTGCTGAGCAAGTCGTTTGCAGGAGCCAAGTCATAGAAAGGTTACTTACTATTTTGGGAAGGTAATTTTCTGTAATCATTGTATAACCACTATGTCAAGGTTAATCACTGTCTTGAGGTCCTCTGTATCCCCTCTGGCTTTTTGGTCTCACATTGAACTGGTCTGATCTCTTCTTAAGAAGTCAAATAGCTCAAATGGTTCTTCTAAACACCTGATAAAACTCTTCAGTCTTTGCCCAGTTACAAGCTTTGTGTGTTTTCACTTTCCTTTTGAAGTCTGCAAATGTGTCCTTCTCATATGTTTCTCCTTTAGGTGAAGCTCAGGTGTCTTCAGCATCAGCTATATCAGTTATATCAGCTATATCAGCTATATCAGCTATATCAGCTATATCAGTTTTATCAGTTATATCAGTTATATTTTCTGAAAAAAAAAAGAGCTAATGAAAAATCATATATTGGTAAGAAAAAACCATCTTCTTTCTGACTTTTTATTTTCTGGAACTGATTGTCTGTGATTCAGGATGAAATGTTCTTTTAACATTCTCATGTTATCCTCCCTTCCAGAGAGTTACAGCTCTGGTGGGGCTTTTCTTGCTCCCATTTATTTCTACGTTGAGAACCAAGTGATGTCCAGTAATCACTGGGATTTTCTTTCACTCAGTGTCTAAATTCCAACCACTCAGCCTTGTATAATGGAAAAATCCCTACAATAACATTAATTCAGCTTTGGGAACTCTTTATTCCAAGTGCTGATTTTATACAGACCCTTACACCTAA
This sequence comes from Sula dactylatra, assembly GCA_013389905.1. NCBI lineage: Eukaryota > Metazoa > Chordata > Aves > Suliformes > Sulidae > Sula > Sula dactylatra. The sequence continues at coordinate 127,149 of WEKW01016583.1, read as the reverse complement.
CTTACCCTATACAGTGCTTCAGGAGCTGAGGCATCTATCTCAAGAAGTGGATTTCAAACAACAGGCTGACAGATTTCTCTCCACTCAGGAACACCTGGAAGAGAATTAAAACTTGAAACTTGACCACTTGATTCTCCTAAAAGTGCTTGAAACACAAAACTCTTCCTTTTGGGCCATTAAAGGAGATGAAAAGAACTGTTCTTGTTCAATGCCAAATAATAATTAAAAAGAGGTTGTGCATCCTTTTTCTTAGGTAGCATAATTTGAAATACATATTACAGCTTTACAAAAAAAAGTTTTAAATTAGCAGAAAGGAAATTGCTTCACTGAAATATCTATTTCAGAATGTGTCTATTAAAAAGACAGAAAGAGATTGTGACAGTTTTTATGCCAGCATGGAAATATATCACAATCATTGGAATTAATTTAAACTCCATCCTTCATTATAAGGAGTGGCCAACCATGGCTGCCTTTTGCCATATCCATAATTTCACAGCGCTTACAGATTGCTGTAATGCAACTGTGTGGAATTTATGAAATATGACAAGAGAGATGGGATTCATTGTCTTGGTAAAAAGGACCCCATTCAATGTAGGTATGTCAATCAGATTATGCAACGGTGAAAGAACAATTTATTTTCTGCGTAAGGAGGATGGCAGCATAAGTCTCTGGAAATTCAGTAGGCACTTGACTTGACAGCATCAGGATTTCCTGCTCACAAAAAATGTAATAAACAGAAGAAAGTCAGTGATAATATCAATCACAAACAATGACCTTGATATGATTTCAACATGTCATTGGCAGCACACTGTAAAATGCAGCAGGCTGAAAATAATTGAATATTTTTGAAAAATTCAAAAAATAAAGTAAATGGCTGTTAAAGGAAAACAATAATATTTACAGCTGCTTTTTTCCTCATAAAAGCTGCTTGCCTTAAAATTCTGAGATTGTTTGTCTCCTTTTTACTTAATAGCTTACTTAAAGACTAGCACAAACAAAAAAAGCATCGGAAAAATAAAGATCATACAAAACAAAATTCCATAATGATGCTATTCTCTGAATTTGGATTCAAAAGGATGAATCCCAGAATTTTAAAATCCTTCTGAAAGTTCATAATTATTTTTTTCCAGTGGAAAAAGAGTCATTTCACAAGTTATTACTATTATTATTTTAAAAAAAGAACAAGAAAAATAATTAAAAAAAATAAGTTAAGACATCAGGAGAGATTAGAGATACAGAGCAATGTGTCAGTTTCACAGCTGAATTTTTTTTTAATACTGCTTATTTGTTCAGAATTTTACATTTCAAAAAACTTTACGCAGACAAGTTTTGTTGTAAGCTTTGGAGTCACTAAGGTTTTTCCAATTGTTCAGCTTGTTCTTTGTCTTTTACTTTTGAAGACTGAAACTTTTTCCTGCCTATAATACCTCCAGGACTAGTTTGGTGAACGGAAATTTTGACTCATGTTCTTGTGAATGTGCATGTGTTTTTGTTTCTCTCACACCGTTATTACTATTTCCTCAATTTCAGTGCTTTCAAAAAAATGTTTTTTGACAGTGTACAACACTCACTGGCTAGTTCTGAGTTATGAATAACTTCAAGAGAGTGATTCTTTCCACCTCTTTTGTGGAAATCTTAGAAACTGAAGCAAACAAAGAGCAATACAATTATGAAACCTGTTAGGGACTAAGGGTGGATTTTCTGTCCTTGAAGCTCTTAGAAATTTCTTGGTTGAGATGACCTCTGGAGGCCTGTTCAAACTTCATGTATTGCAATATTCTATGATTTTTTTCTAAAGGAAGAAAACACTAAAAAATATGTTTTTCCTTCTTAGGCTGGAGCAAGCTCTGGAGGCTATGCAAACCTCATTAGGGGACAAATAAGCCCTTTCCATTGGCTTCTCACCTATCAGCATGTCCCAGTGGTATGTAACTCTCCCTGCTCACTTCACTGGAAGCCTCAATTCCTAATTTGGGCTATAATAAGAGACAAATAAACCTATAGCCCTACCTCACATAGGTTTGTTGAAGATGAACAGACAGCACGTTATGAGGTAACATGGCAATAAGTTTAGCTCAATAACCATAGTAATTCCATGGCATATCCTGAGTTCCTACAATAAAAACATGCCTACCTAGTTTCTCAGACTTTCTGAGCAAAGTATCTTCTGAGGTGGGAACTGCATCTCACATGTCATGGGCATCTTCCCAGCGATGGGTTTCTTCACCTGTCGGAAGACAGAATCCCATGATTTGACTACTGAGAAAAGATTAACGGGGTATCTTGCTTTTCAGTCATGTGAAATGGTTCAAGACAGTTTCTTCAAACAATTCTTTGCTCAGTCAAAGGTACGTAGCACTGTGAAAGAGGGTAGCGTAAGGACTATGTGCCTGAGTTTTATGCTGAAAACTTCTTAAACTCAATTTAGGGCCTGATCCAGCTGCCTAGGCCATCCTTTACAGCCTACACCTCAGTCAGTCTGTTCTTCCCAAACAGGTCTATAGGCTAATTCTCTTATCTGTCCTCCAGGAGAATTCCATTAGCTCTTTAATAATCTTTTCGTATTAGTTCTTGACAAGCCATATTACTTTCCCTAGTACCTGGTAAAAAGAACTTTCCAATGAATGTTTAACCTGTGGTTCTCTTTCTGTCTTGGAACTGTTTACCTAATGACTATAATTTTTCTTCTTTTTATTTCCTTTAGAGTTCCTTTGTTTTGACATTCATGTGACAGAATAATATCAAGTGATGGACTAAATTCAGTTATATGTATTATTCATAGATAGAAGACTCTAGTCTGCAATTGTTTCCTGGGTGATAAGAGGGCATACTGTGGTTAAAACCTAATGCACTGATAAATAAATTGCAACTGTCATACTTGGATGCTACACAGATATTGGCAGCATCTTCCAAAAGTGAGAGTAAGGCTATTTTCAACAATATATTGAAGGGGGAGGATTTTAATGGATCACTGCAAATCAGATAGAAAAGGTGGAAATTGATTTAGTTGATTCAAATATAGAGTGTATGAAAACAGAGTGTACATTATAGGCACTTCAATCAGATAATCAGCCTTTACGTCAAAGTGCAGAAGATACTAAAAACACACATGAAGCCCAGAATTTCTAAAGGTAGACAGTAAAGCTGAGAAAATGGTCATGTTGCACAAAGGATAGTGAGACTGGATTACATTGCAGAGACTATTATTAGTAGGATCCATAGCTGATGATATGTGTCCACTCTAACAGTGCAAGTTACTCCTGGAGAAAAATAAAAACATAAGGGGGGACAGGAGGGAGAGAAAGAGAAAGAGAGAAGGGAAGAGGGAAACACCTTTCCTGTGTCCAGCCAGGAAGAGTAGACATGCAGTCCCAGGTGTCTGTTCTCTGGGGAGCTGGTGGCTGGGCTGTCCAGTGCAGCAGGTGGTAAGGATGAAGATGATGAGGATAATGATTTTTGTCATGTTTTTTCCCTAGCACTATATACTTTTCGTTGTGAACCACTCAAGCTCCCTATTGTTTCCACTTATGGTTCTGTCATGGTTTTAGCTGGGAGAGTTAATTTCCTTCACTGTAGCTGGTATAGTGCTGCATTTTGGACTTAGTATGAAAATAATGTTGATAGCTCACTGATGTTTTAGTTGTTGCTGGTAGTGCTTACACTAGTCAAGGACTTTTGCAGCTTCCCATGCTCTGCTGGGTGCACAAGAAGCCGGGAGGCGAGGGGATACAACCAAGAGAGCTGATCCGAATTGGCCAAAGGGTATTCCATATCATGTGACGTCATGCCCAGTATATGAACTGGGGGGAGTTGGCCGGGGAGGACAGTGATCGCAGCTCAGGGACTGGTGGTGTCGGTCAGTGGGAGGTGAGCGGTTCCAGCACTCTGTTTTTTTTTATTTCTTTTCCCTCTTTTCCCCAGGTTTCATTCCTCTCTCTCGTTATTTTCTTTTTTTGTATATTATTATTATTATCATCATAATCATTATTGTTATCATTACCATTACTGCCATTTCTATTTTATTTTAATTATTAAACTGTTCTTGTCTCCACCCATGAGTTTTCTGGCTTTTGCTCTTCCGATTCTCCCCCATCCTACTGGGGTGGGGGGAGTGAGCGAGCGGCTGTGTGGTGCTTAGTTGCTGGCTGGAGCTATACCATGACAGGTTCTGTTAGCACTGACTGGAGTACAATAGTTGGGTGCAAATTTTGCACACTGGCTACTTGTTGAACTTCTGGGCACATAGATTATTGGATAATATTGATTAAATATTTAAATTACTGCTCTATACTTTATTATACAATATATTTATTTTTCACTAGTGTAAGCTAAGGTCTACAAAACAAGAAGTAAGGAGTGAGGAAAAAGAGGGGTGAAATAGCAGTTGCTTCCCATGTGAACTAGCCCTGACAACACTGTGGGGGTTTCTAGGTGCAGGGCCACCATGAGTACAATACAAGAATAACAGCAGAAAAGTGCCACTACCGAGAATCTTAAAAACATGTGTAAAAGGTTACAGAGCTGAGAATACCATAAGGCACTGTGCAATAGTAAATGCCATTTTGTAAATATCAGCTAACTCAATAAATATTCCTATTCCAATTTTACCTAGACTTTAAAAAGCATCTTTATCACTTGACAGCTACATTAGCAGCTCACCTAAATTGCCATTTCAGCCCCAGGTGAATGCACGAGCTCATATTTGTTATGGTGCCTATAAAAAACTTACGGACATAGTACTGCCACAGGATTTTTGCTGAGTTGTTTTAACTAGTTATTTCCTAGTGTCCATGTGTCTGCTTGCTGTAACCTGTTGCTGTTGGGTTTTTTCTAAACTTAGAAGGCCCTTAAGGCAAGCAATATCTTTTTACTGTATATTTGCAGAGTACAAGCACACCCAGGGAAGCAGGCACTACTTCACCACAAATAACAAAATACAAAATAAAATAATTTGACTTGTTCTCACAACATGTATGAAAATTAATGCAAAGCAGACCAAGTTTACATGACTGAGTATGTCCCCTACATAAGCATCTCAGTCTTTTCAGCCATTATATACACTCTTCATTATCACAAATCATGAATGAGCACTGGTGAGACTGGTGGGTCTGCTCTGCACAGTGCAAGAGCAGGGTGCTCCACCAAAGCATGAGAAGTGTTTTTGCGTTCTTTCTGGGCCATTATTTGGTCATGTCAAAAAATCTCAGATGAAAACTGTGGTCAGTAGACACACTAGATTTGTAAGAGGCATAGTGGTAAAACTGATGGGAAAACTGTAATTTTAAGACAAAAAAATACTTTGTCTCTGAGATTCCTCTTGAAAGGGATGAGGCTTCTGTATAACCTGTCATTCCATGCCAGAGCTGAAATGTTGAATACTGTGACTTATTTTCACAGGAAAGTGACCTTTCATGCCAAGATTTTTAAAGAGTTTGATATTTGGGAAAGAATGAAGTTCAAGCAGAAACTGGTGAAAGTGGCCACAAATTAATATTTGTTAAAAGGTTTTACCTTAATGGACTGTAATGAATGTAAAGATATGCAAAACTATTAGCCAAACGAATCCAGATGAGACAAATTAGAATAAATTAAAATATTTCTCAAAAATATAATTAACCTTTCAAAATTACAGAAGATTTATCAGTTAGTTTGATAAAATCTGACTCTAGACCTGAAAAACAGCAAGGGCCAAATTTTACACTCAATTAAAATTTTGCAAATTTCATAAATTAGGAGGAATTACTCTGAATTAGCAAAGTCCACATGGAAACTAGTGTAGGAGTCTCACTCGCTCTCTCTCTTCCCTGATTTCCTTCTAGTGCAGTCTCTATAACCCCAGAAACAGCCCACACCTTCCTGTTTATGCTTTTTCACAAAACCCAGTCATTTAAAAGTCTAATCATTTTCTGAACTGGTTGTTGCTACCGGTAACAAAATTGCATGTTTGCTGTGCATAAAAGCAGAAAACCCAAACCTAGCCTTCTTTCATAACTAGTTCTTTAGACAGAAAAAACAGTCTTGCACCCTGTAATCAGAGCTGAATATTATATAAAGACTAAGTACTTACAAAGTAAGGAAGAGGAAATGAATGGGACACTCTAGAGAATTTTATCTCAAAAGTTCCTATAGCACTTCATATATTAAGATTGGGTTTTTCAAAGCGTCTTAAGAGGGTTCGTTTGATGAGCCTGGTGGGGAGAGTTGACATGTATACATCTGTGTATGGGGCTGGGGGGGGAGGAAGATGTGCATTTGCTTCAAAACAGTGTGTTAAAGTAATTAGTTGCTAAATCACATTAAGCTCACAAAATGCTGTAGCTCAGGTTTTCTATGATGTTGTCCCTTGATCTCCCTCTACATCTGCATTTGGATGCAGCCTGTCCATGCCCCTCAAATCCCCATAGGCTACAGCCTTGTTACGCTCTTTCATTCCTCTGCAATGGACTTTTTTTCCCACTTCATTCTCTGGCTTTTGCAACCTTTTCCCTGTGAGGGATATATCACTTTGCTGTGGTCAAGGTAGGTTTCTTTCTCTTCTTCCCATCTGGGGCACCAGCAGTTAGAGCCTTGCAAGCCCGAAGAAGCCCTGTTCACTGTGTCTGAGCTTTGTAACACAGTGCCCTAAGCAGCAAATGTAGGGTGGGTTGTATTCAGTGCTTACAGCCCAGTGTGCTCCTTGCAGGAGGTGCCTATGAATCAAATTCCAGCCAGGCTCTGTTGATCCCTGACAACTTCAATGTGTTGCGAATTTAGAAAGTTTCTGGTTGAAAAGAGGAAGACAACTGACAGCAGAAGACTCCTCCTATAAAGTCATTTACAATTCCTGCTCCAAAGCTAGAAATGATCTGTTAAGCAGTGGCAAATTTCTTCATTCACAGTATCACAGATTTGGTGGGGCTGGAAGGGGCCTCTAAAGATCATCTAGTTCAAACCCACTGCTCAAGCAGAATCAGCTAAAGTAGTTTGTCTGGAACTACGTCCAGCTGTGTTTTGAATAACTTAATTAATTGAAACTCCACAACATCTCTCACAGTAAATAAATATTTTCATGTGTTCAGATGGAGTTTCATGTTTCAGTTTTGTGCCCATTGGTTTCTTGTCCTGTCAGTGGGCGCTAGTGAGAAGAGTTTGGCTCCCTCTTCTTCATTCCCTCCAACCAGATATTTACATACATGGATAAGATCTCCCCTGAGCCTTCTCTTTTCCCAGCTGAATAGTTCCAGCTTTCTCAGCCTCTCCCTTTATGCAAGATACTCCCTTAATCATCTTAGTGGCCTTTCTTTGGACTTGCTTCAGTAAATGCATGTCTGTCTTGTATTGGGGAGCCCATGACTAGGCCTGGCACTCCAGATGTGGCTCACCAGGGCTGAAGAGAGAAAAAGATCACATCCCTCCACCTGCTGGCAACACACCTTCTAATGCATCCTAGGATGCTGTTGGTCATCTTCATGCAGGGGCACATTGCTGGCTCGTGATCAGCTTGCTGTCCACCAGGACACCCAGGTCCTTCTTTGCAGAGCTGCTTCCCAGCCAGTCACGCCTCAGCCTGTTCTGGTGCCTGGGCTTACTCGTCCCCTCCCCAGATGTAGGATTTTACATTTCCTTTTACTGAACTTCACAAGCTTCCTGTCAGCCCATTTCTTCATCCTGTCCAGGTCCCTCGGAATGGCAACATACTCAACTGGTGTATCAGCCACTCCTCCCAGTTACGGTTTTTGTGAATCATTAGGAGCCAGACGGGAAGCTTCTCCATCAGAAATAGCCAGACTAAATTAGGTGAAACTTAGAAGAAGAAAAAGGTCATCCAGAAGCAGAAAGACAGCATGGAAAGCTTCTACCTTAACTGTTAAAAGTCTGCAAAGTTTTAAGCAGCTGAATATACAACAGGAAGCATCAGAGTCACCTTTGTTAACATTAGAGCTATCAGCTCCATTTGTCATCTGCTGATCGCTGCCACTGGCAGAGGCAGCCAAGCCAGAACTCAGCACACCACCACACTGTGTTTCACTGGTCGGTTATCACTGAGCCTGAATAAAAAGGGAATGACATAGTCGAAATGTGCAGCATCTTGGAACAGACAGTCTTTTTGTCCAGACATTTCTTATCTTTGATGGTTTTCCCTCTTCTCTCACTATCTATTTTTTGCCATAGAAGGCAACAAGACATCTGAAAATTTAATGTAATATTATGACATGCCATGTACAGAGAGCCCCAAAATATTAAAAGGACACATTCATTCACACTCATCAGCTCTGCCTTGCTAATTTTAAGTCTTCAGTCAATGAGGTAATTTATCCCTCCCTCTAGAGGCTGTTCTAACAAGAAACTTTTATGCCCCTGTGTTCAGCAAGATGGGCAATGAGGGGATTTTTAGTGAAAGGTGGAGGTACTTCATCCAGGAGTTGAGTTGTGAACAAAACACACCAGAAGGCTGAAGAAGATGGGCCAGAAACTTAAAGGGGTGCTGAGTGGGCTTTGAGATGTGGCTTAAAATGGAGTAATGGCACTATAGCTGATCAGACTGCTTTCCTCCACATTACAGCCTCCTGTTGGAGTAGGAGCCCAGAAGAATTCTGTTTGAAGCACAGTCAAAGACAGGGCAGAACATTTTCATCAAAATGCTTGAAGTTTATTATGCTTTAAAAAGAAATCTCATATTTTGCTATTGGACACGCAATCCTTGCAAACAAACAAACAAAAACCTGATTGAACTTTAAATCACTCTTCACCAGCTCCCAAACAGACTCTTAAAATCTGCTGGTGAACATCAAAGGGAGAAATTAATTTGTTATTCTCCACAAGTACAGTGGCTGGGGCTGATGTTTTGCAAAGGAGTCACAGCTGAAGCACAGCAAATTGTGAGGCAATCATGACTTTCTTGCGCAGCTCTGATTTCTTGTGTTTGTGTGTGTATGTAAGCTGCTTCTGCTCTCCATCAGCTGGTCTGAGAGCGTCTGTCTGCCTCCATCTGCCTTATGAAATATAGCAAAACCCTATTTCAGCTGAAAGGAGGATTAGAGTATGTCTTTCCCCTGGCAAGTCTGCCAGCAACAGCAAGAGAAGTATAAACTCAGGAGTGCCAGGTCTATTTCCTCTCAAAAGACCATCAGAGAAGTATGAAAAAGCTGTGAAATTAGGAAAAGAAAAAACCAGTGGGAAACCTTGTGCTACAGCAGTGTCTGCCCATTACCTATTCCAGGAGGGACAGAGCTGCTGTCGAGACAGGGCACTGGGAGGAGGCTGAATTATCTTTACTTACTCCACAATAAATGGTGTGTGTCACAAATGTCAGTTTTTTGTTTGCAGCACGCAGCCATGAAAGGATGGAGTGCTTGGCTGCAATATGTCCTTTGTAACTCATGGCAGATAGCTGAAACTCATTCTGAGAGTTAGAGCCGACAGGGAGCCAGACCTAAAGGCAGTCAGGCAGTGGACCTGCAACCAGTCAACTCATGCTGATCCTCAAAGGTAAGGAGGTGTTTACAGTGTCAGTGACTGCCAGGTGTATGGCTCATTTTGAACCTAAAGCAGCTAAGAACAACTGAATCAGCCTTCAGCAGCATCTTCTAGAGGACTGTCAGGCTCAAAATCAGCTGAGTAAACTAGAGATCACAAATGTGAGATACTTGTCTTCTGGAGTGGTACAGAAACATCAAACTGCTATACAGGGTTAGACTGGAGGTTGGTCTCACCCAGCCTTTCGTTGCTGGTGCTGGCACGTAGCAGGTGCTTAGGAAAGTGAGGACTTGCTGGAACTGCAGGAGCGGTCAGGTTGTAGTCTTGTGACAGTGAACTGAATCATGAGTGCATGAAGGGCCGTTTGTACCTTTGCATCTAGTAAGACAATAAATTAATGCTTTTTCTTATGTTTTGCAGAACAAGGAGTTTTGAAAAGTAATACAAATGTACTGTTATTTTCTGTTATTAATGATGTGAATCCTGTATCAAAATGAGAGCTAACAGAAGGGTATGTAGGAAAGCCTGAAACAATCTCCCAAAACAGGAAGCTTTTAAACAGAAAAACATTTTCAAAATTTGACTGACAAGGTCCTAATCAACCTAATGTCTCTTTGAAGTTGGCCCTACTTTGAGCAGGTAGTTGAACAAGATGATTTCCAGAGGTCCCTTTGCCCCTGAATTATTCTGTTTCTACTCTGTGACTCTAAGTATCTGCCAAGACTACAGTTATGTGCAGTAAGAAATAAAGTTGGACCAGCACGTGTTTTATCCTCCTCCTTTTGGACAAAAGTATTCAGTAGTAGTGAGTTATTTCTCAGCTCACCTCTCCGGAACCTCAGTGTCTTGTACCTGGGAGTTCTCAACCTATGGCTGCATCAGCTGAGCTACAGGTCTAGCACCATGGTGCACAATTCTGTAGCCAGATATGGGTTGAATACACACAGGTATTGACAGTATTCTCTGTTAAGAATTTCTTTTTCTCTGGTTCCCTTCTAATTACCACAGTAAATTGCTGAAGTCATCTTGACGACCTTTTAAAGAGAGGAGATCAAATAAGTGGAAAATATTTTAAAATAAGACCTTGGAAAGTATGAGCGTACAGTGTGATTGCAGGACATGAATTCAACTGGTGTGAAATTATGTCATTTGCAAGCACATGTCATCTGCCAGCACTTTCCTTCACCTCCTGTGTGTGGGCAGGAGAGGGTTGTGGCAGGGAAGGCAGCCTGGGAAAGCAGAGGTGTTTGTCTTGTGGCCACTTCAGTTCATAGCCTCAGATGGTGAAGTTGCATGTGAGCTACATCTCACTACTGGAGGAGGCGGCTTCTACTCTCTCCTCTCCTCCCAAAAATTTGCACTGACACTTTACTTCTTAAGCCTGGCCAGGCAGAAAGTGCTATGCAAATCTCAGAAATACCCCTTTCTTTTCCTTTCTGCCTCCACAGTAACTTCAGACCCAGAAACCTTGATGCATTTTTAAAAATGGAAGAGGTTGGCTTGTTTTGTTCTGTACTTGATTGCTGCCTTTCCACCACACCTTTACCTCTGAGGAGTTAAGTTACCTTTCCCAGGAACATAACAGACTCCTCAAAATTAAAATAATCATTCTAATATTTCCTCTGTAAGTAAACAGATGTCTTCTGAAAGGTTGAAAGAGGTTACCAGGAGCTTTGTAGAATACGATGTTTAGTTAAAAACATCTTCTTAGGCTTAATCTCACATAAAAGAGGAAGAAATAAAGTTAAGTTGTGTATGATCTGTTACACTTTAAAAGCTATTAATGTTATGTTTCTGATCTTATAAGAAAACAGAAATGATAGAAAATGGAGGTTTACTCAGATACTGTTGAATCTGTAATTAACATCCATCACTCCAAGTGTTGTCAAGTTCTTTGAGGCTTCAGTGAATTAATTTTTTCCATCACAGGAACATTCTTCATCCAGTGATTCCAAACAAATGTCACAAACTTTTCTAGGCTTGCATGTTTAATAGGACTTAAAGTACTGACAACACTGTAGATCAAACAAACCAGCCCAACCAAAGCCCAGTGTAGTCATAATTTGGGTTGTCGAATAAGATTATGGCATATAACACAGGCCACTTATGGAGGAGATTGGCTTTATTTCCTACTGCTACAAATGTACTTGGCTGCAGCTTGCCCCTCTCCCTGCCGTGTTGATTGCCATTTGAACCAGGCAAGGGAATGGGCCAAAGCCTCCTTCTTCTTTTGGTGGGTTATGTCCATTTATGCTCATTCGTGCTCTTTCACAAGAGGAGGCAGGTCACATGGTGGTATTCTGCCCACACAGGACAAATAAGGGAGTAGCGTTATGTTTCCATGTCACATCCATATAGTATAAGAAACTGAATGAGAGCTTTAGTATTCAAACTTAATGGCCAGGAAAAGAAAAAAGAAGTCCCCTTAAGAAACTGCCTCAATGATTTTTTTTCTTGACATAGGTAAATAGTCTCACCTAACAGTGACATTAATAAAAGAGGGATGTTAGGGGTTGGACACTATATTGACAAAACCAAGACTGCAGGGCTGGAATCCTGCTATTGGGAAGATGAAATCATTTCCATGGTAACAGTGAATAAATTGTTCTGTGAAAAAGAAAGAGAGAAAAGAGTGTGACTCAAACCAGAACTGCTCAATCCATCTCCTAAGTGAAAAAAAAAAATGTTTTAAACAGGACAAGACAGAAATATAGCATATGTAAAGTGTTCTAATAACCTCCCTCCACAAAATATACTACTTTCCTGTGGCTGTAATAGCCATTTTTTTTCTTTGGTAGGTAACAATGGGAAATTGGGACTTCCTGACCTCACGTTTTTGGGGAAATGATGTTCCTCTAACCTTTCTTGTTTGTAATCAGCACATTGTTTGTACAATTGGTAGGATGCTATTCTGTACTACTACCTCTCAGGACAGTGGTATCACTAGATAGGTGATAAACATGCAATTTATTTATCTAGCCATGACTGAAGGAAAATTCACTTTAACTTGAGCTGGAAAATTTATGCCCTTTGATTGAAATGTGATTTGAAACTTTCATTCCAATCACTGTATTTCACTTCTCTGAGTGGGTTTCATTATAGACACATTTTTATAAAAATAGCTGTGCACATGGGCATTTATGTTATTCTTTCTTTATGATCATAAATGTGACCTTTTAAGTCAGCTAGATATCATGTTACCATTACCCAAAGGATTATGAAATGCTTTTCCTAAGTAAATCTTTACACTTAGCAGCAGAGTTTTATCCATGGGACAATTTAAAATAAAGGGTCTGGAAATCTACTTAGCATCTTCCTATAATTTTCAGTAACTACAATTTGTTTCATCTTGAGAAGTTACATTGCCAGGTCACACACCTTGAGGGAAAAAACATTAACTCTTTAAATATGCAAAGCCATAATATGGAGTAGGTTTTCATCTTAGATGCCCCAGATTTGGGGGGGTGGGGTGGAGGGAAGGTGCTTGTTGTCAGCCTGAGATGGAAGAACGCAATGAAGCCACTAGAAGTTCACCTACCTCTGCCTGTGAGTTGGGGAGCTGCAGGGAGCTATTAATAGGTAGATGCATTCTGAAATTGCCTTTGTGGCAACATTCAGTGTGAGAATCCCTTATATCAGTATTTTCATTCATTCAAAATAATGTTTCACTTGGCTTCCACAATGGTCTGTGAAAGTAGAAGTAGCAGACAATGCACAGAAATGACATCTAAGTGTTGAGGAACATGGTACCCAGGCCACAGTTAGCTGTGGCATCAGTGGATTGAATGATCTTGAGAGCAGCTCAATTGCTGAACGTGCAAATTTACTCCAGGATTGAGTCGGGCCAAAGCTAACATCTTGTCTTTCACATTGCTGTGTTTTGCAAAGTGAATCTATCCAAAATGTGACATTTTTGGTTTTTTGTTTGTTATTGCACATGACCTAGCAACTTTTGCAAGAGTAAGAATTCAGGCAAAATCTAAAGGCTCTTATATAATGCAATGTAGGAGCATGAACAGTTAAAAAAACCCCAAAACAACCCAAACAGGAATATACTTCAGAATTCTAAAGATGGAAAGTAACAGCAGATCAATAACTAAGGAAAATTAATGTATCTTGTACAAGGATAGGTACCAGCTGGAGAACTCTCCTTGACTGTTTGGGTACATCAGTCATCTTTCCTCTTCCTCTTCTATTATACAATATTTGAGAAGGGGTTTGGGGAGGGGGGTTGTTTGTTTTTTGGTTTGTTTTTTGTTTGTTTTTTTTTTTTTAAAGGGAATATCCCAGTAAGTTATATTTCATATTTCATTGCCTTTAAAAATACAGCCATCCAAACTAAACAATTTGTGACATGGGCACTGACCCACTGCTGTGGCCTGTTCAGCCAACCCACTGCAGGGGTCACTTCAGTTGCCTCTGAAGTAATTTCAGCTGGCAGTGTTCAGCATTGCTGCAAAGAGGAACAAATGGAGTAAAAAAAAGTGTTAATGTGGCCCTTTTAAAGATGAACTTTCACTTAGACCCGTAAAACACACAGATTTTTTCCCTGCTGGCCTGTTATTACTGTTTTATTGTCTCTCAAACATAATGACTTCGGGAGAACAGGAACAGTCAAGTGTTTTCCCACATATGTTATCGGTATAAATTAAAAGGTGTCAAAGAAAATACAAAATAAGATTAACCTTTCTATATACCTTTTAGATGCTGATGATGTTCAAGTATGGTGGGGGTAGAGAGACATGCAAAACAGTGCATGTATCACTTCTTCTTCCAAAGTTCACTGTTTTACTCTAAAGCCTGTGTTCCCACATATAGCTAAATAGCAACTTCATAGATAGCTTTCTTTCCTCAGGTGTGTCTGGCATGGCCTGGATTTCCAAATGTGTTCATGTGACAACAGCAGTGCTGTGGTGCCACATGGTCCGTAACAGCCTGCCAGCCCGGACAGATGAATCTCTTTGTCTATGGTGTGAAAAATTCATCCAGGTTTAGTATCAGTGAGTGCAAGAATGTATTTGTTTTAGGTGAAAGCCATTATTTCTAGTTGCTCACACTGTCTAACCGTCCAGACTCCATACTTTTCCTTGTTGTGCTCTGGCTGAGCTCACCTTAGCACTGTAAGGATCATGCTATTATATCATTTAATTTGACACTGCTTTGTTGAAACTTCCTGTGTTCACTAAGGTACTGTAACCTATATTGCATGTTTGGCATTCATTTTGCTTTTGTGTGGATGCTGTTGCTTTGTCTTTGTACCTAGTGCCAACCTGGTCTTACCAACTATTTATTTTTAATTAGTATGACGTTATTTTGAAATTCTTCCTCTGAGTCACTGCTTGCTTCCTCGGTATGGTACATTTTCACTTGGCTTTTCTTGTCTGCAAACTTTGGCATCATGATTTCCCTAGCCATAGTTATTGCAAATGACTCAATATATTGACCATTAACTATTAGAAAGATTTTCCCCAAAAGTCTTCCTTTACTTTTAATTTCCTGGTTTGTATTTGTGCATTTTGCACATACTTGGCACTATTTTTCCTTGTAAATTTTTGATCTTTGCTATTTGGAGAATTATTTTTCTCTACATCTATACGAGGGTTTATTTACTAAGTTTGCTCATATCTGTAGCCTTGGAGAGTCTGTGTTCATTCTCCGTGCTTTCATGTACAAACTCTTTGTCTGTTATTCCTAATCTCTTATGACCTATTTCATCTCCCAAGATGTAGCAACTGCATGAATTGGTGACTAGCGTGGTTTGGTAATGTGAGGATGTAGCGTTTCCACAGATTCTGGATTATGTGATCGAGCACCTCTAATGTTTTCTTGGGTCCTTAGACTGTTGGCCATATGCTGCACTGTCAGTAGAGCATGTGACAATGCAATTGCTCTTACACTGTTTTCTTCTTTTATCCTGACCTCTTTCCATTTCCATTTGTGTTTGAAATCATGTACGATTTCTAATTATATCCCTATTCAGGCTCATCTGATCTGGATATGCCAGCATAATCATTATTTATCTTTCCCTTTGTTTTTGTATTTTTCTACATCTTTTTCCCCATTCTTTTTAGTCTCTGATTGCAGGACTTGAAAGCCCTGACAGATTGCAGTTTCTGAAATTATTTTCAGGATTTTAGTTCTATAAGTACAGAAAGATGTGTGACTTTTAGCCCTTGTGCAACACTCTAGATGTGCTTTCTCAGTAAGCACTTGCTGAAAGCACTTACTGTTCAGTGCTGCTAAATTAAAACACAAACCACAAATACCCTGGCAAACCTTGAGATCTATAAACCTGGCAACAACTCCTAGTGATCAAGTGCTCTTGAACCTTTCTTGTTGGGCTTATGTAACTATGGTATACATTAGCCTTATTCATAAAGGATGTAAACTTATGTACAGCCTCTGTCTAAAAACTTCATCCCCACCATGCCTATCGAGGCAGAAGGGCCCTGAAATGGGCTGCACAAACCTCAGTCTAGGTCTGACTTCACAGACTGGTATATAGACTTGCATAGTTCAAAAATTAATGCTTCAGAGCACAGGGCTCCTGAGGTGGAGGAATGAAGGAGCTAAGAGCACCAACCTCTTCCACAGGTTACAAGGGGAAGAAAGTGTTTCACAACGTACAGCATTACTATTTTGAAAGGCATTTTATTCTATCAAAAATTGAAATGATAGACAATAACTTGATACTCCTACTGAGACATTTATCTGAAAATTATGGAACTGTTTTGGTCAGGAAATACATTCCTTACTGGAGTTCAAGTTAAAACAAAAACTCATCCTTCAGTTAACTTTTTCAAATTATCAGATTATTCAACATATTTTTTGAAGCTGCTGCAGTGTAGTGCAAGGGCCATTAATTTCAAAGTCTTTCAGAAGTAGCTGCGATTTCCCAAAGGATCAAGCAATTTAGAGGCTTGGATCCCACTTTCAGAGGCAACAGGCATATAGGAGCCTTAGTTCCTTGATTTACAAGGCCATGATGTGGTTTGCTACCTAAACCATCCTTGGAAATTAAGCTTAAGCTCCTACATCTTTAGAGACTATTACACTAAATCAATGTGTACATGCTCTTCCCTGAGTTTCTGGGAGTCCTGAGAGGACCCTTTAACTTTCTAGAAGTTTGGCAACTGGTCAGGGTTGCCTGCTGCTGCCCGTATGGAAGAATGGGTATGTTGAGCAGGTAATTAATCTCTCCCATCAGAGACATGTTCTGATGAAGGCACAGATCACATTTTGAAGAGCGATTTCCACAGTAGTGAATCCATTAAATGAGACTGCATCCCAAATAACTAGTTTAGACCAAATGACTTTTGGAGGTCTAAAGTAAGATGAATTTTACCATCAGTCATTTCCTTCTAATTGCCTGCCACTAAAATCCAGGGATCTTACCTAACCTGCTGAGGCTGGTGTCTCTTCATTTATCAACATCTTCCCCTGGATTTGGTTATTTTTTAATGCTTGCTTTCTCTAGATTTAGCCATAGGGGCCTGCAAGAAACATGATGCATCATGTCATCTGGGCAGAGCCTGAGAGTAGTGACTTGCTTTGCCATAAAGAGCAAAAGAAGGAAAAGTCATCTGCAAATCAAAACAATTGCTCAGAAGGGCATGACAACATGTGGCAATGGTCTCCCATTTGGATATTGACTTTTGCACTACCTGTGAAAGCCCATAAAGCATTTGGAGAATGAGGCAGGCATTGATTAGCTTTCCACTGCTCTGCAGGTTGTCCAGGCAGCTATTCATCTTATTTGGCAAGTGATTTGAAAGGGCTGTAGCAGGAACCTTTGGGGCCAATGTGCCAACATCAAACCTGAGCACAGATGAAAGGTACCAGCAAGAAACGTTGAATTGGACATTTGTGTTTATTGATTTTAAATACCAAGCAGTGTGGGGGGAACAGATGGGATGCTGTAACTATTTCCTGCTCCTTCCCAGCCAAGAGCTCAGAGAGTCTTTGGACCTAGTTGAGAGCTCTGGGGTGACTATTCATTACTCCCTTGGGGGTAGTATAGCAGAAATATATGAGTCAAATCCCTCATGTTTGCAATGGTGTCATCGAGCCCTCACATAGCAAAGGTTTCAGGGTGTCAAGTGAACAAATCTTTTTCCAGGCCAGTAATGCAGCTCTCCTGTGCTTTCCCGTGTTGCATTCCTGCTGCCTCTCCTCTGCAGGTCTCAGTTTCTCTTGAAGGGATATCTGAGCAGACCACATGGCTGCATCCATGCTGCTGTATGTACAGCCCAGCATACTGTAACATTTCAGCTATGCTAAAGAATGGAGATAAAAACGCTGACAGCTCAGGGTGAGTACACAGTCCTCTCAAACATCCCTGCTGTGGAGGTGGCAATGGCTAGGAGAAGGGTGGGCAGGGTAGCTGATAACTGGCATAATTGCTTCTGGCATCTCAGTGTATCTGCTGCTGCACAGGATGATGATGCTTGGAGCAAATATATACAGTTATCTTAATGTAAGACTCCCAAGGAGTCAAAATTCCCCCCAACAGCAGACAGACACACAGACACACACATATAAACAGTCTGCACACCACAAGCTACAAACTGACAGTGCAATTTTTAATGACCCTTTCCCTCACAGGAGCAATTTACCTTACAGCTTTACTCAAGATCTTGCCCCAAGAAGCGACTGGTGGTGCCTAGGCTGAACACCTCACATGAGGCTACAAAATGTGTCAGAACACAGTGTATGCTTCCAGTAATTTCTACTCCCTTGAATAAGCTTCCCTGTCTTGTTTTAGATGCTATCAAAATATACAGCAATGTACTTATGTGCCTTAGCCCAGAATTTGAAATGTAGTAGTGAATTAATTTATTTGGACCCCTTTGTCACTCAGGAGATTTCTTCTCATTATTGTTGTTTTGTAACAAATAAAAAGCCCAACAGTTTGCAGTTCAAGTTGCGAAGTCCAGCTCCAGCACCTGCAATCCCCAAGGTGTGTGGGGAGGGATGGATATCTCATCAGATCTCCCAGTTCCTGGCCAGCTCTAGCTGTGACCTTTAAAAAAATGCCTTGAGGTGCAATAAGCTGCTGTGCAGTTTGGTTTGGTTTTGTTCTAAGTTGCCTGAGATTTCAGACAGTAATAGACCTTCAGACTACAGGCATGCAGTAGGAACAAGTTCCTTGACCTTTTATTCTCCTTGTAAATCATTTAATGGAGCAGGCTTCTTTTGAACTTTAAAACACCAATGTGATGCTACATCTGTTCTAAATCTTTGCACTGTCATTTAAGTATCCATCAGACATGGTTTTAAATTACTTTAAACTACTACAGGTAGTGGCTTTAAAGGAACTCTACAGCATGGCAGAAAATCTCTCTTAACCATTAAAAAACAGTATAAGAACACATTATTGATAGGGTTTTTTTTGGAGGCGGGGAGAAGATGAATCCGCACATAAAATGTAATCAGTAATTACTAGCCACACAAGAACTTGGTGCCTTTGTAGGAATGGGTAGGCAAAGGCAGACATCAACAGGGAACCCAGGCAAAGACTCTCTATTACATATACCTCTGAAAGAATATTTTACTGCTGCTCGGTGTCATACATGCCTTCCTGTTAACCTTTCTTGCCCAGGTGCTTCCCAGTAACTGAGATTGCTCCATCACGGCTTCACTGCAGTTGATCTTATGTGTTCATCATGATACTAAGGATTTATAGAGCTCAGAAAAGGATTTTGCAGAGATCAGAAAGTGAGTCCTGCTGTAACAGAAGCCACAAAAAAAGTAACAAAAGTTACTGGGAATTCCACGTATCCAGCATAGTCTATTTGTTTTAATAGGGGTCACTAACCTTTCCTGACAGTCATCTTGTACCTCTTTGTATCACTGGAACAAGGACTGGAGCCTCTACATTAGGATGAAATTCACCCTTCAGCGAAGGTGATCCTTCATTGCAATTATCAAAGGCGATCCTTTACAGCAATAATCAGATCTGCAGCTACGACACCTCAAAAAGGATAATACAAAGATGGCCTCTATGCCCCTTTAGCCTTGATTTACTCTGTGTCTGGATTAAAAAAAAAAAAAAAAAGACTTCTGCACTAAAATTAGACTTTTATTGGCCCTCTCTTCAGACCTGAATTTCCCATCAGGCAATGGATCTCTAGAGATAGTGTCATATGATACAGATGGACTGGTTTACCTTTATGAGATAGGAAAATTTTCATCTGTATTTTAACTTTATGTGCATTTTAATTATCCCTTTGGATAATCACTACAGAAAGGCAGTATGCCTTTCCCTTAGCCTTCCCTATCTCTGGGAATATGAGGTGGTACCAAACATTAGCATCAATGGCTTGTACTGGTGTTCAAAAGTTTGAAGTTCTAAAAGTTATCAAAGAATAATATCAATGGTTTTTACTGAGGTGACTGAGTTGATTATTTGGGTATCTTCATTGTTAAACTGAATTCTTACAAGAAACTTAAGGAAAACTTCTAGCTATCAAAATGTTTGAAAAGAGTCACTCTGACTGCACTGACTTAACAAAACAACTGTGCCAGAGCTGTAACTATGCCATCTGATTTCCTTCCGTGCAGGCTGATGAAGGACCTTAATGCTATATTACCACCTTTTCAGATTTGTTAGCACTCACTTTGTTTGCAAAAAAAAAAAATCCCACCCATGCTGCCCACCCCTGCTGCCTGCCCCACAAACGCCCGTGTTTCTGGAGGAGCAAAGTTGCCACCCTCCAGTGGTCTGTGGTGGCAGTACCGTACAGACCCTTTCCACCACAGCTTTGGGTGCGTTTAGCAGAAAACACTACTCTGTGTTCTTGTTGAATTTACAATGTTTCTGAAGCTTTTGCAATAAAACAGTCTGATTTTGGGCACCGTCCCCAAGATTGTGTGCCTTGAGGTGCTTATAGTGGTTTGTTGTCTGCAATGAATATTTGAGAAAAAAAGCTCAGCATGATGCTCTGGAACTTTCAAGTTGAGGAACAGATGGCAGGATAGTGAGATTATCCAATTTTCATTCTTCACATTTAATTTGGAGGCTTAATGAATATTGAGCGATGTTGGCTCAAGTAAGATGCAATGAATACACTTAACAGGAAAGACTGCTTATAGGCAGTAAATACAGCTAACACAACCAGAGATCTCAAAGCTGTAATATTATACATCTAGATGACATATCTGTCTGTACATTTCCTCTTTTTATTTATATGTGCTTGCAGCATTTGAGGAGCATCAAGTTATGTTACATATACTGATCAGTGTATTCTCTAGAAGGGACTATTATCAATTTACATTACGTGAACGTCCGTATATAAAGAACTAATAGAAGAAACCTTGCACATTTCCCATGTCCCAGTAGCCCTTGTACACCATTCTATCATACTGTGAATATAGCAATATAGTCTTTTAGAGTTGTAAGTAGAATCATCATGTGGAGGATGAATGCTGCCATCCGCTGTTTGCTGGCTATGGTACCTGGACACCGTTCAGGTCAGACAGGAGCAGGAGGCAAATGCAAATCATGCTTTTGACATAAACATGGCCACTGAGCTGACTTCAGAGTGAACTGGGGTCAGCAACTAAGGAGATCTTAGCCATAATCCCTATCACACTTTTAATATGTGAAGATCTTTCATAGGTATGCAGTATCATTCATTCAGGTGCTGCCATGTCCACCCCAGGTTGCCCTCAGCAGCCTGGAGCTTTATCTACCAAAACCAAAGATGGGGAATGCCACAAGCCTCGGTGCTGCTCACAACCTCATCCACTCTGCGTGAGGCTGGTTCCCTGGAGTGGTGCCGGTAGCCATCAGCCCCCAACACAGCCATCGGCAAGAAATTAGTACAGTGATATATTTCCCACACCACATGGACACATCAGGGCTGGCTTTGGAGACTTAAAAGATCTTCTTGCACTGATGTCATGCTTCTGGCACCAGCTACAGTGACATTCTTGTAGCCATTGTCAGTATATTGCTTCAGAGAATCTGGCACAGGGTGAGTTTCATCATGCTAGCCTTTAATTTTGGTGTATAGTGAAAGCCAGTTGTCTGGGAATCCTTCTAGAGGTGATGGAAGGAGATGAGCATCTCCAAGAGCTGACTGTATGCACCAAAGTCATGATGTCAAACTGCTTCCCTGCCTGCAACCACCTCTCTCCCCATGGCTGTGGAAGAGTACGGACAGTTATCTGGACATGCAGTCTTTCAGTTGACTTACAGCGAGGTCAGAAGTACACAGAAAACAGCACCTCTGGGAATTGCTTCACTGGTGCTCACTATTGAGCACACAGGCACGAGGCTGACTGAGCACATGATACCAAACCGTAGGTGTCTACTGGGGGTGTCTGCCTGCATGCCCAGTGCTTCATCGCTCACTGTAGTCCACAGAGATCTAGGGAGCAGAGCCCGGGAGGTGATGCAGCTCCTCCTTCCACGGACACTTAGTGGGTGACCACCTGCACCACTTGCTGGCCTCCCATCAGCTGGTGACAAGAGTTTCATTTGTTGTAGCGGGAGCTCAGACACCCAGTGCACAGGCAGACACTGAAATTTAACGTGAGCTCGACCTCACCGCACACATGTGCAACAGCACTACAAAGGATTAGGAAGTAAAATAGGATCAGAAATAAAATTGAACCTACCAGAAGCTGAAAATTCCTTTAATTAGATATTATGCTACTTGCCTAACCTTGAACTTTGTTAAAAAATTAGCGTGAGTATATTCAGGGAAAAAACTGCCAGGGAATCAGGTTTTAGTGGTGCTGCATGATAACTTCTCATCCAGAAAATGGAATCAATAAAAAGGGGTCACATTGCCCTTTCCCTAGCATCAGTTCAGTCTATAGGATAATTTCTACAGTGGCTCTAGAAAAAAAATGTACTTTCTGAAACATCATTGCCATATTCTGCCAAATCAGGGGTGTTTTGTCTACTTTCCTTCTTTCTCATTCTTGCTGTGGTTTCCTATGTCTTATTTTATGAGCTCAGGTGAAAGTCCAGCCAGAGAAAACACAGCTTAGCTGAAAGTGGTAGTAACTTTAAAGACCTTCAACAAAATCACCTGCAGTGAAGAAGAATCTCTGTCTATGACTGTAAGTGAGGTTCCCTTTGTATTCACGTCAGTTATAAAAAGAGGGAAAAGTTTTCAAATGTGAGTTATGTACAAACACCTACCTTCCACCCAGGTTTTTTCCCGGCCTTGTTTCATATCTGGGGTCTATCATGTACTGATGGGCATCAGGTTTTCAAGATCAGTATAGTTCTTTACCATGCCAGGTTTATTTCTATTACATCATTATACTGTAAACAACGTATCAGATCATATTGCTTGGAATGACACAGCATGACTAAATCACAGAAGATTGCTCCTCCCAAGAAACTTAAAGTAATATATAATATTTCCAGCTGGAAGAGCCACTGTGGATTCATACAGCAATTTTCCCAGTGGGAAAACAACAGCAAAATAGCAGGGACTAATGAGAGCAAATACATGTAGTCAGCACTGCCAGGCAAAGCCTACATGTTTTCTTGTGTTCGGATGACTGGGAACCATTCACTGACATATCTATTTTTTGACGGTGTAGGTTTCTTCTATGCAGTTTGGGTCTGAGGCAAGTTATATACCAGGGTTGTTTTTTTTATCACTGAAAGCATCTTTGCAAACACTGAAAGAAACAGGATGCTACAGATTGTAGGGAAATGGGTTTATGAGGGAGAGTGTTTGCAAGTAGCAATTATCTCCACTAAGCTGCTTGAAGTAGAAGAGAGTAGGGGAAGTGCAGACTGAAGCTAATGCTTTTGTATTTGCAGTCCTGGCATTTCCTTTGCAACACTGCAGTTTGTGTTGCACTTGGGAGACAAACTTCTAACTAGGCATGGCTCAGACAAATCTGCTCTCAGGTACCTCATGCTGCCAGTGTTAGCAGCAGAAAGTAATTAAAGTAATTTGCTTGCGAGGAGACGAAGCCTCCTGTATCGTCGGCTAGGTCAGAGATGGTAACTCTCAGTGGTGAAAATGGTGCATCTGGGGTGGTCCTGTGAGACGTGGGTTGAATATGGGTCACAGCATGTTACTTCAACAGAGGAAAAACAAGTCAGTGCTGCCATTCTGCAAGAGCTGCCCAGGAGAACCATCAGCCTTCAGTAGGTTTCATTTCACTCATTACAGGATCAGGGCTTCAGTCTTCAGACAAAAGCTAGAGCTTTCAGGCAAGAGCCTTGGCAAGTGCCAGGAGCTCCTTTAATGTTACATAATCCTTTTTATCCAAGGGGAAAAATGTTAACTTTTGCAGTACATGCAGCTCAGTTCTGAGAACGTAGTTATCTTGTAAAGTGTTTCATGCACAGTGCAGTTGGTAATTAAAGGGATTAGTGCCTTTACTGTCAAACTTGAAATGGAGATGCAGTATCAGCTGGCATCTGGCCATGCATGATTGACATTTACTGGAGTCTTTTCTAAACTCAATCCTTCTGCAACCTGTGCTCCTCCTCCTAGGTCATTTGCCTTGCAACTCTCCGAATTCACCAATACTGACCTTTGGTGTCCTTTTGGGGATGTCAAATGGATACCCACATAACAGGCTGTGGGCCGGCCCCACCTGTTGAGGAGTGACTCAGGTTTTATGTGTATGTCCTTGTGTGCCTGGACCAGTCAGTGCTTCCAAGCACTCCTGCCAAGGACCAGTCTTGAACCAAGGCTGAGTACTTAGCAGGATGGTCCAGAAAAAAAAATTAGACTATGTAAGACAGCTACATACTGTGCTGGCTACTGAACATCTCCCAGGACTGAACCATGTTTATAACCCTGCACTGTTGTTCTAATTAAAAGTTCAGGGAAAATGTTACCAGCAAATGAAGTCCTTTGTGATCTTCATTTTATAGCTGCATAGAAATAATTTGTCTTCACCACAGTACTGAAATATTTAACACATTGTAACTAATGAGTAACTCTGGTTTAATGTTATTAATGAAGAATCACATTACTAGGAATGTATTTCCAGGACATAATGTAAAAATTGAAGGAATTATACTGTTCAGATTTTCTTTCTATGTGAAATGCATGTTTATTTTGCTAACAAAGTGAATGTTTAATGCCAGAGATAGAAATAATATTTACTTGTTGTTTCCATTTTTTGTTTTCTTTCTCTCCATGTAGAACTTCCAGCAGCACAAATACTTCAGCATAATACAGATGTTATTGCAGTCTACGTTTACAGTTACTGGAGAGAAAAATCTCTTGCCTATTATATCATAAGGGCTATTATGAAGAAAAAGCACACTGGTACAATACAGACCTTGAATTTTGTGACCTTTTGTGCTTTATTCTGAGGTAGTTAGAGTCAGGAATGCTGGTTACAGTATTAATTAAACACAGCTTGACAGTAAGCTTAGATTAATTAGGTAAATATCTGTCATTGCAAGTGAAAACAAGATCCCAACCTGAACAGAAAAAAATGGAGATTTTTTTTTTTATTTATTTATTTTGCTATCAGGTGAAACTGTGCTAAAAGGAAGGCTACTTATAGTCATTATAGCTATTGAAAGTCAGTGTCATTGGGAAGAGGATGAATACATAGTGAGTATGTTTTTTATGAGGAATATATTTGTTGCTAAAAGAGCTTTTTGTGGTGTGATCTCAAGATTGTTATGCTATAAAAGCAACAGTTTGTACTGGAAGATTGTACCTTTACCTTGTACAAAGTTTTGTGGTTGTAAATCAGTGCCCCTGCACGCTGGCATTCAAGCTTTTCTATGGAGGAACCATCCAGCAGTAAGAGCCATGCTCGAGGATTATATATCCCGCCTGGAGGCTAACCTCCAGGAGCGCTGGGTGCTGGCAATAAGGGGTTGTATTTCACAGGTAGGTTTCTGAATAAGTGATATGAGGTGAACAGTAGCTGTCTGCAAAAAAAAAATCAGGCATTCATCTCAAGGAAGCAGACTGTGACAAGGACAACTGCTCCAGCTGACTCCCTCTGATTAATACTTTCACACTAAATGTTTTCTTCTTGTTTGAAATCAATGGGAATAACTCCAGCCCACTTCCCTCTCTGCTCTGTATTTATGTCTAGCATTCTTTCTGGGCAAGAACTTTAGTTTTTGTGCTTATCATCTTCTGGATGACTAAACTGGATAACATGTGACAGTGATTTGCTCAGAAAGAAATAGCTATGTGTCCAGCCATGCAATCTTTCATTGCAGACTGAAGTGGGGAAGGATAACCATTGCTAACTCAAGCAGTGACCTCCACTTTCTAAAGCTAGGTGAGGTACCTGGCTGCCTTTGTGCAAGCTGAAAAATTAACAGATTCTGGAATTTTTAGTATTCCCATTTTAAGATATTGCTGTATCCAGCTGTTGGGCTGGAAAACCCAATGAATATTGGAAGGGAGCATTTCTCATTCCTGTCCCTCGCAGTGGGTGCCTACGCAGCAGCAGAGCCAGCGATTTTGGCTCTCAGGGCTCTGGCAGAGGGGAAGATGTCGGTTCCCATGGAGACTGACTGTATCTCAGCACAAGAAGAGCAGAACCCAGGAGGATGGGGCTAGAGTCACTGCACATGGCCTGGCCGGAGCACCCTGCATGCTTTGTTGCCTCCTGCCAGGTGGCTGTGTCCTCTTTGTGGACAGTCCCATCTCTAAAGCGAAGGAAAGAAGGGTGTCAGACTGTTGCTTCCCAAGACTGTGCTGGGTTTACCTGAGTGCACGTTCTCTGAAGGTGTGGTCAGAGTTGTTTATGCTCAGTCTTGCTTTTCCAAGTTAGTATGAACCTCACTGGAAAATAAATTTACATACTAAATCTGGGGATAAACTTCATAACAATTCATGTGTTAGTTGCAGGTGTCATCACAAGTCTTCAGTGAGGACATCATTTGAACACAAATAAAGGACTGTTTAAGATTCTCTGTTTTCTTTGTCTTAATTATCCATCTTTAATTCATGAACTTCTTCTATTAAAATGGATGAATTTCCTGAATTATTGTTTTAAATTCAGCCATCTATGTGTCTGTCACATTTCCTCTCTTCATTTTAAATAGTATACAACAGATTGTGGGATATAAAATTGTAACATTTGAAATAATATTTACATTAAGTATATTGAAAGTAACTTTTTCATAATTGGAAATGTGGAAGTCGAAAGTTCTACTACAAAGAGTGTTTATTTTAAATGTTTTTATTTTTAATGGCTAGTTGGTTGACTCACCATGGCCTGAGGACTTCATTTTACTGTAGAGGAAATCTAAATATTGTCAGTGTCAGACTGTTTTTGTGGCATACAGAAGAGTTACCTGGACTTGCAAGTTTGAAACTTAGTTAGGAAGCTTAACTAAGTTAACTTTAGCTAGGAAAGTAAAGTTGGAAGAGATGACATGGTTTTACTTACTGGACTGAGGCAGAACCAGATCCTTTGTGCAAGGTATTATCTGCCTGAAAAGTCTTCAGTGAAGGAGATTCTGCACCCTTGGTAGCTAGCCTCTGCCAGTGTTTCAATGCACTTATAATTAGGAGTTATCTATATGCTGTCTAACTTACAGGCAGCAAACCTGCTCATAATTAAACTCCACTTTAACAACACCAACCAATAGAATCTTTATTGGTCACTGAAGAGAGCTCATGAGAAGAAATCTGATTTAAACCAATTATCATTTCTATTGTTTTTCCCAGGGTGTGCTGTTTTGGTTTTTGCTCTTAAAAAGAAACTTCACAAATGTTGTTTCAAGGAACAAGTTGCAGTGGAATATTTGGCTTTAAATGATGGTATTGCTAGAACCTGCAGCTCAAAAGCTTGTTGAAAGGAAGATAATCAAGGGAATACCTAACAGTATAATTCTGTGGTGCCAACCATATAAGGTTGCCAGGGCAGGCTGCACTGATGGAGGAGTGCGATATTGAAAAAAAATTCAAGTAAGGTGAATTCTGTGGAAATTTGAATCTTTGCTCAAAAGTATTTTGCCTGAATTGGAAAAGTATGGTATCTACACACTACTGATCAACCAACCAAAATGGTGACAACAAGCATGGTACAAAGTGGTAAGGGTGGTAAGGGAAATAAGAGAGATTGTGAAAGCAGAAGACAAATATTAAGATGAGCCAGAAAAAACAAACAACGTTTTTAGACACCATCAATGATGGAGCCATGAAGAAGCTAGTCAGAAAGTCTACAACAGGAGAAGCACTTTTTGGTATACTCCCAAGCAGTGCACAGGATCTGGTTCAAGATGTAGCACCTGAAGACTGGACCCACTTTATCATATTGACCATCTCTGTAGGAAAGACAAAACCAAATGTATCTGACATTGACGTGTTAAAAAAAGCATCTTAATAAAAATGAGAGCATGTCTGGAAAGAAAATTACCAAGAATAGTGAAGAGAAGAAACAGTTGCAGGAATCATGAAGAATGTTTAATGAGACCACAATGGTGATTCAGAGCATATATACACTCTTAAAATTCAGATTTCATAAGGACCAAACACATGCAGAAAAACAACACAGATGACAAAATAAAGAAACTGGATGTTGAAAAGCACCCTTCAAAAAGCACAAATAATTATGAAAGGTAATGAATTCTGTATACAATTGATGTATATGAACACAATTTGATAAGCCAGAAAAAATTTCCAGAAAGAATTTGCTAAATGAATATAAAAAGTAATAAAGCTTTTAAAACATCTAAAGTAGAAAGTCTTCCAGAGTCAGTGTGGCCAGTAGAAGATGGAAGTGTAAAGTAGAGCTGAAAAATTTTGTACAGAAAATAACCATTATGCTTTGAGGCAACTTTCATATCTAAACTAGTGGAAATGGGACCTGTAATTTTGCAGGAGTTCAGCCTCCTTAACTTAGCATTAACTTAACTGTATAAATACAATTGCTGCTTTGGAAATTCTGAATCAGTGCCCTTACAGGTTACAATGACCTTATTTTTTTGCAAATGGCCATTAGCTTTCAGGGTGATTATTTGAAAATGCAACATCACAAGAAGGTGTATGAGTATAGGTGACACTAAAGGTCCTTTTTCCCAGAAACATGATAGGATTATTCTAATGGGAATGATAGCACTGAACTTAAATTTGTTTTCAGAGTTTTCAACCTCCTAGATGTAAACAAGAAGGTACATGTGCACACATAGGCACACACATTCCTCCTTATATTTCCTTTTACTTCATTTCCAAGGAGAGCTAATGGAAACTGCATTTAGATAAGGCTAATCAAAAGCAATGTTGTCTTGACATTTTATTTTTACATGCTAGATTATTTATTCAATTAGTTATAGAATGGCACATCTACTTTTAATTTAGCTTTTTCTAAGCATCTAGTAAGTAATTTCAGCAGTCCAAAAAAGCATTTTGGCTGTTTGGATAGGATTCAAGGGTCAATAAAAATAAAAATAGTAATAACACTGCTTGAAAAAGGCATGCAGCTAATTACAGTTCTACAAAGAAGAACAAGACTGTAGAATAAGGACCTGCTACATTAGCACTCTCATTTCACATCTATCACGCAGGGTCCTTACACAGCTGAGCAAGAGTACTTCAAACTAAATTGGTTGGCATTTATTGACAAGGAGCCCGCTTTAATACCAGCTCCCTCCCTATAGCTACATCTAACCCTTGCTTATCTGTTTTCCCTACCTCCATTCTATTTCCTTCTATAGGTTTACAACATGTGATAAAAGCTCTTTTGTCTGGTATTATTTAGCATTGTTATCTGACCTTAACTTTGATGAGCTAGAACAAACAGACATGATCCTCAGAACACAGGCAGGAGGCAGAAATTTATTTTAAAAATCAGCAGAACTGGATTTTTGCTCTCAGGAAGGACTCTGGCTGCTCACATGTCACTGTCAGAAGTAAAATGAGTCACATGGGGAGGGATTGTCTCCTGCTGTGACACCAGTACCTAAAGACTTCAGGTCCTTAAACCTGTCTGAGCCATCCTGGGTCAATCATTCCTCTCCCAAACTGTTCCTGGTCAGGTTTGGCAGTTCACATGTGTAAGATCATCTCTTAATAACAGGTTGGTTGCAGTCAGAGACGGACTGCGGGGAGAACGTAGAGGTCAAAACGTAAGGACATGCCAGATATGGAGCTAGAGTGAGGAGATGGGTATCCCATCTACAGATAGCAGTATATTTTGTGCTCTGAGATATGAGTTTTATCCAGCATAGCTCATCCAATCTGTATTTCAAGTGGCACAAAATACTGCAATACTAATAAAATGTGCACAAATATTACATATATCCTCAAATTATGAAATCAGGGTTAAAGGAGTGAAATTTAAGCACCACCCCCACCCCAAATAATGCATCCTTGTTTTTCTCTTAGATTCTGATTACAAAGTTATAGGTTTTACTTCCTGCAGATTTTTTCTCTAGTCACCAAAGATAGAAACTTGTTTATGCAACTCATAAATGCAAGATGAGACTCTTACATAATTACAGGTCTCCAAACAATATGTGTACAGGAGCTGGCAAGGCTATGCTGGATAATCAGTTTTAAGACAGGGCAGCCTTTGAAACAAGCAGAGAATCTCATTACCTGGCTGTATAAATCCATGGTTCAGCCACATCTTGAACTGTTTTGTGCAGTTCTCATCCTCTAATCTCAAAAAATACAGAGTATAACTAGGAAAGATTGAAAGCAGGGTGACAGCGATATTCAAGACCATGGAACTATTTTAAAAATATGAAACAGTTTCCATAGGAAGGGCAACTAAGTAAACATTAGCTTAGCAAAGAAACAAATTGGAGTGGGGAGTAGGGAGAGATGGCACATTTTAAAAAAATGCAGAGAACTGCATCGGGAATGGCTGCTTATGGTCTGTGCCAAAGCAAGAACTACAGAATAACAGAAGTAAGCAGACAGCAGACTCAGAGCAAATGAAAGGAACTGATTCTTCACATGGTGCAGGTAAACTACAGGTTTTTTCAGATGCAAAACATCTATATGAGTTCAAAAGGTAACTGAAAAAATTATCAAAAGAAAAAAACCTTCAGGACTATTAATTACAAAGACACCATCTCTGACTCAAGGAGTCCCTGGAGCTGGAAAAGTATTCTAGGGAAGCATCATTATATTTTTGACCTTTTCTCATCTCTTCCCTTCTCTTCTCTCTTCTCTTCTCTTCTCTTCTCTTCTCTTCTCTTCTCTTCTCTTCTCTTCTCTTCTCTTCTCTTCTCTTCTCTTCTCTTCTCTTCTCTAGCTGTAAGCTTTTGTCTGCTTAGTGGCAAGATACTAGGGAAAATGGATACATCCATCCCATGCTCTGAATCTAAAATCCTTAGTTTTGTGTTTCAAGGATCATGAAAATCAGATGAAATCAAAAGACCCCTCAAGATCTTTTTTCCTCTGAATACCAACTCCCAAAGGTATGATGTAGAATCTGATTTAGTTTCCCCCAGTTGTTTCCATGAAATTCACAAAATTGCCTCCTGGGCTCTGAGTCCCTTTGCCCCCAGGAAGCTCTGAGCATTTCTAGGGGACCTCTAAGTGGCAGGGTATGCTCAAGTGTACAGCGAGATATAAAGCTGCTTTACAGTATTTCATCACTAAGCCTTTACACCTATTCTAGTGCATTTCTTCTGAGAGTGCCAGATAGTTCCACATATATAAGGGCACTGCTAATTGCAGTGCAAACCTCATGTGAGTTCAGTCTAAGCTATGCCATGTGTCCTGCATGGTCCCAAGCTAACTCACACGGCGTAGGCATAGCTCACCTCCTCCTGCCTCTGGGTGGGAATCCCACCTCTGCCTTGGACCAAATGATTTTGTGAACTGAACAGTTCCTCCTATGATGCTAGGAGGCAAGCTACCCTTTCAGAAGCTGGTCCAGGCACCAAGCTTTTGCTTTTGTAAGAAGGCAAATGAGACCAGGGCATTTGTATGAGGGAGAAGGAAGGCTGTGAATAAAGGACCTGATTTTATGTAGGCCAGCATGGATAAAGGGAAGAACAAGGTCTGCCACTGAAGAAGTGAGCTCTGGGGTCAACCTCAGAGGTGAAGCATGTGTTTCGGGAAATTAGTGGTTATTCTGAATGAGGTGATGCTAAGACACACATTCACACTGAGAGGTGTAAAATCAAGAAGCAGCATAAAATTTCTCATTTCTCTCTTTAATCAGAAGACTGCTTCATAACATTAAGAAGACAATCAACCTACAAATGATGTCTCTGAAGGAATAACTGCACATTGTTCATGATAACAAGTGCATTTTCTGGGAAGGATTGAAACTAATCAATTAGCACACAAATATCTCCACTGTTATTTGTAAAAGAGAGTTACAGAATTAAGGCAATGTATAGTATACCTGAAATAAAAATTGGCAGTTGTCTCAAAATGTTTAACCTCTGGCTGGTAGTGAGTAGGTGGATAACCTGGTGCTTAGCAGTGACCTCTGTTCCAATACTTCCTCCATCACTTTGCAGTGCACCATTTTGCCTTCGGTCTTCAGATACATACTGCTTCATCTAAGATTAAGTCCCCTGATTGTCTCAGTGGATATCTCAGGCAATATTTGCAGTGATTATGTCATTTTGAAAGCAACATAAGAAAACAATATTGTGCCATTTTATTTCTCTTCACAGTTATCCAAACAACATTAAAATGAATCAGAAGTGCATTGCATTCAGAACAACAACATAAATATCAAATGTCTCCAGCACAGCAAGTGCCATTGAACAATTAGCAGGAGTCCTACTGACTAAACAAATACATTCTGCACTTCTGGAGCAATCCAACGTGAATGCACACCACTGAGGGAAAAAATAGTAATCTTAAATAGTGTAACTAGCTGTGTTGTAGAGATTATTCTATAATTACTTCAATAGCTGTTTTACAAAAGAGATGAGTGTTCCTAAAAATCAGCACTTCCAGTGTCATCCTACTAGGCCTGCATGGAAAATTATTCATACCTTCTTTAGTTTTTTTAATTGACATTTACTGTCTTTGTTGTGTCAGTGTCCTCTGACATGCTCCAGATGGCTGCTTGCTGAATGTAGGGTCTTACTAGGTCAAATTAAATACAAAGATAAGGAGATATTAAAACCTGACCTCACTCCACACTTGCTTAAGTGCAATGTAAGTAAGTATGGAAGTATTTAAGATGTGATTAGTGGCAGCAACTATCATTGGTGCTACAGATCGAGCTGTGGAAGAGATTTCTTGGGGGAACATTTTTGAAGCCCTTCTTTGTACCTTCTTATTCCTGAGACACCCCTTCTGAGACTAGAGGAGCCACAGCCAGCACAGTCTGCAAAAGTGAGATATAGGTGAATACATAAATATCTAAAAGGCAAATACTGATAGTAATAAACACTGGTGTGTCACACTCGACTTATACCAAATAAGAGAGGTACCACCACCAAAGGTGTGACTGGAGCCTCAGCCCAGCATATTGCTAAAGCTGAATTTAACACAATGAGTGAGATTCAGAATCAAGTGTCTGTGGATGATGGTTTATCTATGACAAAGATAACCAAATGAAAAGAAATTCAACCCAATTCAAACATATTTGCCTTGTGCCTTATTCAAAACATCTAAGTAATATTTTTACTGTAAGATAATAGTCTATGATTGAGTTGTGGTCATGAACATGTTCCCATTTTATCCATCAATATTTTGCATGTTTTTTCGTGCTTAATTCTCATTGTACCTTGTTAATCAGGTAGAAAAAAATGTACATAACTAATTTATTTCCTACTGCGTCTATTACTTTGTTTTCAGTGGCATCTGTATAAACAAACAAGTACTCCAGCCAGTTGCTCGTGTTGGAGGTTGGACTTCAAATGTACTAACTGAAGTTTCCAGAGCCAGTCTAATATACATAATGGGGTCTCATGAAAAATGCACGTATAGTTATCATGTGGTGACTGGCACTGCTTAGCATTCATTTGGTTTTCAAGCTGTAATGGAAGGATGGTTCAAAATTTGGATGTACAATGTTTATCAACATGATGAATAAAATGTAAACACTTTCTCTTTTTTCTGTGTATTGTGAAGGAAGAAAAAGTCCAAATCACAGAATCACAGAATCATGGTGGGGGTTGGGAGGGACCTCTGGAGATCATCTTGTCCAACCCCCCTGCTTGAGCAGGTACACCTAGAGCAGGGGGTACAGGACCACGTCCAGGCAGGTTTTGAATATTTCTAGAGACAGAGACTCCACAATGTCTCTGGTCAGCCTGTTCCACTGCTCTGTCACCCTCACAGTAAAGAAGATTTTCCTCATGTTTAGGTGGAACTTCCTGTGTTCCAGCTTGTACCCAATGCCCCTTGTCCTGTCACTGGGCACCACTGAAAAGAGTCCGGTTCCATCCTTTTGACACCCACCCTTCAGATATTCATAAGCATTGATAAGATCCCCCCTCAGTCTTCTCTTCTCCAGGCTGAACAAACCCAGGTCTTTCAGCCTTTCTTCATAGGAGAGATGCTCCAATCCCCTGATCATCTTTGTAGTGCTCTGCTGGACTCTCTCCAGTAGTTCCCTGTCCTTCTTGAACTGGGGAGCTGTTGTGGTTTAGCCCCAGCCAGCAACTAAGCACCGCAGCTGCTCACTCACTCCCCCCACCCCAGTGGGATGGGGGGTAGAACTGGAAGAGCAAAAGCAAGAAATCTCATGGGTAGAGATAAGAACAGTTTAATAATTAAAATAAAATAGTCATAGAAGTAATGGTAATGATAGTAATAATGATGATGATAATAATAATAATAATCATGACAATATAATAAAAAAGAAAATAATGAGAGAGAGGAATGAAACCCAGGGAAAAAAGGTAAAAGAAAAAAAACCACAGGTACTGCAACCGCTCAACACCCACTGACCGACACCACCAGTCCTCGAGCCGCGATCGCTGCCTCCCCCGGCCAACTCTCCCAGTTCATATACTGGGCATGACGTCACATGATGTGGAATATCCCTTTGGCCAATTCAGATCAGCTGTCTTGGCCCCCTCCCCTCCCGGCTTCTTGTGCACCTGGCAGAGCATGGGAAGCTGCAAAAGTCCTTGACTAGCGTAAGCACTACCAGCAACAACTAAAACATCAGTGAGCTATCAACATTATTTTCATACTAAGTCCAAAATGCAGCACTATCGCAGCTACAGTGAAGGAAATTAACTATCCCAGCTAAAACCATGACAAGAGCCCAGAAATGGAAGCAGTACTCCAGATGTGGCCTCACTAGGGCAGAGTAGAGGGGGAGGATAGCCTCCCTCAACCTGCTGGCCACACTCCTTTTAACGCACCCCAAGACACCATTGGCCTTCTTGGCCACAAGGGCACGTTGCTGGCTCATGACCAACCTGCTGTCCACCAGCACTCCCAGGCCCTTCTCAGCAGAGCTGCTTTCCAGCAGGTCAACCCCCAACCTGTGCTGGTGCGTGGGGTTGTTCCTCCCCAGGGGCAGGACCCTACACTTGCTTTTGTTGAATTTCATTAGATTCCCCTCGGCCCAGCTCTCCAGCCTGTCCAGGTCTCACTGAAGGGCAGCACAGCCTTCTGGTGTGTCAGCCACTCCTCCCAGCTTGGTATCATCAGTGAACTTGCTGAGGGTACACTCTGTCCCTTCATCCAGGTCACTGATGAATATGTTGAACCAGACAGGACCCGGCACAGACCCCTGGGGAACACAGCTAGTTACAGGCCTCCAACCAGACTCTGCCCCGTTGCTTACGACCCTGGGAGCTCTGTCATTCAGCCAGTTCTCAATCCACCTCACTGTCCTCTCATCTAACCCACACTTCTTAAGCTTGTCCATGAGGACATTATGGGATGCAGTATCAAAAGCCTTGCTGAAGTCGAGGTAAACCACATCTACTGCTCTCCCTTCATCTACCCAGCCAGTCATGCTATTATAGAAGGCTGTCAGATTGGTCACGCATGATCTCCCCTTGGTGAATCTTATTACAGAAGTAAATTCAAAGACAATTTTCTCACGAGATGGGTTGTTAATCACAAATCACTTTCAGGAGTCAACTGAGAGATGGGAAGAGGAGCTCTAATTCTGCTTCCCTGTTGCAATGGGCAGGGCACTTCTGTGCCCTCTTTTCCCCATCTATAAAATAAGCTTAGAGCAATAATGAGTTCTTAAGTTTTATGATTCACTTAATGTTTGCATAGCACTTTAAAATATCAGGAGTAACATAAAAATAATAACTCTTGGATGTATTATAGCAAACACAAATACCTTTAATTCCAGCATGTTCTCTTGTATTGGTTCTATATTTTATTGTAATATAACTTGTGATTTTTATGTAATGAGAAATAGATTACTAGGTAACACGCTAGGTAAAATTTTGGCATGCAAAACTCTAAAACAATGATTTCCATCCGAGGAGAAATAAAGGTATTTAAAAGATGCTTTTACAATAAAAATAAATCATTAAAAAGTTGGCAAGGTTTCTCTGGGCATAATTGCAGCTATGCCTGTTTCAAAATGCCTATTAAATCTGATTCACCAGTACTGTACTACTAGCGTGCTTCTGCAATAAGCCTGGGCAATAATTTAAACTACTTTAAATTGAAAATTTAGAGCTGTTATAATTAATTGTGAATCATTAGAAACAGCTCAATAAAAAAAACCAAAAACTAAACAACAAAAACCCCCAAGATTTTTATAACATAACAGACCATTAGCAAACTGCTGGAGAATCCAAAGATTTGCCAGAAAACATGTAGTACAAGAGAAAGAAAGTTAAAAAGACATATTGCAGGAATAATTATGCTTTTATATCAAAACTCAAATTTGCTGTCATATCCTCTAGCACTGAGTCTCCCCTGGGGTTTAGTGGAGCCAATCCCCACCTGGATTTTGTAACCCTCGGTTAAGTCTTTGTGAGTGTTACCTACCCTCGGAACAAAGGAAATTTGGAGGGTCCCAACACCCTGGCTGCCCTCTGATTTGGTTTGTGAGGAGTGATGAGGATTTGATTTGGGAGCGGGAGTGATGAGGATGTACACAGGGTAGGTATACCCATGTGTTCAACCCTCCTTTTTATGATGAAGCAGATTCTATCATTAAATAGGGGAGTTCTGCATGTGTTAGGGTTGATAACTAGGCTTAGTATATGCCACAGCATTCTCATGCACTCATGTGCCTACACAGGTACCCTCAGAGAGGATTTGATGTCTGTCCCAGGCTCACAGGGATGGCAGTATGGCAACTGGAGAGGGGCATACCGGAGAACATTAAAAGGTCATCTGCAAGGTAATGGCCATTTTTTTCTGTTTTCCAATGTGTAACAACTGAATGCTGCTATCTTGTTGGTATTACCTCGATAACAAAGAACTTACTTGTACTGGTGTTTTGTTCTCCTAAAGCCCCACGACATTACAAATATGCACATATGCACCTCTAAGACAAAATTTTTCTGTTGAGATTCCCCTCACCTCAAAAACATGAGAGATGCCACAGGTATCATCCACGTTGTCACTGGAACTTGTACAAGAGAAAGGGAAAAATTTTGAAGTGTATGCATGGGATTCTAGCAGAAAAATTTTACACTTGGAAAGCGTGAATGTTCAGCATTTATATTACAGAGGAACTATTTAAGATCAGATCTGGCAAAAAAGGACTTCAGTCATACTGTCCACCTACCTTGAAATCAGACATGTTTATAGAGCCTGCTGAATCTGAACCTATATATTTAGTAGAAATCTAATGACATGGGCTTCTTGGCCAGCTTTTCAGTCACAGATTCAGCACAATCACATTATACTTTAAGATTTAAAAAACATGAGAATCATTGCCTTAGAACAAACTACTGCCTTACGTTCTGCATCATATTGTTGGCAGTGACTTCCAACAGGATATTTGCAGGGAAACAAAAAGAACAAATAAAACTGCACACTTTTTCTGGTTTTAGAATTTTCTCCTGTTATGGAAGAAGCAGCTCCAGCACTGGTTGTGAATAGCTGCTGTGCTGGAACAGCAGGGTTTATGGCTATTCTGTTCATAACACAGTCTCTGCAATTTACAAGAGAGCAATAGACTAGAGGAGAGTACAGTCAAACTGTGGCCAGCTGAAATGAATAGATGGCGTCTGAATGGTAATTTAGAAACACCTTAGCATTGACTTTAAATGTGTTTCAGAAAGTGCTTTTCATAAGGAGGAGGTGCTATTAAATTAAATTCCTCTCCAACAGTAATTTACAGCTGCCGATTATCAGCTTGTGAAAAGTGTCAGTGGAGATACTGAACACATCTCTTGCCAATTTGAACTCTTAAAAATTAAAATTTCTGTACATTTGCACTGTATTCTTCTGATTCTGTCTAGAGGCACTTTCTATTTTATTTTAGAGGAACTGTATTCTATTATTCATAGCTAATTTTAATTACTATATCTATAATTTCAGCCACATCCTAATTTACCACATTGATTGTCCATTGAGATCCTGTGAACTGTAAACTGTTATTTCCATCTCTTCCTCAGCAATCATGTCAGTTATTCAGTCTATCTTCCCACTGCAGAGTTTTCTATTCAGAAATAAAGTTAGTTGATTATTTATTTTTACAGTAATAATGTCCAAAACAGTTAATGTTCAGTTGACTGCACATTTTCCTCTTTAGAACAGACATGGTTTCAAGCTGCACTGTGTAAATCTGAAAGTTTGTACAGTGAGAGAGAAACTCAGTCTATATTCTCATTTCCCTGCTTGATTGTGGTTTTGATTGCACAGTAGCTTATGCTCAAAGTCACGATCCTTGCACAGACAGGAGGAGGAAGAGGAAGTCTAGGAAGAGAGGTTTACACATGGATGTGTAAGTCCTTAGCAAACACACTTACTCTTAAGCAAATTGTAGAAAAGCTGTCAAGTTTGGGGATTAAAACTGCTTGTTGTCAATGGCTGGGAAGGAAGACCATGGCTGTGAGAGACATGAACTGCTGCCTGTTTATTCTGCCATTCCTACCTGCCTGAAGCTTGCCGCTTGCCTCTCCCGCTCTCTGGCCGTGGCTCTGCCCTGCAGCCTCCAGGCCGGCAGGCTTGAAGGAAGCAGATGCCCACAAGCAGAAGGATATCACAGTTGCAGCACCCATTGAAGAGGTAGGACAGCAAGAAAGACAGCATGGGCTATAGTGACTTACTCAGGAACAGACCTGTCCTGGCTGCCCATCCTGCCTTGGCACTAGGAGTTATTCTTTCCTCCTCTTGCATGCAGACCCTTAGCAAATCTGGCTCCCTCTTTCACTGTAGAATGTACACATACACACTATCAAGGCACCATTGCACCCTTTTTGTTCATCCTTGGGAAATAGACTCATCTTTCTTTTACCTTCTGCTTTCTACCTTTCCTTTTCAGCAAAGTTGCAGCTGCCAAAATTACAGTATTTCCCTACCCATCCCTCTAACCATGATGAATGTATGAAATCCTTATATCCTGCTTCCCTCTCCTTCTGTCCCAGAGTCTGCTCATGACTTTTAAGCCTCTTTGTTCCACTTAGGCTCAGGCTTCCTTTCTGTCTTGATCTCCCTTCCCAACTCAGGACTTTTTCAGATAACCCTAATTGTGGGAACAGCTTTCCATTTACTACCCACCCAGTTCTATCCTTCCACATGCTTGTTCTTAGGAGCTTCCCACCAAACAGCTTATTGGATACTCAGTGCCTTTAGACTGTGGATAAGTCAGTGTGAGGACCCAGTCTGGCTTTGGCATGCTTTACCTGAAGTACAGCATAGCTCTGGCACAGAGTTTTCTGTCTCACTTTGGGCAAGTCACGTGTATTTGCAGGACTGTCATTTTTAATTTGAAAAAGGGGGATAATGTCTTCTTTTTTTCCTTTCCCTTGCCATCTACCCTTTATTATGGAGTCATCCCAACAACTTTAGAGCTAGAGGCCACGACTTCTGAAAATCTTATGGGGCTAATGGCACTTTGTATTTCAAAATGTCTCCATGAGTGCAAAGGGTAGTGTTTCTCCCTGTCCTTACCTCTACTTACAGAAAGATGCAGGATTTGAAGCAAAGGCCAGATAGTATCACCATGTAGATGAGATATGGGCCACAGCCATCAGCTGAATTACCTGCTTGGGCTGACATTGTATTAAAGCAGGGGCTGGCTGTGTCTCTGCCTTTCCCCACTCCACAGCTCGCCAGCCAACAGGTCTCTGTCTGTGACTGAACCAGCCAGGGTGAGTCCTGTTGGGTGCTGGTACCCATCTAATGCAGAAAATAAAAATTATCTGGATTTTTCTAATGGGACAAGTCATTTTAAATTTCTATATAAGTGCTTTAATAAATGAGTCAGTTTTGTCTGCCTAATAATTCTGCTTTTTCTTTTCCTTTTGAATGGACTTTGGTATTTTAGGCAATATCTATACAAGTTCTTCCCCCATATTCTTTAATGACAGCAAAATGCAATATGCTAAAGTAGAAATAATGTCATTTAGATACAGAGGTCTGACTGAAATCAAGCAAAGGAAATGAATGTGAAACACAGAAAGGCCAGCTAAAACTTCTCCTTCAATTTACCTGCTCTTAGGTGATTCGCCTCCTGGTATTATTGCTGGAGCTACAGAATCAGGGGATAAGATTCCTTTGATTTTTTAATTCCCAACAGCTCGCTACCCTTTAGTGTCTTTTATGAGTGAATAACTACATCAGGCATTTACTAGCTTTTTTTGGGACACTAACAAGTATTAAAGGTTTGGATAGTGAAGCAGATTTCAAATATTTGCAGATGCACCATCTGTGGCTATCAAAACCCTCTGCAATACCATATGTGAAACCAATTCAGATACACTATAAACTCAAACTGGGACAGAGGGCATAAATTGTGGGAAGCAAATATTTATCTAAAGACAAATGAATGGTAAAAATGGCACCAAATGGAAAACATTACCATTTGATTTATTTTGGGAAATGAAGGAAGAACCATGCTTTTCTGGACTGGATGATCACCAATATGTCCAGATTTCTGGATATCAACAGGAAGCCAGGCATTTTGGATATTATGAAAAATCTGAGCATCGTTGCCTCAGGACTGTGATGCCAACCTCCATCATGCAATTACTTGATTTTCAGATGGGCTTTTGATGTGTCCCCATGCTGCGTTTCACACCCGCAAAGGTTCTCCCTAAGCATCCCAAAAGCTACAGCACGAGAGAGCCAAGAAGCTTGCCTGACTGACATGAGAGAAATGTCCTGGACAATTTCCTCTTCACCTTGTCACAAGAAATGCCTGAATGGAGAAATCATTATTTTCTGTAGGACAGGTCTGTTTGGTGTCCAGCTGCAGGTACAGGTTGTTAGTACATAGTTAATATTCATCATCCTCCCTCCACCTTAGGAAGTTTAACATTAAAGCTATTGTCACCCCTGCTTGACACCATTCCCTCCCTCCTTCTTTCCTAAGGAGGGACTGATGTCCCACTGTTACTCCTGAACCCTCTGGGCTGGGAGCCCTTGGCTGACTGGGCTATTTGGAGACACACTGTAGTGCTCTGCCAGGTAAAATGTTTCCATTTTTGATTACTATATATAGTCAGTAAAACTGTCCAAAAATGTCAGATGCCAGCATGTGCACATGCCTCCTGATACAACCATGTACATAACATAGAGAGAAAGTCCTTTAGCAAAAATGTCAGCAAGTCTGCTGTGGAGGAACAGGAGAAATATTTTTCTTCTTTTCATTCAGTAAAGATAGAAAAAAGACATTGGGGAAGTGGAAATTAGTGGTGTAGGAGAGTATCTATGAAAAAAACACATTTTAAAAGCATCTATAAAATATTTGAGTCAGTGGGAAGTGAGGCCTAATTTGGATTTAAAAGGGAAAAAATACATTAAAAAAATTAAAGCTTGAGAGTCCTATTTTTCAGAAGGAAGCCTGTCTGCTTTACAACATCTAAATAATCTGTGACACATCTTCAGACAATGAGATGTCCTGATGTATTGGTTGAGAATTACATGACAAAATGTCAGTGGGTCACAGCATTTAAAAGGAGGTAATGAACCTATTAATACAGATAAAAGCAGAAGGGAGTCTCACATTCAGAAACAGCGTTGATAACTAAACAGCATGGGAACCTCACTTTACAAATGGTAACTTTTCAGAGCTCTTCATCAAGAACCTGGTGTAAGTAACAGCCATTAAGTAACAGATATTTTACCCCCAAAACACAACCCTATCATAAAAGGAAGATCCATTCTTTGTTTTGGTACATGTGAGATACACAAGCAGGAAGGCAGAGCAAGGGCTGCTGAGGCGATTACCCCTTAGCCACCCTGCTGCCACATCCCTGAAGCTACAAGGGAGTCCTGAGCTTTTGTGCTGATAGGAAGGGATAGATAGCATCTTCCTGTCAGTGGAAATAAGGGGATGATTGGGGGCAATCCTGATGTGATTTCCAGGAAAGGTGACCATGCTCCCCTGCAGCAGGAATGGAAGCCCACAAAGCCTTCCTTAACCCAGACAATGCTCAAAACATCTGTACAGGTCAGCTTGTGGGATGAAAAAGATTTCATCCTTCGACCTCTCCTTTGTAGAACAGTTCTTTCAGCATTTCTCAGAATGAGAGGGATTGCACATAACAGTAAACCCTGCAGAAATTGCTCACCCCCAGATGCTGGCAAAAATAACAATCCAGCTCAATAAATCTTATATCCTTTCCAACTATAAATTATTCTTAGAAATTACGGCTCATCTCTAAATGTTTATGCTGCTTTTCCTTATTTAATAGATTATCTGGATTTGTGGTGATAACATATCATAATATATTGCTACTATAATGGCTAGACTTGTCATCAGAATATTTTAAATTAAAGCAATGTTAGTTCTTATAAATATTGTTCTAGAGACCAACGAAAGGGCCTGCTGTACTGCTTAGTCACATTTGCTTAAAAAGCTTAGCTAGAAATTAAAGAATGCAAGTGCTTTCTGACTGAGGTGTTGACTAACAATGCAAGAACCTCATCCTTTCCAGGTCAGCAGCATCCTCAATTTGGGGGAGTGTCACTATAAATTCCTGAATTGTGTCAGGTCCACAGAGTGAGTCAGGACATAAATGTTTGTTACACTAGCTCCTTCGAACAAGGACCCACACTACACCTACACCTAAACTTTGCCTAAATTTGGCAGAATTTAAGCACCTCTGCCAGGCTAGGGAACAAGAAAGCCTTCTCATTCACAGCAGAGCTTGACTCACAAGAGCCCTGAAAGTCTCTAGGCACCTCCAAAGTCATCCCAGACTCATCTCAGTTCCTGGTGCCTAAACTGCCTCTCACATGTTTTAGAAGCTCCCTGGTCTGAATATCTATGAGATTTTCTTCTTCCTAAGCACCAGTGAAAGCCAAAGGTTAGTCAGAGAAATGATTAAGGTTTAATCCAGTAAAAATTATGTAAGCATAGCTAAAATTTGCCAATATGTTAATTTAAAAAGTTTA
Source organism: Sula dactylatra (assembly GCA_013389905.1). Taxonomy (NCBI): domain Eukaryota; kingdom Metazoa; phylum Chordata; class Aves; order Suliformes; family Sulidae; genus Sula; species Sula dactylatra. The sequence goes on along the minus strand of WEKW01016583.1, from coordinate 84,340 downwards.
CTGGATCAGGTCTAATATATCTTTTGCCAGTATCCAAGTGACTAGAGCACTTGTCTTAGCCAAAAGAAACTCATTTCAGACTTTCCCTGTTGGAGTGATTTGAATCCAAAGCATGCACACTGACCACAGTCACTTCAAGAAAAGACACCTTCTGTAACATCCCTTGAAGCTGAGCCACTAGACAGCTAGTAAAGCAAGAGAAATGAATGGTGGCTGTATTATCTAGTGGAAAGTTATCCAGCCAAGATGATGGAGTCCAAAGATCTCTTCCTCCAGGAGGAAGATGTGTATAGTATGTTACACTAGATAGTCACTGGATTAAATGACAGTAACAGGATACCAAACATGTTACATCATTATCTGAAACTGCTTTTCTGAAATCCCATTGCCTCAATCAATAATTTCTACTGCAAGTTAAGCCATATGAATTAAAATGGCATGTTTTAAGAAGTGTTGATATTTACTTCAGTCATGATAAATTGTTGCTTATCCTCTTCTGCCAGAATATTTGAATGTTCAGTCTCTGTCCCAGCATCTCAAAGGGAGCCCATAGGGATACGCATGGTGCTTGATAGCTCATGAAGTCCTGGTGAGGACATCCAGGAAAGCTCTACAGCCTGAGCCTTGCAGTCGCAGACAAGCAACAGCCAAACTTTTCAATCCACTGCAAAAATGAGAGAATCTAATGAATTTTTCACTTACAGCTAAATCTTATGGTAAACAGCATGATGGTTAATTCAGAAGAAAGAAACCCTGGACTTCTAGTTTGGGGGAAGGTAGAACAAATGGTTACTTTAATATTTAGACATCCATAAAAAAAGGGAAAGTTTCAAACAAATCAAAACCATTGGCTTCTGTGACATGTATGTCCAGATTAAGAAATGTGTCTAGAAGCAGGCAATAAAATAGAACAATATTCCCAGTTCAGGTGTAGATATTTATGAACGTCTGTCAAGGGGATGAAATCATAAATGACTCAAGTGAAATCCCCACCCCAGTTCCCCTCAGTAAATGAAATTCTGAGAAATTAATTCTGCCTGTGTAGTTTATTGTAAAGACATGACCCCTAATTAAGCAGCTGCAGCGACAAGACACACTGAATTACACAAGTGGTCAGATGTGATCTTTTAATGGACATGCCATCAGGGGTAAAAGACTGAAAAGAAGGTCAGCCATAAGCATCCCAGTCCAATTAGCAGAATAAGAACTGAAGTCCTGCAGAAAGTAATTAATAGTCATGTTGTCAGCGTAGGACTGAACACAAATATTTGAGCAAAGCACACTCACGGTGCTTAGCTAGTCTCAGCAGCACGTGGTCTAAGAAGTGCCAAGGGCTTCTCAGCATTTTATATTCAAACATCAAGATGACTCAGACACTAAGCTACCACAAATAAGAATATGGGACCTAATGGAGATCATCAGAGAGCTGGGCCAATGTCTAATGTTAAGAAACTTGACTATGAAGTGTACCAATGAAACTAAGTAAGGGACACTTGTGTAACTGCATTTTCAATGCGAAAAGATTTATAGGAAAAGAAAAAAAAATAAAGATATAGTGAGGTAAATCTAGCCAAAAAGTTGGGAGAAGTCAGAAAGGCTTTTATAAATAATACATGGAGACATTTTAAGCATCATAGAGGCTTACTGGTAAATAAAAAGATAAATTGATGGCAACCTGGATGCTGATATTTAAAGACAGTAGTTTGATAAATTATGAAGTATTAAAGGCTTGGTTAAACCAGATATTGATAAAATGAAGTCTAGATGTCATCAGTGGAATAAATATTAAGAGAAAAAATCTGAATGCATAAGTATGATGGAATTATAAACAACAGCATAATCGGATATTGAACAGCTGGTGCTTTAAGACTGTTACAAAATTAGTAGGTTATACAAAGATAGGAGATGAAGTAAGTAGATTTTAGTTTAGTTCATAAAAATGCTACTGTGTATAGCATTTAGGTGCGTTGCACAAATGGTAGAAATACTGCTGCTGAAAGGCATGCATGTCCTGGAATAAAGTTCGTAGGGGAACATGCCTGCAGGCATGTTTAGAAGTTTGCTGTCTGGTTGGGGTTCCTTCACTGTGGCTTTAGAGAGGAATATCCCCACAGGGGTCCATGCTTTGGTCTTTCCTCTTTTCCGTCTTCACACTTTTATGACCTTAAACAAATTTAGCTTCTGTCTCCATCGACATAGTTTATAGATCCAGTGTTTTAATGTACATGAATTAAAAAATCCACCTATGTCTCTGGCATGTCCCTCCAGATATCAGATGTCTTGCCAGAGCCAACATAGCTGAGATACACCTCTGAATTTCCTTTCCCCACCTTTTTTATTATTTTCTTGTGGGATCCCTACAGACACCACTGCTCATCCTACTTGTTTCTTGCATCTACCTGTGAGAAGTTGCCCTGGCCCTAACTTGACTCTCCTGGTCAGATTGTATTCAAGTTTCTGCCTTTAGAGCTCTGTCTCTTTCGTGGCTCGTCCAGATGGCTGTAACTGTTCCCCAGCCTTTTGCTGTCTGTGACTGATTAATTCAGTATCTTTTCTCTAGCTAACCGGCGAGGCAATCCCAGCCTGCTCACAGCTGCTACCCATGGTCACCATCCTAGCTTGATGCTTTGAAGATGCAGTTTTCTGCAGCTACCACCTCCTGGTCATGTCACACATCAACAGCTGACTTTCAAGAATGGCAGGGTGTGGTCTTACTAGGTTTCTCTCTCGCGGTACCCATAAATACATCAGATCAACAACTTTCCTCCTTCACATCTCTCCTTTAAGTCCTTTTTTGAGTTGATTATTTCAAAGAAAACAAAATCCGTGACAACAGCAAAGATTTTTGCTTGTAACTCTGTCAAATACTCTCATTATTCCCATATGGGAATATGTACCTTTAGTGCAAAAACTACCCATTGTTTAATTTTTGAGTTGCAGACTCTCTTTGGGGTGTGTATTTGTGTAACACTTCACACGAAGAGTCCTCCCCGCTGATCTTGTTTCTAAGTTCCACAAAGAAAAAAAACCCACCCAGTGTGAACTGAACCAGAAGGATAGCAGATAGCGGAGCAAGTAGAAAAGCACAGTGACTCAGTCTGCAGTGGATCCTGTATTTCTGGAGCAACCACACCCACCGCAATACAAAATAGCACCAAATTTGTCAACCTGTCAGTCTAGGGTTTTGTTGTTCCTTCTTCACCATGGTACATAAGTGTGCACTTACTTGCATATCGCCAACAGCTCCTGAAGGTACACATTATATGGCAACAGTCAGAGATGCACACATAACTATAACAGTCCTAAAACATATTTCTTTTTACTGTGCAAGCAATAAGTTTGATGGCTGCTGTCATACTTGTGTATACATCATCAGATTTAGTTTTTTCCTTTGACTAATTGACCACCAGGGTGCTCCCTAATTAAATTTTCTCTCCTATAGCTTTATGTTAAAGGTACACACTAGCCATTTTCTCAGGAGTGTCTGCACTGCACTAGGTTTGCATTTATTCTGGGCTTTTGTATGTTTCTGCTTAGTAGGAAGCAAAGATAAGTGCTTTAAAACCAAGCTGGAATTCTTTTTCCTTTGTGTATCTAAAGTTTACTGTACAGTTTTGAAAGGGATAATTATAAATCTAAAGGGGTAATCCTCACTGATGCTACTGAGAATGTCCCTTCCCTGGCACGTAATTTTAAAATGTTGCCCTAATACATGTGTATTTTAAACACAGAGATGCAAATAAATCATCCTTTTTTTCTCTGATACTTGAACCAAAGCTGATTTTCTGACACGCAAACCTACAGCAGCTGTCTGATCTTTTAATCTGTTACATATGCTTTGTCTGATGCTCTCTCTATAGGAGAACACAAAACTGCTGTAACATCATTATGCCTCTTGATCTGCCAATTCAAGACCTGCGCCCTCTTGTATTCCCAAAGTAAGAAGTAATGTGCATGGGTGATCTTGGACAAAGCTTCTTAGTCACTAGGGGATTTAGAAAATATACTGTGTACATTCCTCTGGACACTGAGCTGTAGGATTTTGGAAGCAGCTCGCTCTTTCTCCACTTATCATTTTAATCAATTAAAAGGGTTGTCCATCCTGTGCTAATCTCCTTTCAACCCTTACTAAATCAAAAGTCTCCAGTTGATTATCATTGCAGATTAACAGGATGTCAGAGAAATGTTAATTTGTACATTACAAAGTCAGTGTCAACATTCATTGTACGACTCTAAGGTCTGCAGAGTGGAGATGAATATGGTTAAGAAAGGAAAAAGAAGAAAGCCTGAGGTATGGCTATTTTCATCTTCTCCAAATCACAGAAAGACATGAAAGACTGTCCCTACAGCTCTGCTCAGGGAACAGAGGTAGGAGAGAAGTGTTTACATTTTGCTTGTTTGTACCCTGGCAATGTAAAAATGCCGAATCCAAAACCTATTTTCTTCTCCTTTCCTATCACACACAATCTAGGAGTCAAAAAATACCTCCAAAACTTGGATGTGAAAGGTTAGATTATAGGATAGAGCAATAAGAAATCTGAGTGGTCTTGTAGAGTGCCTTATAGCCTATTTAGAGCACACCTTATCTGAATAAATTTAGGATCTGTCTTTTAGGGGAAAAAAAACCCAGTACTTTTTCACAGGGAGTGGGAGTGAAGAGCAGTCTGTTATGCCAAAATATGTAGTAGCTTGGTGGTGCAGGTGTTCATCTGCGAAGTGGCAGCTGACGGGTACACCAGAAAACTTGGACTCAGAAGATGTAATCTATTCTTGGTGATACTTTATGAGCAATAATTTCAACTCTCTATTAGCCCTATTTCCATTCCTGCCTGTCCAGTTTTAGCTCTACCTGATTATGGTGCTGGTGGACACCACTTGAACACAAGATCCCCATGTGAGGCTCTAGCTAAGAAAGACTTCACTACCAGCAGGACAATCTCTCAGAAGACTATGGGGATGGTTTCACATTTGTGCAATCCAGTAATAGAATTAATACTGACACAGTGTCTGCTCGTGGTGTCCCTACATTGTAGAGATCATGGTGAAAACTGAAAACGTTTAAAGAAGAGTTGCAAAATTGTTTCCCATATGGCACACAAGCCTGAGAGACAGAGAGAGACTTACAATGTTTATCCAAGAAGTGACTTGTTTTCTGTCTGCTGATATCTATATGGGAAATAGATCTTTGATAGTAAACAGGTCTTCTGTCAGGAGAGTAAGACACAGTGAGATTCAGTGATCAGAAAATATAAATCAGAAAATATATCAGAAAATATAAATATAAATGAATGAATTCTAGAAAAAAAGTCTATGTTTTTTCTACCTGTGATGGCAACCAACAGCTGGTATGTTCTCCATCACTGGAAGGCCTAATTCAGGGTTGAATATATTTCTAAAAGTTATACCATAGTTCTTTCAGAAATTACGGGTTCGATGCTGAGATGAGTGCACTGTTATGGGATACAGATCTTCAGCATGTATTAAGCATAGTATCAGACTAGTTCACTGCAATAATGCATTCTTGCTTTTAAATCTCTTATTCCAATGCAAGATCTATAGGGCACAGATTTGCTCTTACTATGGCTGCTAGACATCATCTAACATAGTATAGTCATGTTTGCAGTGAGGATTTCTAGCCTGTGTCCTGTGTACTATATATAAATACAATATGCTTTTGATAACTAAATGAGAAACATACAGCTCTTGCTTTCTAGGTAAAAGTTGTTACAGAGCTCAAAGCAGAAATCTGCTAGGCTGGTGTTTCATTGTTTCCAAAACACGAAAGCAACAAGGGCTGCACAAGTGACCCTTGCTCTGCCTCACTGTTCACAAGAACCATGTTGATACCATGTCAGACAATGGTTCACAGAACTTTATTACCAGAGATACTCATATATAACTTCTTGAGAATAATTTGAGCATTTCTTTCTACATCTATTTTTGGAATGTCCAAGGAATGGCCTTTTTGTTGAATTTGATGTTTTATGCAATACTTTTGCACATCAGCAGAATATGCAATGTAGAGTAATCCTGTGCCAGGCACAAGATCCAGACAAACTAGCTTCCTGAATCCAACAGCAACCATTACTGTGGGCTTCACTTTTCAGTATTTGAAACATCAAAGTAGGTATGTATGAGGAAATCTGAATCATTAGGTCACATCTTGCCTAATTCATGGCAGGCTTTGGTTTAATTTATAGAGAAGTATTGTATATATATGTTGCATAGTATATGTTATATATTCTATAATATATAACACACAAATCTATAGTTTATAAATAATATCACTATCTGATAAATTTTTATGCATACATATGTAAATACATATATCTTCTAGCTAAGTATCTCAGTATATTTTCTATACATGTTAAATTTGCCATTCCTACGATTTAAAAAAATGTCTTCTAGATCTTCATGTTATAAGACCAGAATGAAAGAATTTTCCACTCTCCTTTCTAAACCACTCATTATACATAAAGCATTGTAACATTAGAGTGCAAGGTTTGAAATAGGCAAAAGCTCTGTGCAATCCCACTGTGGTCAAATTCATTCAATAAATGCCACACCAGAGCAAGAAGTGGCAATGACTACATACATTAGCTGGCATGTCTGTATCTTTATTTATTGAAGGAGCTCTGGAAATTCTTTCATTCTAGACTGTATTACAATGGAGACATTCCTGGCAAGTATGCAGTCCTGAAGGTGGTGATGAGAGGTAGCGGTCATGATAACAGTCCTACTGCTTAGTGGATTTTTTTTTTTTAATTGCTTTAATGGCAGATGCTGAATGTCAGGGTCTTCTGTCTGTCTTGAAACAAATTATAGTTTTCCCATGTGGTGACAGGACTTTCTTTTATACTGAAGCAGGGTACACATATTTGTGCAATTCCCAAGCACGCCTTTGTAACACGAAGAGTGTTTCTGTCAGATGTGCACACATTCAGTGTGCAGATGGCTCAGTGAAGTGCCTGACAGAGATACCCAGGTCTTTTTGGGAACAGGGACTGCAGCAGAAGATATGGTCCTGTGCTCTTCAGATCCTGTAACCCTGACAAAGCTGTCTCAGTCACAGGGACAGGGAGACTGTCACCTAGCCCAGATATGCCCAGATGATGTTATTTAGCTTTAAATTACTCTAAACACTCAGTGATCAAGCTGGAAATGAAAACCTACCTTAAGGGAATTTGTAAAGATGCAACAGCGGGCTATCCTGGCAGGAGGGCATTGCCTTGCTCACACTGGCAAGGCAGATGTGTGGCAGATGTGAAGGGCAGTATTGCCCCTAGTGCACATCTCCTGCTCATCCTGCCTGCGGGGCTGCACGTGTCTCATGACTTAGTTTTGTCTGAATTTCCAACCCATGGGGATTGAGGAGGATGATTTGGAGGGTTTAATGTATGGCCAGGCTTGCTTCTACATGGCTGAGGGGTGACAGGACAGGGAGGAGATCTTCAGGTCAGCCATACCTAGAAATGCAGGATTTAAAAATTAAGATCTCCTTTCCACTATGCCCATGTGGGTGCTAGGACTTCTTGGCTGAAGTTGTTAATGTTTGCTCTAATCCTATTTTTGCTATTGTGCTACGACTGTTAATACTTTCATTATCCAGCTGTGATCTTCTTGTTCTCATTCCCTGAAAGAGACAGACCTAAACTCAGAAACCTAACCCTATGGTGAGAGGACTGAGCTTTAAGACTTGCTAAACCATGCCAAAGCTTCAGATCTCTTAAGTTTGTATTAAAACCAAATCTCTCACTAGGTGAGCTCTCAAGCCCATTAAGAATGATTTTATTTCATTTTCAATTGTTGTACAACAGATTCTCCAACCTGAAATGCACACTCCTCCCACACACCTAACTGCAGATAACATTATCTCTTCTGCATGTTACAAGTAAAAATGCTAAAAATTCAAAACTAAGCTAACAAAGCATCTCCTTATTTAAATTCAATCACAAGGATCTCTTTGAAATAAGTTCTTGAAAGTTGCTGGTCTAAGCTTTGTGTAAACCCACAAACACCTATTAATCAACACCTGTTGATAATGATACACAATCAGGTGAAACACCTACTGTCCTTTGTCCTCATTCCTCCCCAGAGAAGCAGGTACCAACAGACGACAGTCACAGACTGCTTTGTACATTGTGATCATTGTTAAAGTCCTGACAAACCTTCTCCTTTCAAATGATGAACTGGAGCAGGCTTGACACTGCCTCGTTTCTGTAACCACGTATCCATACATCTCTGGAGACAGGCGCCTTGTAGCAGCACACTTGTAAATGTTTTCTTACTTAACCATTTTTCCTTTTCCTCATTTTTTCTCTTTTTCCCCACTACAGAAGTCAGGTTCCTTCAGCAAGCCCATCAAATGACTTGGGATATAACCAGGAGAGCTGCCACCGTTATCTTTAACCTAAACAGAAGTTTTCCTTCTTTTGTGTTTTCTTTGCTATCGTTCTGTGTTGAATTTGTATTACACCTAGCAGAGGAAGTACAGGGAGAGGCTCTTCACACGCATTTCAGAAGTGTAGGCAATCACCTGGAAGTGAAGATGGTGTTAATTCAAGATTAAAGATTCAGGCTGCTGCAATTAACCACAAGCTTTCAAAGAGCCATCAGGAGGGATCATGCTGGGTCACAGCACTTGTGTCATTTCCCTGCATGTGTTCTTCACATGGGTCACCAGCCCCTACTAGGGAACCCTTGCCCCAGATGAGGGGATGCAAATTCTAGCTCCTTTTGATTGCTCTGGTCAAAGTTTCCTTAGTCTGACACACACAAAAAAAAAAAAAAAAAAAAAAAAAAATTGTATGCCAAAGTTGACTTCTTTTGAAAGTCAGGGTTGACTGCTTTCACAAACTGGCTGCCTCTGAATTCAGACAGGCTTATTTATGTTTTTCATTGATTTTCCCCTACACCTTTTATTACCTAAGTCAGAAGCTAGGTAAAAAAACCACACCACTTATAACTGTATACTCAATAACATTATGTTCCTCAGCATTTAATGTGATTTGAAAAACATAATAGAATTGCAGTTAACTTCTATGATCAATCACTCAGTACAGTTTTATATTGTGAAAAGTCACCAAAACACACAAGCTGGAGTTATAATTATTACTTACACATGGTAGGCTTTGCTCTTCTGGTAAGTGATGCAGGAATTCAGGCTGGGGGAAGGGAGAGGACCTAGTGGCTTAGAATAATGGACTTTAATGCAGGCAGGGATGGCTGTGATAATCTAATTGAGCTTCTGTGTATCACAGGCCACAGATTTCCGCACACTAATGCCAAGACAAGACTTCCTCCCAGCCAACAGGTATTCAGAGTGGAAAAAGGCGGTGAGCTTCGGTGGAATCAGCTGTGCTGTGGAAGTGCGTGCTACCCATGGAAGGAGCGGCAGACTCTGGGCACCATGGTGTGCGCCTGGCAAGTGAGTGCCCTGCATGGGGTGGCCCTAATATAGCTCACTTCCTTTTTCAGAAGATCAGCTACTCCATTCAAAGCTCCCTGTGTCTTCTGTAGTTGTTTATAGCAGTACAAAGAAGGGATTTGCAAAAGCTGTCCATCTGTTCTTCTGATGTGGCATCACAGGCAACCCTCACATTCACGTGAGGGCTGGAGTGGTGCCAGGACAATGTACCATCAGTCCCAAGAAGTGAAGGGAGGGGTAGCTGCGGTCATTGCTGTCTGCTGCAAGACCTGGCCAAGACTTTCAGCAGTAAGCACCTAATCCCTCGTTAGGCTGCTTAGTAACAGACTGATTTTTAACATGTTTAATATTCTGGGAAGAGGCATCCGGAGATGTTGTGACGGAGAAGGGACTCATGATTCCTAAAGGCTAAGCTCAGATATGGCAATTATGATAAACTGGCATGTACTTCTGCACAGCACAGGCCAGAGACCTTCTCAAAGTCAGGGGGTGGACCCTTACATACCTCTGTAAATCACTGAGTCATATTTGCACCTGGCCAGTAGCTTCCTGTGGAGTCATGGCATGCATGAAAGACTTCCAATCCAAGTGTGATGCATTCAAATGTGATAGTGATTCCAAAATGCACTTCAGTCAGCTGTTCCAGTGCTTAATTTACCTTCCCTTAAAAAATGGTCCCTGGGTTCTGGTCTGAATTCTTCAAACTGCCGAGACTGTATTTTGTTTTGCTTTCTTATTTCAGTCTGATTCCTGGCTCTGACATAGGCTTTCCTATACGATCTTGGGCTACTCTATCTCTTCTTACCTCAGTTCATTGTTACAAAGAGGAGATTACATCACTTCCCTTCTCTAACCTCTCTGTGTGTCAGGATCAAAGACTCCCTTGGGCATTGATCTTTTCTGCATCTTGATACACTTTCTCAAGTGAAAGTACCATTATTTTGGCTATGGTTTGTATAGCTGTGCTGCAGTAGACCCTAAGAAAGGTTATTCTTTGCATTAAACATGTTAGCATCTTTGCAGCTTTCCTGTTATTTATGTTGCAAATTAAGAAACAGGGCAGGTAGCTGCACCAAGTCTTGATTACTGCAATAACTTTTCTTCTCCCAGCACACACCACAGCACTCACCCAGCTGTCCAAAGAGGCTTCACATTCTCAAGAATCAATATTTTACCATCTTTCTCCATATAATGTCTAAGCAGAGGTGCTTGGATTTGGGTCTTGCCGAAAAGCAGCCTTTCCAGGGGAGGCAATGGAGTGGCGAAAGGGCTGCAGCCTCCCCATTAATCTCGTCTGGGTGTTGGGCTCCTGCTTGCTGCTGTGATCAAATGACTAAGCAGCCTATCATTTCACTTTACAATGTAGCAGGATCCTACCCCAAATACTGAATCCGTTTCTGAGGCAGTCAGCTACATAAAGAGACAGACAGAGAACCTCTGGTGACTGCCTGGGATCTTTGCAATCACTTAGTTTCTGAATGTCCCACTAAATCTCTTATTTTATTGTTTTTCTACCTGCACAGCTGGTAATAAAAATTTTTACCAAAATCCCGTCAAAATTTTGATCTATCAGATGCATTAAACAAAGCACAATTTTACTACAGAGTCAGAATTAAAAAGAAAAAAAGCAAAGAACTTTGAACATACAACAGCACCATCACTAACAATCCCAATAAAATACTGCAGAGATTTTTATAGGACTTTCATGGAGGTGTTGTCACAGACGCAAGGCTGTAAGGACCTAAGGTATATTTTGCATCTTTTTAGGCCATCTTACAGAGCTGAAAAAACAGGCCAGCTTTAGGGGATAGAAGCCCTGATGTATTTAATCGCACAGCAGCTATAGGTCTGGTGTCTAGTTTTAGTAATGCAGAAGACACTGTCCTGATGGTTTACCCCTAGATGGCACTGCTTGGTAGCCTGGCTTCAGCTCACCTCCCATCCTTTACCTTGGTTTCATAGCCAAGGTTTCTACTTCACTCAAGATAGGGTGGAGAATAGGACGACGAGATGAGGGAACTAAATTTCTGCCACTCTTGGTTGAAGTGGCAAATATTCCCTTCTCTGATCCTTGCAAGTAAAAGAGCAAATAAGTCTTCAGCCAACGTGTTATAAAGCAGGAATACCTATATATGTGCATTTAGATAGTGTCTATTTTTTTGTGCATACAGCAGAAACTTATTCTGACAGAGCTCCCTGCTTTTAAAGCCAATGTTCCAGAACCATCAAGATGGGAAGATGCATTGTTATGAACTTGTGATCCATTTGGATCTCCTGCAGTCTTAGGGAACAAATTAACTATCTTTCCTTTCATAACTCATCATGATACAGCTTGTGGTTTGCTTTTGTGTATTCATTGCTTTAAATGATTTATCAATATTTTTGATCATTTTATACTGTAGATCAGAAACTCCTTGTGAAACTCCTGATAGCAAAGTGATATCTGAATATTTAAGCTGTTTGGATTAGTTTTAACTAGATGCATTCCCCACGAGAAGATCATAGTTCTTCAAGCCCATGTGAATGGTTGGCTCAAAGTTTCTGATTTGCAGTTCAACAAACTATTACCTATTACTGATCACCTATTCCTAGGTTATTTTCCATTTTGCAATTTCTGTAATTATTTTAACTATAAATAGTTTGCTAGTGTATTTATAGAGAAAACTTTTGCAGGACAGGAAAATACCAATTTTTAAGGGCTAACACTAGATATTGCCCAACTACCAGTAATATTTTCTACAATTGTCTCCTAATCTATCTCTAGGTTTCCTTTCTAGCCCACAGAACACACTGTGAGAGTACATGTAGGCATATGCGGCTACAGCTTCTATAAAGAAACATCCTTTGCGTATTGCAGAAGCTGGTCAGACATTCCTCCTCATGGTTAGAAATGGTAGCAGAAGGCCCACCGTGCTCATGCTTAAAATAAGGAAGGGAGGAAGGGAGGAAGGGAGGAAGGAAGGAAGGANAGAAAGAAAGAAAGAAAGAAAGAAAGAAAGAAAGAAAGAAAGAAAGAAAGAAAGAAAGAAAGAAAGAAAGAAAGAAAGAAAGAAAGAAAGAAAGAAAGAAAGAAAGAAAGAAAGAAAGAAAGAAAGAAAGAAAGAAAGAAAGAAAGAAAGAAAGAAAGAAAGAAAGAAAGAAAGAAAGAAAGAAAGAAAGAAAGAAAGAAAGAAAGAAAGAAAGAAAGAAAGAAAGAAAGAAAGAAAGAAAGAAAGAAAGAAAGAAAGAAAGAAAGAAAGAAAGAAAGAAAGAAAGAAAGAAAGAAAGAAAGAAAGAAAGAAAAAGCTAGCTGTGATTTTTCTCCACAAACATGTCAGGTTACAACTGGGTTGTTTACAGGTAATGCTGACTCAGCTCCTCTGCCAGCGATTCATCTTTCTCTATACATCAGCCTACCACAGCCCACTCTAAAATATTGAGCTCATGCTAGTAATCCAGTTACAGGAATGGTCTTTTGGGGTTTTAAAGGACTTCTGCTGTCACTTTGCTGTTACCAAAAGTGTAATAGATTGTATGTAAATTGTGGGCTAGACTTCCACCCTTTTTCAGCTCTTCTCCCGCAAGTGTATTTTGGTCACTTTGATTTGCATGGAAGCAGCAGGGCACCCAGGCAGCCTCCTGAGGACAGTCTATGAACTACTGAAGAAGCCCACGGAGACCCTTTGTGTGTATACCAATTAAGTTAATTATGAATGAATGAATAAAAATAAATTGTTAAAAAATGTCCTGTTGTCAAATTTTCAAAAACATCTACATTTAAATAATTTGTGCAGCACCCACTGATTTTAATTCAGTTCAGACAGCTCATACATGACACTGAGTTTTGAACTGTGATGGAAGACAGGTAGAAAAGTGTCTGTGATGACACTGATAAATACACAACTTGTTTTTTCACATCTTCCAAAATGTAGCTCTATTCCTTGTTTATCAAGCTACTTGGTAATCTTTCATATTTGGTAATCTTTTTCAACCTTTTTCATAGAAGTTCAATGTGATACCAGATATAGACTTAAAACACTTGGATATGGGTTGTAGTTACTCCATAATCTTCTTCAGCATTGAACTGCTAGTCAAAAGATTATGAGGCTTAGTAAATGACTCAGGAAGACTACAAGGTTGTCATGACATTATGCAGGGACAAAATGAGAATGGCCAAAGCCCAACTAGAAATTAATCTGGCTAATGCCATAAAAGACAATAAAAATATTTCTATAAAATACATTAGCAACAAAAGGAGGGCTAAGAAGAATCTCCATCCTTTATTGGATGCGGGGGAAACCTGGTCACAAAGGATGAATAAAGGCTGAGGTACCTAATGCCTTCTTTGCCTCAGTCTTTAATAGTAAGACCAGTTGTTCTCTGGGTACCCAGCCCCCTGAGCTGGAAGACAGGGAGAGGGAGCAGAATGAAGTCCCCATAATCTAAGGGGAAATGGTTAGTGACCTGCTACACCACCTAGACACACACAAGTCTATGGGGCTGGATAGGATCCACCCAAGGGTACTGAGGGAGCTGTCAGAAGTGTGCCAGAGGATGGGATCAAGTGCACCCTCAGTAAGTTTGCAGATGACACCAAGTTGGGTGGGAGTGTTGATTTTGCTTGAGGGTAGGAAGGCTCTGCAGAGGGATCTGGACAGGCTGGATCAATGGGCTGAGGCCAACTGTATGAGGTTTAACAAGGCCAAGCGCTGGATCCTGTGCTTGGGTCACAACAACCCCACGCAACGCTACAGGCCTGGGGAAGAGTGGCTGGAAAGCTGCCTGGTGGAAAAGAACTTGGGGTGTTGGCTGACAGCCAGCTGAACATGAGCCGGCAGTGTGCCCAGGTGGCCAAGAAGGCCAACAGCATCCTGGCTTGTTTCAGGAATCGTGTGGCCAGCAGGAGTAGGGGAGTGATCGTCCCCCAGTACTCGGCACTGGTGAGGCCGCATCTTGAATATTGTGTTCAGTTTTGGGCCCCTCAGTACAAGAAGGACATTGAGGTGCTGGAGCGTGTCCAGAGAAGGGCAATGAAACTGGTGAAGGGTCTGGAGAGCAGGTCTTATGAGGAGCGGCTGAGGGAACTGGGGTTGTTTAGCCTGGAGAAGAGGAGGCTGAGGGGAGACCTTATCGCTCTCTACAGCTACCTGAAAGGAGGTTGTAGCGAGGTGAGGGTTGGTCTCTTCTCCCAAGTAACAAGTGATAGGACAAGAGGAAATGGCCTCAAGTTGCACCACGGGAGGTTTAGATTGGATATTAGGAAAAATTTCTTTACTGAAAGAGTTGTCAAGCATTGCAACAGGCTGCCCAGGGAATTGGTTGAGTCACCACCCCTGGAAGTATTTAAAAGACATGTCGATGTGGTGCTCAGGGAAATGGTTTAGTGGTGGACTTCGCGGTGCTAGGTTAACAGTTGGACTTGATGATCTTAAAGGTCTTTTCCAACCTAAAAGATTCTATGATTTTCTGATTCTATGATTCTATAAATAAAACAGCAGCCTTTCACCTGCCAGACAGATTGCTGTCTCAGTTTAACCTTGCTTTAGGTGATGACTTAGATTTTGGTATGTTTCTAAGCAGATATGAATTTGTGCAACCAGAAACTGTTGTACAACATCTTGGATAGAAGGAGAAGCTTGGTTCTGGAGCCTGAAAATTCAGGGCAAGATTTAAAACAAACCACATTTTTAAAGCATAGATTTATATGTGTAGGACAGGATTCATACAGACACTTATGTGCACTTCGGATACTCCTTCAAAGGAAACTGTTATTTGTGCATACCAAAGATGAATTTTAAGTACTAAGTCCAGGAAATATTTTCAGGCTCTGAATACCACTTTCTCAGAAAGTCATTGCCCAATGTTGCTCTAAGATACTTGAGTACCTCCCTGCCATACTCTAGGGATGGCATCTACTATTCAGTACCCCAGGTGCTTCCATCCTAGTCTTATGATCACATACCCTCTCAGTTACAGGGAAGTATGCACCTATGAGTTTGTTGTGAATCCTAATCTTAGTGTCTTAAATGGCATCTGATTGAATGATACGGCTTTGGGGTTGTGATGTTTGCTCACAGGACCATATGCTGAATTCCTTTTTGATTCTGTGCCCTGGAAGGAAGGAGACTGCTACCACCTGGGTTTCTAGCCTAAGGAATGAGCATCGCACAACCAGCACTGTACCAGAGTGTATTCACCTTTTTTTGTTCAGTATTCATGGAACTGTGTCAAAAAGAGGGGATTAATTCTGAGGTTTCCAATTAAAAGTATCAAAAAGGTGCTGGCAATTGAAATCCTGTCATCTGGTAATGCATGTAGTGTGTTATTGTAACTCTCCAGGTACTACCTTTTTACTTGGCTTGGTCAATAAACACCTCCACAGCAATACCTAAGAACAGCAGCAGTATTGTGGTCTGTGAGACAAGGATCTGCTTTTCTGTGATGAGGACAGAGCTGCAGTTCCAATGGTAAACAGCTATGGACTAACCTGCTCATGGGAGAAACTGGTGTCAGGCCAGCATCGACTGGTGGAGACAGTGAAGCCTCACAGCTACGGCACTGGTACCCAGCCTGCCTGATGTTACTGGAGATGGTCTTTACACACAGAAATAACTGGCTTATTTTATCTTCAGCATACCAATTTCAACCAGTGCCATAGCATTCCTGAAGGAGAACTAACCTGAATATGCTTTTGGTCAGCCTCTTTTATTTCCTTTCAAAATTAAATTTATTTGCTAAGTAAGACTGTAAAG
Source organism: Sula dactylatra (assembly GCA_013389905.1). Taxonomy (NCBI): domain Eukaryota; kingdom Metazoa; phylum Chordata; class Aves; order Suliformes; family Sulidae; genus Sula; species Sula dactylatra. Next base: position 68,182 of record WEKW01016583.1, on the reverse strand, counting down.
TTGCTTAGTCTTGTTCAAAGACCGAGAGTTTTTGTTTGTGTGAATTTGATGAGGCTTTGACAACATAATTTTGTAAGTTATTTACTTAATATTTTGGTGGGTTGAGAACACAATATATCGATTCTTGGCAAGCTATATTTCACTAATTTGAATATTTGTAGAGCTTGTGTTTAATAACACCTTGTTAGTCACAGGCCTACTGGTTGAGGGCAAAAAATTGACTAAATATTCATTAAGTCCTCTCCCTGTTCCACAGGCTTCCCAGGCCTCCTAAATCTGAAGTATATCCAGAGGTCAAATGCAATAGGTCAATAAGCGGGTGCTCAGAGGTACTTCAGCTTACTGAGATGAGGCGATGCCGTCCCCACCAGCTGCTCAGTTCATCCTGCTGGGACTCCACCTGCAGAGCCTGCCACCCGCTGCTGCACTTTCTTCCTCACAGGTGCTGCAAAGAGTCTAATCCAAGTGTGTCTGAGGCCTCCGCAAGCCGCTTGACCTCTGGTCAGAAGCTTTAAATAAAGCTGGAATACTTTCCTTTAAGAGGAGAAAGGAAATAGAGAAGAAAATAGAATTCAATGGAATTCTTAAGAAATAATGATGATTTTACAGTAAAAAGCAATGTCTCGAGGAAGATGCTGTAGAGAGGCACGGGTCGACGGGACTTAGGCATAACTTTGTGGCTAGTTATCCATCAGACTTTTAGCAAATCCAAAATAAAGCATCTGACAGAATTATACCCTAATGGGTTATATTTAATAGCTCATTTCTTTCTGGCATCTGCAGAATGCTTATGGGGATATTAGCTATTTAATAGAACTGCTGACAGTGACCAAAAATAAAAAGAGGCAGGCAGAGAACCAGAGGCAGAGAAAAAATTTCCAGTTTTGGGTCATGTTTTGGAGAACACAAAAGTGCAGGAATGACTTCACATTTTCTCTTAGGACTGATCCTGTGCTAATGCCAAAGCCACGCTCAGGTGTTTCAGAAAGTGCTGGCTGGCCCAGGCCAAAGTCAGGCTGAGGATCAGGGCAGGCACCAATGGGCTCAGAGCATTCCTATTGCTGGTTAATTCACTAATATAGATAAAGCCTCCGTGCCAGTTCCCTTCTCTTGTCAAAACAACATAAGGGAAAGACCTGATGCTGGATTTACCATAATACGATTAAAGGAAGCTCTTCTCAGAGACAGTGGAACGGAAAAACCTTCTGTATGAACTTCTATTTGCCTGATGTCACACCACCTTCATTTCCAGCCCTCTTCTAATATTAGCAAATTTGTAGACGATGTGAGGCAGCAGCATCTGTCAGGGACGCAGTCACAGAGGCAGCCTCACTTCAGTTTCTCTTACATTTTGCTCCTTTATGAGGGGCGCTAATTTGCTTAAACTTTCCATGGGACCCATAATGGGGAAATGGCCTTACATCCTCTATAACTGTCATAGTCTTTAAAGACCCCTGCCACACCTCCATCATGTTCTCCTCCCCACATTCATGTCCCTGTCAGAGAAAGAGGTTGCTAATGTCCTTACAGAAACAGAGGCTGCACAGAAAATACCAGCACAGGACATGTCATTGGAAAATATTTTCCTCCATCACAGAAATTCCCTGGACCAACTCACCCTGGGACACTCAGGAAATAGTCACAAATAATGACAGTGATGCTTTTTTTTGCAAACTGCTCCATGAATTCATCCAGAATCTAGGTCTTCAAATCAAAAACTTTTTGTCCTGGATTGGACAAATTTACACCTTTCAAGATATCACCAACACTAAACCAGCTTTTTAATTTTCTTTCATAAATTGTTTGAACATTCTTTGTTTATCTTTAACATCCTGAAAACTCTTATATAAGACTTGTAAAGGTTCTGGCAAACCAACTTATAACAATCAAAATTACGGAAAGTTTATCAGTATAGCTCTGAACAGATTTCAGCAAATCTTTGTTGTTTATAATTCACAGTTCAAGCTCTGCATGTGTCTGGAGGACTGGCTGTTTCACACCTCTTCTGAGCGATCGGGGGAATATTCAGGGCTTGGGGGGCATGTGGGATCTTCTCAGTTGAAACCATTTACCCCCCACAGAAACTGCCGCGCGGCTGCCAAACACACCACCAAGTCTTTGGGTCTGTCAGATGCCCAGTAAAGGCAGTGCAGTGGCCGACCCTGGCCTTCAACATGCTTGTCAGTGAGACTTTTTGGGTATTAATTTTTAAGACCTATGGGATTAGAAGGGTAGTTTTCTCATTTTCTCTAAAGATGATATTAGGGCATGACATTAGTGAGCAATCTCCAGGGTTTCATTTGAAACTATTTACCTTGTGAGGAGGCACCCTGTTAAAAGAGGTACAGATCAATGCAGAATTTTTTGCCTCCATTAAAAAATTATTTGTCTCTAGGCTCAACATAATGTTATATGTATCATCAACATTTCATGTGTGAAATGTCTTTTGTACAACTTGTTTATAGGCATGTATGGAATGTTTATGAATCCTCACATGCCAAATATATTTAGTAAAAATGTAAGAGTGCAGATCAACACTTGAGAAAACTCTATTCATCTCTCATGAAAGAGGGATTTATTTTTTGATAAATATCTAAAATAGTTTTAATGCTCTCATGGCAAGAGGCAGAGAATCAGTAATTTGCTGGTGACAATTTTGAATGGTTATTTGTTCACAGCTATTTATGTACTTTTGCTAAACGGAGCTATAAGGAGCTAAGTAACCGAAAGCCACACCACTGTATTACACTGCAGTCTTTCAGAAGACAAGAGCCAAATTTTAGTTTACATCATAAAAATATTTCCAGCTAGGACTGCTTCACTCGTTGCATAACCCTGTAATCTACAGCCAAGGTATCAACTGTGTTGGCTCCTGTACAGTGGAGCTTTGTCTGCTTCAGCTATAATCCGGAAGCATACTCTAGAGAGAGGATTTGCAGTGCCAGGTCACCGAGGCATCTCTTACTTTTCCCTACCTTGGAAAGTCATCAGTCTAACGAGCAACAATACCCAGCTCTTCTCACGACTGTCCCCAAAGGAAGACGTGCGGCAGTGGCTGCAGCAATAGTAGCAAGGTGCTAGCTGTCAAAACGCTACTCCAGAAAAGAGCAATCCCCACACCTTCGTTTTAAACTGATATGTCTGTCCCAATAGCTATAGATGAATATGAATTTAGCTGAAATCTCCTGGTAAATAATGTTTATGAGACAAGGCAGAGAGGACTTGGTTCTCCAAAGAGCTGATGAAGAGATCCTCATCGTACCTGTCGGTGTCTCAGACATCCCAGCACCACCCAGGGCACAGCAGAAGGGTGAAACGTTGATTCTCTCCCACCATTTATCACCTTGTAGTAGGTACCCCAGACACAAGGCATTACTTTCTGGAAGTTGGCAGGTGCCACTCTCACTGGTTACTTATGCAATTGTTCTACACAGTGAAGATAATTAAACATTTCAAAGAATAAGGCCCGCCACATCAGTAACTTGGTACCGAAGGAGGTATTGCACCTAGCAGGTAAATAGATGACTTTTAGGCATTGCTTAAGCTGGAGGGAAGTATGAACACTGGCAGTCACTGAAACCCAGCCTAGAGCACCATATGTTTTCATTATTAATTTTTTCTGAAAGATCAGATCTATATATGTATGAACATGCATGTCGTTGTTGTTGTGTTAAAAATAAATATGCTACTTCACAAAACAAAACAAAAGAAATTTTAATATTTGAATAAGAGCGGAAGATAATATTGTTCTTTGTGAAAGCATTTGGCGTGACTGTAATGCTTACATTTGCAAAGCTGGTGTATTTATAGAAGCCTAATACGAAATAGAAAGTTAAGCCCAGGCCTGATTCCTTGATCCGAACTTTGAAACTGAGGTCAGAAAATTGCAGTGTCAGTCACAGGGCTTGCCTGAGAGGGTGACCAACAACGGCACTCACACAGCTCCTGTCTTCTGGGTTGAGTTGTCCTCAGCCCTCAAGATCTCTTACAGACTGCTGGGCTCTCTCACCACCAAACTCTTAACTGAAAAGGTGATAAGTTACCCCAGCTCTCTGGGACAGCTATGAGCACTTAGGAGATCACCTGGGAACAGTACTGGTTTGTGCATCAGTCCCTGGGAATCACTGTGCACTGTATGAGGCTTTCCTTGAGCAAGAGCTGCACTTAGTGGTGTGGCCCACTGCCTGCAAAAGGAAATGCCTGCGAGAGAAACTTGGTGAGTGCGGATAAAAGAACAAAGGGAGAGGGAAAAACCTGTGGTCTGGGTGAAGGTAACTACTCGACCATAGGATGAATACTGAAGCCAGTGTAACGAGGAGAATAAAAATAAATCATTGCAATAAGTTCCATGTTGCAGTCTGGCTGAGACTTTCAGATCCATTGAGTTTTTAATCATCATACAGAATGCTAACATTCATAGATTTGAAATAATTGTTCATGGCTGAGTAAAGAAGTAAACTGATTATGATCCAGATTGATTTTGGGCTGGGAATGTTCATGAATATATAAAGTGGGTATTCAGAAGGCCTGACATTCTTTTTCCTTTAACAAATCACTGATCTTGAACAGAAGGAGCTTTAAAAAGCCAACAGAAGTAAGTCTTGATAAGTCTTCTGCAGGAGCATTTAAAAAAAAAAGGCAGGTTTAGTGGCAGATGTTCCTCAATCTTGGTATTTAACGAGAAGCAGGAGTGTGAGGCAGCAAATATTTGCACAAAGGGATTACAGCAGCAGCTGTTTAAATACAATGGACTGAACACAGTCAAAATAGTGATGTGCTGTTAGCCAAATCTGCTTTGTTTCTAAGGAGAGTAGTCTGTACAAGTGTTTGCTACTACTTGTGTGTGAAAACATCCCTAAATAACTTTTCACTGGACACCTGGAATAACAGCATGTGAAGTCACTTGACAGCCAGGCAATGTTAGACCTACTGAGTAGCTCCTGCTCCCAGAAATGTTGCATGGATTTCAGTGGGAGTTATAAATTTTCATTATAGAAAACCTTGTCACGACCTTTTCTGAAATGTGTCCTTCACAGTTTGATTCTCCACACACCTTAAAACACCTGAAATGGGTTCAGACAAGAAGTGTCTGCCTTGTTCCTAACTACAGGTTTTTTACGGAGTATAAGAAGACAAGTAATATTTCTTTTGTTACCTTCTCTGTTCACAGAAAGCGGCAGATTAGAGGCTTCCTGAGCAAGATATGGCACCTGCATCTTTATATTGTGAAGCTTTAATGGACTTCTTTTCTATTTTCATCTAATCTGCTTTCAAACTTATTTATACTTTGATATCTAAAACATTTTTTGGCAATGAGTTTATTTGTTGTGAGGTTTGAAAAAACTTGACTTGCTTTGTTTTGAATTTGTTGCAGAATAATTATATTTGGTGTGCCTCAGTTTAAGTTCATCTTGCTTGAAAGCCATGCCATACCTCTGATCATTCTCCTTGCTCTTGTTGGTGTCTTTTCTGTATTTTAGAGGTGAGGAAACCAAAAGCCAGAACACGGGAATGTGATTGAGTTTATCTGTTGTTATAATGACATTTAAAGGCTGGATCTCTACTCCTTGCCTGATAGTACTTAATCATCTGTTTTCATTTTGAATTATAGTGAGTAGTGAGATGACATTTTCATGAAACAACCTACAATAAATCTAAGATCCATCTTTTGACTAAGTAATAGTTAACGTCAGGGTTATTTTTCTCAAGCGCATTTCTTCGCAGCTGTCAGCAGTTGTTCAGTATCACAATATAATTCTGCAGCTATTTGTGATCAGTTTTATTTTTAACTACCTTAAATAATTTTGTAAAGTCAGAAAACTTACATATACTTATGTTTTATAATCACCTTGTGTAACCCCTTTTCTGGCTTCTGTATGAATATACCCAGCAGTACAGGTACCATCACAGCCTTTCTGTGGTGGTACCACAGAGACTGATAATTTCTTCTTGTCTTCTTTCTTATCATTTAGCTAGCTATTACTCTTGCAGAGGGCATTCCCGCTTACTCCACACCAACTTTCTCTGAGGGGTTTTGGAAAGGTGTATTATCAAAAGCCTTTCTAAAATCCAAGCCCAGTAAATAAACTAGTTTAGTGATAAGATGGTGTTTAATGAGTCCTCTATGTGTCGAAACAGGTTTGAGACCCATTACCTCTTCCTGCAAAACCTATGTTAATTCTCCCCTACAAAATCATATTAATTAATGTATACTGCTAGTTATGTTATTTATTATTGTTTCTACTAATCTGCCCAGTACAAAAGTATAACTTTCTATTCTGTAGTTTCTCAGATTCCCAAGGATTCCTTATTAAAAATTAGCACTGTATTTGCTGTCTTCCTTTCCTTTAGTACTGAGATCAATTTAAGTGATAGGTTATACACCACAGCTGAAAGTACGACCATTTCAAATCTGAATTATCGAAGACCCACTGGGCAAATGCTATCAGCACTGACAATAGTCTATTGATTTTTTTTGAATGGTCCTAATATGTCTTTTGCTGACAGTTCTGACTGAGGCGGTTCCCCTACTCTGTCTCCTGTAAAGAAAGGCTGAAGGGTAAGACCAGACCCAGGCTTTGCCATACTAACTGTTAATGCAAATATTCCGCTTATCTTTTCTGCTACTTTGTCTTCCTTAAGCAACCCTCTTACAACTCAACTACCTTTTGGTCCTACAAGTTTTCTAACAGACATGCCATTTCTGATACATCTGGAAAAGATTTGTTACTAACCTTGATGTCTTAAACTAGCTGTTCCTTGACTTCATTCTGGCCTGTCCTGCAATAGTTTTATATTCAGCATGCCAGAGTATATGATTTTTTCCAGTATTCTGATTTGGAGATTGCTTCCAAGAAACGTCTTTGCTCTGCTGCATGACTGCACAGTCTTTCTTGACCTTTTAAACTTCTTTTGGATAGGAATATATTTACTGTTAGCTTCTAAAGTAATGCTTTTAGGCAACCTCCCTGCCACCTGCAATCATTTTATTCTCTTACCAGGACTTTTTCATTTCCTTTGAAGAAACTATATCATTTGTATGTAGTTCCTAGTTTTGAAGCTAAGAGATACTGGCATGTGGGGCTAGGAATTTTTCTCCTGTCTTTTGGGGGGCTTTTCTCAGTTCTACGTGGCTGCTGAATATGAGTATATTGCAGTCAGCATTGCAAGACAGTTGTTTAATAATGCTTCAGACTAGGATCTGTGAGCTGATCCCATGAGGACTACATCAAATCATGCTTTTTTGCTTGTGGGTTTTCTAACCAGCTGCTCCAAGAGACAGTAGCTTCAAAACACCTATGATGTCCAAAAATGTAGCCTTAGAATAATGTCCCATCAGGGCATATACTTAGGCATGGAGATGCAGAGGAAGAGGGGAGGAATGAGACCTGTCTTTTATTAGCATGTTTTCTGCCTTTGTGGCTTCTCTAATAAATCCCTTAGCAGTCACAGTCCAGGTGGTCTCTCCCCTGGGTGATTATAGGACAGCTTCATAGTCTACCTTTCATGTAGGTCTGAAGTTGCAGCTGCTGGAGATCCTGTTCAACCTCCAGGGATGCATTGATAGAGAATGTTGTGTGTTAATCAAATTCACTCATTTCCGTCCAGACTTTCCTTAATATATAGCACCCCTTCCCTGCTGGAACAATCCATTCTTGAATTCCTATTCTCTCATCTAATTTATATACTGTTATTTCAGTTTTCCAAGATTATCTTCCTTCTATCAGGTCTCTGGGGTGCCTGCATACCAATAGCCACATATCCTTGATATCTCTGTGTGGGCATATAGACCCCCTTGGTATATAGACTTGTTTATGTATATGAACAAGTTTGGGTCTGTTTAGCAAGAACAGTATTGTTTGGAGCTGGGGTATGCCAGCAGCAGGTCTTTAATCTTTTCTCCCTGAAGATAGTTCAGTGTCAGTGGTATTCCCTCATGACTACAGATAATGCCTTTCCCTTTAATTAAAAAAACACAAACCCTTGTGTGCTCAGCACATATCCAGTTCTGAATGCTTACTGTCCTTCTGTGAGACAAAGGATACTCTACTTCCTTGGCTTCTAATCTATATTATCCTTCACATCTATACCACTGTGTCTTTTAAAACTGTACGTGAAATAAACTTGCAATAAAAAGTCTTTAAGAGAAACACATTCAGTCAAAACATTCAAGGAAGAAGGTGGCGATACTTTGTCCCAGTAAAAAAAGCACAGCAGAGAAATCAAGAAGTGAGCTTTTGAATTCAAGGGAGAAAGATTCCTCCATGGGTTAGATACACAATTATAAGCATAAAAGACATTAAAATAAGGTGGATAAGTGTGAGATGGGGAGACAATCAAGGTGACATGAGAAAGAGGAAGTGAGAGCTAATATGTGATTGCAGATTGTAGCTATTTAGAGGTGTGGAAATGTGAACCTAGCATGCAGAAGGATGGGGAGCTGCAGAAAGGTCTCGGAGCCAGCATGAGGGATAGCATCAGTGCTACCGAAAGCACAGAGGACTTCAAGAGGGTTTTTTTCAGAAGCGAAAAAGTAGATAGCAAGGAATTCATGAAAGTAAGTATTTACTGCTGTCTTAAATCATTTTATCAATTTCATCCACTAGAAAACATGGCATGAGGCAAACAAACTTAACATTAAAAGGTACTCAAATTCTTCCCCGTGAAAACAAGAAATGACCAAAGCACAGAGGAAGACAATGATTGTTTCATTTCTTGGATTCTTGCTGAAGAGCCCGACAGAGGAGATCTTCATGAGAAAGATATTAGCTATTTGGTAGAGGATAAGAGTTTCCAAGAAGGAGGCATAAAAGAGAAGCATCAGGGAAAGACATGGAAGATGTAGTGTCTGCAGCCTTGAAGATGGGAATGTAACAGTTGCTACCTCTGCTTCAAACCTTCAACCAGGAAAGTAGCAAGGTTTCATCCCGACAAGTGGATGTAAGAAATCAGATAGGTAATAAACCAGGGGAAATGCAAAATTAATGGACTAGTTTGTCCTGTGTGGGTTCAGAAACAAGAAAACAATCCAAAACTGCATCTTGCAGTTGACACTGCCTTTTATTTAAGAGAGTGTAAAGCTCTCTCATGCAGTTCACAGATGAAGGCAGGGCAGTCATTTCCTCAGTGGTAATTATATTCCAGCCTGTAATTTTGTTTAATCTTTGTGTGACTACATCTGTGAATGTTATACCTGTAGCAAAAGCCTAAAGATATGCCAGTATCTTTCTGCATATTACTGACACTGTACTTCTCAGTGGATAAAACAAAATTAATGCTGAAATGTGTCTTAAGTAATGTATGTTTATTTTTAGGTATATGTTTGTCTAAAGACAAGTTATTTTTCCATGCAGAAAATAATTGTTTTACAAACATACACTTAAGAATGACAGTAGGCTGTTTCTAAAGACTTGACAAAAATGATGCAACCTATATATCAAACTGAGACATACTTTCTAATATGCCAAGACTATTGTTTCCCTACAGAATTTATGCCAGAACTTGAGAAGTTTTTGACACCCCATCTTCCCGTGAGCCCAGGGCACTGGACACTCCAGAATCCTGCCACTATGGCAGGGTGCATCTGCCAGGAGAACCTGGCTGCCAATGTGCAAAAGTGAGACTGATCCTGATGGAAAAATGTGCCTTTCCAGGAAGAGAACTGGCACCTAGACAAATCTAGACCAGAAAAAAAAGAAAAAAAAGAGAGACCTACTGAAAATCAATGGTTAGCTGCTGGGCTATGAAAGCTGAAGTTAGCAAAACAATTGACTTGCCTCATATTCCCAGCAAAAAGATTAGCTGGCCTGTGAGCACTGAGAAAAGAAACCACAAAACCCTCTTATCTTACGCATTTCCACTGAGAGCTGCCTGGTTAGGGGTGACAAATAGGCAGTAGAGTTTGGCTAATATTATTAGTAGGAAGTAGAAATAGGAAAATGACTGCTAATGTCATAATTTTCTCTTATAATGTAGGGACAGAGGCTGGTAGGAAGAATGTTCTTGTCAAAAAAACCCCAACTTGTATAATGCCTGCTATGGTTATAGCCTGTTGTCTGATCTTAAGCCAGATGGAACCTGTTACGTCCCTTTATACAATTTCTGCTACCAAGCAGCCGTTCTGGGGAGAAAAGTTGTTATTGTAAGTTTCTAGCTAGTAGAGGCAGTGGAAGTTTGACATAATAAAAGTCTAGTTGTAATTTTCCACTGTAGCCATAGCTAGCACTCACTGGATTTGAATGTGCTGGTTCTCTTTATCTGAAAACAGCACAGAATATTTCATTTCATTTTCTCCTGTCTGAAATCTATCTGATGGGGAGGATTTATTTCTGGATCAGTATTTTGTTTAGTCTTTTTATACAACCATAAAATGCATGCAAATGAGAAAAGAAAAACTTTGAATATTGGATCAAATACTCTGGATATGAAAAATAAATATCACCAGCATTTTGTTTTCCCTTTAGAATTCAGAATGAAATATTATCCTGTTAAAATAAGTACTTCTATCTGTGAACCAGGCTCATCTGAGTTATGTCCTCAGTGAACCATGGTGACATACATTATCAATGACAGCAGATGAGATACATCAGGGAATGTTTTTGTCAAGACAGCACCATATAAAGTCTTTTTTTGATGAAGGACATCATCACCATCAGATGAAGAGAAGAGCCTTACCCTTCCTGTGATCAAGGGTTGCAGGGAAGTTTCTGAGAAGTGGGATGAGTGCCTTCCTCTACTGCGGTACCCATATGGGTACCCCTTGACAAATTACTTGCCTTCTCTTGTCTTCAGCTTCTTCAGCTATAAAATAAAGGGAACAACCTTTCCATATTTTACAGAAATGTTCTGAAATTTAGAATATTAAAAAGCTGATACCTGATACCTTCACGATAGGCCATGTGAATGCCTAAGGTAGATGCTACAGCAACAGAACCTTTTAACCCTGCCAGTTGCCATCATTGTGCTAACAATAAAACAACTGACTTCCTCGTCGGCAGAAGAGACAGCACTATCAAGAAATCTGTCATTTCCCTGCTGTAACAAGAATATAAAGCTGTCAAATCAGAGTATGTTCAGGTTGGGTTTGAAACTGAAACACCAGATAACAGCATCTAAGCTGAAACACAGGAGGTTCTCTCTTGAGCATCAGGAAACACTTTTTCACTGTGAGGGTGACCGAGCACTGACACAGGTTGCCCAGAGAGGCTGTGTAGTCTCCATCCTTAGAGATATTTGGAAGCAATCTGGACACAGCCTTGCACAACCAGCTCTAGGTGGTCCTGTTTGAGCAGGGACCTTGGAGCAGATGACCTCCAGAGGTCCCTGCAAATCTCAACCGTTCTGTGCTTCTGTGAGATTTCTGTAACAGATGTCAGATCCAGGAAAGATAGCAGCAGATTTCCAGCAGTCTTCAGTTAATACACTTAACTGATGGAAAGGTCTGTTTATAGTTTTCCTTCAGGCAAAAAATCATTTGGAAAGATGCAGTGTGGTATTGGCTGAAGAATCCTAGGAGTTCTGATATCGGAAGTGGGATTTTAAATGGTTGTTCTATATTTACCAAGAAACAGAGACATGCGGTCTTCTTAACTGGGATATACAGATTTAGGAGATTTTATGACTCTTCTGCAATCACTGTACTCTAAAAGCAGATGAACATTTCATACCCTTAGGAACTGAACTACTGGTCTCATTATCATTGCAAGGCTAATCACCGTTCCTCTGTATCTGTACAGAAATCTTTTCTAGGAAAAAACATAATATTTTCAGTAATTTAAATGATTTAGAATACTGATAAAAGGCTTTGCTCAGATTTCATTTTGTCTGAAAATTTTCTGTTATCATTGCAAGTCCCGTAATGCAATGTTTTGTAGGTGTAAATAATTTAAGTTATATCTCCACATGAAAAGAAAGAGAGAGAGAGCTCTTCCTGCTACTGACTGATGCACTTCATACACATGCAGTATGAATGCTGTCTTTCTGACACCAAAGAGTAAAATTACACAAAGAGTAAATTTAATCTTGGCTTAATGATTGCCAGTAATGTGATATTGACACTTAAAAATAAGCTAAGTATCATAAGTGTTGATATTAGACAATAGAAATGTTGGTACTCTTGAGTACATCCCACAGAATAATAATTTTAAAAATGCAAATAACAAAACCTCCACCTGACTGATAATTCTAGGGATAACATAGTGAAAAAAAATACAAAGAACCAAAAAGAAGTCCATGGTTTATCAGCAGAAAGGCTATGCCCTTATTGTATGAGAAGATGGTAAGGATGCAGTCCTTTCTGGGATGGCACTAGTCAGCTTGTCCTAGATGTTGGGGTACATTGGATGTTATGACTAGGTTGAGGTAATAAGATTAAGAAAAGACAATGCTTATGTGGAGGGGAGGGATTTTTCTTGTTTTAGTACTTTCCCATTGTCTTGTATGTTCATGAAGTCACATAATACTTTTTGCAAAGAAACTATTTGGTGATACAGCATGCACATGACATTACTGCAATGTTGCAGTCCACGGCTGAGACTGCCACAATCCCTGATCGTTCACGCTCACTGTACATTAGTTCCCTCCCCGGCTCTCTTTCAGAGCGAGCTGAGTATAGGGGTAGCTAAGACATCAGTGCTCTCCAGGGGCTGCTCCCTGCAGCTGTGCTTTGCACTGTGGTGCAAGTCCCCATGCCCATGCATCTCACTGCAGGGCACACAATACATACTGCAGTGTTGTAGCATGGTGCAGATCCCAGCTACTTATTTTAAAGACGTATGAAATATCTGAATTTCATAGATTGCTTGGAACTCTTAATGTTATCAAGAACGCACAGCTGACTGCAGGCTGTTTGGGAAGCCATGGCATGACATGCAGCACACCATGACTCTGACCCATCTGCTGTTGGTTGATGAGCAAACATGCTCTATGCCCTACAGCCCACCGAAGAGGCATGGGGGTCAGCCAACATGTGGGTAACGTTTCCAAATATCCCTCACTAAGGAAGGTGTGCTGAATGGCTTAAGCTACAAGGAAGAAATTTATTAATTCCAGGTGAGTGGGAAGGGATTTCTCCAGGTATGGGGGAGGTGCTTTAAGTCTTGCAACATGCGAGATGATGTGACACTCTGTCCCAGCACAGATAGCCTCACAAAAAACACTGCACAGGAACCCTTTAAGGAGGGGTCTGGTGTGAGAGCACCATTCAGGCTCACCAAAAATTATCTCATGATGATGGTTTAGGAAACTGATCCCTACTGAAAATCAATGAACTTGAGCTCTTAGGTTGATTACGTACTACTGCCTTGCTCTGCAGAGAACAGATTGCTCAGTACTAGCATATATTGCAACCTCACATCATAATTAAAGAGGTCTACTTTTATTGTTAAAAGATATCTGTTAAAAGATATCTGAAGATATCTGAAAATTACCTGTGTCAGGTCAGATGCAAGGACTTCCTGGACTTTAAGTGGACAGAGGTATCCTACTTTGACTTCGTTTTTTTAATCTGAGCATCTTGTAGAAAACTAATTACTCTTACATCTGGTGACTGTCCAGGGAACAGGCTTTCTAAACATATAAAACACCTGATTCATAACCATGCAGCTAATATGTTAGCTAGGAGGTTGAATTTATGTACCTAACTCTTTGTAACATTAATAGTTCTGTTGTAGGTTGCAATGTAAATCCTCTGTGCATAGGGGAAAAAAATAGTTTTCTCACCACCTTCAAATCACTCGAACACAAGATTAAATTTATGCAGAGAAAAAGCTCTTTCTTGATCATATATGGCTAAAATATAACTTCCAGGCTTAGCTCATAGAGAGGGTAATGCAGAACAACCTGTCCCAGAGGGAGCACTGCGAGGCATTCTGCTTCTTGGAAATGCTTGGAAGCATTTCAATGTCTGAAACTGTCACTATACAAGAAGAATATACTCACATACAAAAGGCAGACAGCCCATGCCTTACCACCTGCCATCTTTGTTTTGTAACCTGGCGTATGTGATTAAAGAGATTTTTTTCTCCCCTCAGGTGGCGCTAACATCTTGGGAAACATCCCCTGTAGGGCATTAAGGGACAGAGCAGGAGTGGTATCTTTCTTGGACCACAGTTTCTTTGGTCAAAGGTTGGCCTTTGCAAGATCCCCTCAAAAACTGAAAGAAAGTATCCTCTCCTATTGCATCCTGTCCTTTTCCATCCTTTCCCTTTGCATCCCCATGTAAGGATCAGGTAGACTTCAGCTTACAGAGATTCTTATATATTCACAACCTTCTTAGAAAGGAGTGATAAAACAAATAGCCCCTCATACAGCAAAATCAGGATAGTGGAGGTGACAGAAATTAGAAAATAATCCACATTTCACTTGGGCTTTTTGGGGACCCTTAGTCACCTTTGTCTCTTCCATATCACATCTACACACATCTTTACAGAAAGAGCAAGAGGGATAGTAAATGAAAAAGGACAGACTTTTCCTTCCTCACTTCCTTTTAATTTCATACTATGCTACAGTGACTCACATCAGAACTAAAGCCAAAATCTACAATTTTAGTTTTGATTTTAGCATACAAAAATGATAGATATCCTTAACAAATCTTTGTTTGCAGGATGTCAGAGAAGAAGAACATTTTGAGATGATTCAACATTCGCTGCTCCATGTAAGGAGTTACAGCAAGTCAATTAAATGAATCAGTTAAAAATAGCTTTACCTTGATAAAGGAGAGATTTCTCTCATTAGGACACATTGCTACGTTCTATAACCTTACAAGGAAACAGCACTATCAGCTAAACTGCCCCGGTTTACTTTCTTTTGTCTAATTCTGTAACACCCACGTGTCTTGCACGGGAACCAGCTATGGTAGGTGCAGTGGAGTGTTTTACCAGTAATTGTCTTGGGACCTGATGTAGATGAAGGTAAAGAAATTGTATCCTAACTCAGGGGAAAATGAGCACATTATCTGTTTAGAAAAAAGGCTTATGCTCTCTTAGGAGAAAAATCAAACCAGGGATAACTCTGCAGGCAGGAGGGAAATAGCCCATGTAAAGCAGTGGAGAAAGTAACTTGCATGAACCAATATGATTACATGGAAACTTGGGAAGCTATGTCCCTAGAGAAGTGTTTTGAGGGCTTCTCAGAATAGGAGTCTGCGCTGAGAATGACTCCAGGATGCATGGAGGAAACAGGAATATAGGCATACAGGCCTGCAAGAGTCCTTGCATCATCAGATCCACTTACCTGTTCCTGCAGACAACCAAGTTATACCACTCTGTTCATCAGTTTATAAAACCCATCTTCCAGCTACTCAGACTGCTGGACCATGCTACTGGGTCTGAGACTTCTGTCCAGAACCGCTGCACAGAACAATGGCCAGGTCTGGTACCCGCTGCTCTGCAGGGCTTCCCCCTGTGCCCTCGCACAACTGCTGCGGGCTGTCTTGCACTGTGCGACAGAAGGAGAAGATGCTCCTGGATACAGATTTATACTTTGGGCTGAGTAGTCAGGCTGTCTGAAGCTGTAATGCATATTTTGTCATAGTAAAATCTGCTAACGGATGGATTTATTTTCCAGTGAAATCACATAGTTTAGAGTGTTAATACTCTTTGGAGCTCTTATAAGTGAGAATTTATGGCATAAATACTTCTTAATATTTGATTTTGTACTGAATAAAGCAAAAGAAAATGTCCCATTTCTGTATGACATTAATACAGAAATTTGAAGCACATAATTTTGACTTTACTGAATATTGACCTGCATCCTCTTTAAGCCACAGCAGTATTTCATGGAATTTAGTTAAAAGCACCTTGCAATCCCATGGTGCTCTGTGAGCTGGGCTCCTTCACTGGACTATATATACCATAATACAGCACGCACAAGCAAGCAATTCAGAGGCAGATTAATGCTGAGCAAAAATGCGGCAGACCATTTCAATTCTATTTTCTTAATAAAATAATTTTTTTCTGTGTTCATATTTTTATTTCTAAAACTGAAATCAAAAATTTCTTTTACAGCATTTCAGCTTAGCAGGAAATGTAGGAGCTCTCTTTATATTAGCTTTGCTGCTGCTGAGACTTCAGCTGAGAGGAAGTTTGAAAAGTGCTAATTGCAGGGAAACATGCGACACATAAGCTTTCTGATGGAGCTTAGTGTCCTGTGAGGGCTTGAACTTTTTTTCTTAAAATCTCAGGGCTAAGAGTCCTCTGTAGGCAAG
The DNA here is from genome assembly GCA_013389905.1 of Sula dactylatra. Classification (NCBI taxonomy): domain Eukaryota; kingdom Metazoa; phylum Chordata; class Aves; order Suliformes; family Sulidae; genus Sula; species Sula dactylatra. The sequence continues at coordinate 51,978 of WEKW01016583.1, read as the reverse complement.
CAAGTACACTGAAATGAGCACATGTGAGGAGCCCACTTCCCAAAGAAACTGCCTTTCATGCCATGCTGTGATCACCTGTACCTGCTCCATCTGCAGTGCCTTGCTGGGCAATGCCTTGTTCCACCCAACTCCATCATCAAATTTTTAGCTATATGGTTTTAGTGACGTTGGTTTCTGAGCCAAGTCCATCCTCCCTGTTAGCTGGCGCATGGCATACAGGGTGAGAGCCACTGGCTGGATAGAGAGTAACAAAAGAGAAACTGAGGTTTAGTTTTGTCATTCACATAGTGAATGGCTCAATAAAAAAAAAAAAAAATCTTTTGGCTCAAGCCAAAGAAACCCCAAGTTTATTCTGGTAGCACTTAGCACTCCGTTTATTATTGCTCAGGCTCCCAGGCACAGCTTGCACGTGGGCAGATGCTCCAGGATGGGCATGCAGAAGGAGCCCTCCCACGGTCTGCCGAGCTCCTCCTGGTGTGTCCTCATTGACTGGACCCTCTACAGACTACAGGCCCTCCTCTTGCACCATGCACACCAGAGTTAGCTTTAGGAAAGGCTGTGGGGAAGCGAGATCATCATGACTGTTCTTTCACCATCGGCCAATGGAAAGGACTGGGCTAGGAGCAGACCATGGCTGCCTCAGGACCGGCAGGATCTTGCCATGTTCCCCAGAAGCTCATAAGATCTTGCTCTATCTTGAGCTACAGTTACCAAAGTATCCATACACATTCTCACCCATGGCTGGCAGAGAGGTTTTTAGGCATGTTACATAAACAAGATGGCCTTTGACAGGTTCTCCGTCTTGCGTTTGCATGGAGACTTTGCTGTAGGGCACATGAAAAAGCATTATACTTCTGCCCATCAGACAACCATGAGTAAGCATCTGCCTTTCCAACTGTTACAGAATATTGCCATGTTTTCACGTGAAGAAAACAAATACATTTTTCACCTTCTGAAAAATATAATGATTTTGTATTTCCCCAGTTCCTCCTTATACAGTTCTTGTCAAAGCATAGGAGCACACATTTATTTCCAGTTTGTGTCTACAAATCTTGCAAAAGAGCCACACAAGAATTTTGGCTATCTAGAATAACGATTTCAGGGCCAGAATGTTTTTCCCTGCTCTGTCAGCGCACAGCAGCTGTAAAGCTGCCTTCACCACCCTGCTCCTGGGGATTTCTCTTACATGAATCCACAGTTTGACATAATGTTCTGGATAACAAAGCACACTGATCCCCAGAGAACCAGTTCCTACAGCTTCATTCAGAGGCATGCCCTGTGCTGTTTGCTTCTTGCCAAATCGTCAAATTATGTCTCTCATAGACTCCAGTACTGAATATTGCAACAGCTTTGTATCAGATTTTAGTTTTTGGAGGATATCAGCAACTAGCTGCATTCCTCCCCCAGCAGCAGAAGACATCTGGGCAGTTCTGATGCATGCCAGTTCACACAGTAGTTCACCAAGGAGCCTATAACAAATTATTTTCAGAACTATCCTTCTGGGTCAGCAGTTTGCAAACAAATTTTCAGACACAATTAAAATGTTTTATTTCCCCAAGGCCTGAGGATAATAAAGAATCCTTGTACTTAATATGTCTCTCCTTCAGCAATTCTTTATATTCCTCAAGCTTAAAACTGAAATCCGTTGCCAGAGACTCAATCTTCCATTTCTTTCCAAAGCAGATGGATTTACTCAAGCCTAGGCATAGCCAAGAATTTAACGAGGGGACTTAATCACCATTGCCCTGGCTCCTTTCTGTACCCACTCATTCAAGTACGCCATAATGAAAAAAGTGGGTAGAAAACGCTCCTCGTCTTTTCAGACATTCAAGTTCTTTCACATTCAATCCACTAACTAAATAGACAAGACATCCACCAACTGTGAATACAGGCCAGACTTGTCCATTTGTTTTTAAAAGTTACCAGTTTATTAAAAAATGGCCTAATGGTAGTTTATATGATAATTAACAATGGCAGTTAATAAGCAAAGTGGTGCAATGGTCACATCAGGATCACAAAAATCCAGGTTTGTCTCAAGACAGCCACATGACAAGGCAGTGCATTTCCATCCAAGCAGTGCTGTTTATTTACAAAACACCCCTCAAATGTCCAAACACATTGTCTCCCTTTTCCTAACTCTGCTTCTATCAGACTTATCTTTTTCCAAGATACATGCAAAGCAATGCCCTGTTTTCATGGATTAGAGCAGGATGACTTTCCTTATCACTCTTCCTCATTCTCTCTCTTAGGCACTGATACTGGCACTGAAGTTAGAAAAGACATGACTTTATCAGCGGTCAGCCATTTTAGTCCATTCCTTTTTCCAATCCACCAAATCTAGCAGGAGGTTTAGGCAGAGGGCTGTGGTATGCTGTAGCCTCAGGACAATCAGGGAAATATAGGTAAAGAAGTATGATAACTACCATTAACATAGTCAGAATGAGATAGGTGTTAATATATTAGAAGCATATAGTTAGAGAGGTGTTATATATAGATACAAAATTACTACCTGTATGCATGCACACACCTAGATATAGCTTTTTACTATTGCTATATAATTTAAATTTAAGGGACACTGAGAAATCTGGGAACCCTAAAGTAAGAATTTATGAGTGATCAAGAATATAGTAAGGCTATCTTGAACCACATTTGGAAAGACATAAGTAAAGTACCATGTCTAGAATGAACACAAACCTGGAGGCTGAAAAATATACCCCAATGAATAGCCTACAGGAAGGACAGCTTACCGAAAAATATATATGGATGGATAGTCCACAGAATGGATGTGTCATCATATTGAAGAAAACAGGAATCATTATCCAAGTTGACCAGCTAACAGCATAGGTCAAGTTGCCTCTAGCTTGGATGTTTAAGAGGGCAACAAACCCCACTGAGCTCCACAGGTGCCCCTTATCTTTGGAACTTGGTATGCAAAATTTATCATCTTGATATCTTGGATGGCTAATTATGTAAATATTGCCTTACTACAATTAAAATAAGTTGTATTTTGTTATTTGGTCTAAGGTTTATTTGATCATGTTTGGTCTGATTACTCTCCTTGAAGGCTGGTCTGGCAATTGAAATGGGATCGTGACATTGGTGAAGAATATGACCAACCTCTGCTCCTACCTGGACAACCAGGACCAACGGTTCATGACAGTGAGGTTTCCTGGGATTAATTTAGGAGATAACAAAAAAGAACAGGCAGTAGATCTGTTTGCATACACAAAAGCAAGAATGCATGCATGCATGGTTTAATTGCATTTTCCTAATGTCTCTTAAAATCCCCCATTTTTTACAAGTTGACAGCTTATTTTTGATTTACTAAATGCAAGCCACTGTAGTAAAAATACTTTATCCTTATAATCATCTGTGGACATTAATTACTGACGTAGCAGATTATCTCTAGGTATTTGATGACAATTTAGGATTTCTTTAAGTGGCTTGCCGAACACTTGTTTCTCTATAAAGAGAAAGTAGTGAAACAATTTAGTTTATGCATATGTATACTGCACACCAAGAATCTTGTATTGTATATCTTTCACTAATATTATTGTTACGAGTACTGAATGAAAACTACTCTCCTGGTTCCAGCCTGAGATGCCTTATTTAAAGTTTGGTATGGTCATTTGCTTTTTAAATGCTTTAAGGAACCATTTAGTTTATGCATTCATACAATCAGATGAAATCTGGTCTCAGAAAGGTGGAGTTTATGCCTGACAGAAAATCCATGAGTAAATAAATTCTCTGCACTCTTACAAATGCAAATACAAGTTCAGATGCTGCTTCTGTAAATCAGAGAGTTTTTCTGAGTTTATTTGAACTATGAGTGAGTTCAAGGAAATTAAGCCCCCTGATGCTAAAAGCTGTTTGAATAGAGGGCTTTTGTAGAAATAACTACCATGTCTGTTGTCTGTTTCCCACAATGTTCTGGGAACAGCAGATTCACTAAAATGCCTTTAAATTTTAAAGAGTAAGGTATTAAAACGAATAAAATGCTACTGAATCCCAGTTGCCTAGCTAAGATTCCCTGCAGCAGAAAAAGACGCAAACAGAGCTGATTTCTTCATATCTTTGATGTGAGAGAAAGCATAACGAGCTCAGCAGTATTACTTTCTAAGGAGAGACCTGCAGAACTTAACTCCATTTTGCTTAATAAACTGTTAAAAAAAAATGTTTTGGATGTTAGGCTTGGTGGAGGTGAGGCTTTAAATCTTTTTATCTTTCATGTCTCTGGGTTGTGCTTAGTTGAACAAAATAGAACTCTTCTCTCTAAATTAATGGGGCTTTCTTAATTTCAAAATCTTATTCTGTAAAGAGTGTATTAGATCCAGTCAACATCTGTTCAATTAAAATGGCTCTTCAATTACAATTGAAATTTTTCTAGTAATTTTTCATTTTGGTCAGTGTTTTTATAGTCTGGTGCTGATGAGTAGAGAGAATGACTCAGAGAAGTTCATGCCATTTTTATATAAAATGTCATTTCTTGGTGCTTGTTAAAGTTTTGGTGTTTGGAAGTTTAATAGCAACCTTTTCACAGTAAACCTTACCCTTTAAAATAAGTCTTTGCACATTTTGGGTTCATTTTTTCATGTAGAAACTAAATATTGAGAAACCTAAAAAAGATACAAATCAAGTGGAATTTAAGTAGTTTAACTAATTTCTCCACCCTTAAATGAGTGAGGGAAGGCTCCCTCATTCAGGTTTGCTTTTGAGTATGGACAACTGGAGTCACTTCCCTGGTGAAGACGACCTCCTGCATGGCAGATGTCCACACTTGCCGGCAGGACCTGCAGGGCAGCAAGGCCGGTGGGGGTGACAGGTCATCTCCTAGGGTGCAGGTTCACCCATCGTTCCCATCCCCCAGTGGCAAGGAATGGCATGCTGCCAAGAGACCTGCTTTTAACCCAGTCCTTTAACCACAGTGAGTTTTTTTCATGAGAAAACCTTGGGTACCTCAGTGCCACACTGCAGGCAGCAGAAATTTCTGCAGCATTTTCAGGTACCTTGAGTTCAAGTAACAAATGCAAAAACTCACAAGGATGGCTTTACCTTGAGAATAATCACTGGATATGAAGTGGAAAAGGTTAGTTTCTTTAGTCTGTTCTATTGCTAATGCCTGTTTAGTCATCAGGATATACTATTTATTTGTTAACATATTAAATATTCTTCACTGTGGGTGAATGGGTTAATTTAGGATGTATGTACACCTGCATACATGTCCATAGATACATGCGAACTATATACTTACTACTGAGCTTAGCACCGAGCAGCTGCAGAGGAAGCCATATGCCCTGTTCCAGCAGTAACTTCTCTGTGGAGCTGCCCGGTGAGGCTTCCCGCCTGAATAGCCAGTGATGTTAAGCAACACCAGGCAGCCTGTAGCAGAGCTGTGGCATTGCAAACAGACGTAACAGACACCGAACCACATCTGGCGTCACAGTCTGTACCTTGCTGGTAGGGCCTAGTACTTTACTCAGCATTGACCCCATTTAGGAGCTGGAGGAAATATTAAAAGCAGAGATATTTACATCAGCCAACGTTTCAAATAACACATACGTCTAAACTTTGTACAATTCCTTCTAAGATACGTCATTCCAGGTCTAACTATCTGCCATTGCCATTCTCCTCACTTTTCTCCTTAAATAAATAACCTTTTAGACCTATGGAATAACAAATGATGTCTTTTCTTTTAATGACTACATTTTTCCAACTCAGTGGAAGAAAATGTGCTGTGGTCTAGTCTCTCTGGCTCATTAACTACAGAAATCTGATAATGGTTTTAATGCAAAAGAATAATGTTAGGTTTTAAATGGGAACAAAATAAAACATGCACAGGAATAAATTAACCTGTTTCAGCCCCCAAATGATTACTTGGACTGATTTGGAATTTGCACAGACAGGTGCCTTACAAACAAGTATACAAACTTGTGTTTCAGGTCTGAATATTGAAAATGAATGGGAAATTCTGCCCCTATAGATGGACTCTGTGTTAGATGTCTTTTGATCTTGCTGTTTCTCATAGCATCTTCAAACCCAGAGGAGTGCACAGTAGCTGCAGGGGGGTTCAATAGGGCACAGCAGGGCTCAGCCAGGCACAAAAGCACATCTATTGCTTGGAGCACCAAATGCAAAGGCAAGCAGTGCTAAGGTTTTTCTTAAATAGGAACAGTCACAGCTGTTATTCCCACTCCAACTTTTAAAGCAACTGCTCGTTAAGAAATCTCAACTTCTAACATACAGTTTGAGCTCCATTTTGGGTGTAAATATATGTTAGAAAAACAAAGTCCAATCTTCTGATTGAAAGGTGAGAGTAACACATTAGCCCTTAGATGTGATAGAATTTGTGAATCTAGAAACTCTTCATCTTCAGAATTACTTTGGAGAAGCTTCAGCCACAAGAAGTGTTTAAGGAGAGCTATGGAAGATTACAGGAAGTCTCTCAGAAAGGAAGGACAAAAACACTCTGGGGCTTCACATAAGGAGCTTGACAGTTTGAATTGCAGTCAGAACAACTAAGAAGTCAAGAGGCAATGGGCACAAAGTGAAACACAGAAGGATCTGCCTGAACATCAGGAAACACTTTTTTGCTAAGAGGGTGACCAAGCACTGGCACAGGTTGCCCAGAAAGGTTGTGGACTCTCCATCCTTGGAGATATTCAAAAGCCCTCTGGACGCTGTCCTGGGCAACTGGCTGTAAGTGGCCCCCCTTGAGCAGGGGGGTTGGACCAGGTGACCTCCAGAGGTCCCTGCCAACCTCAACCATCTTGTGATTCCGTGAGATGCAGCCATCAGAACTAGAAATGAGCTAATGTAATGATTACTAGTTAACACTACCTAATAGGTATTCATTTGCAATGCACATGAGGAACTGTTTCCCAGTGACCTTCAAGTGTAACCTCAGCCAAAGAATAGTTATAGGTCAGTAGCAGAACCTCAAAATTGGAAAGTTGTGTGGAGAAAGTGGAATTTAAGAGAAACTGTCTAGGTATACAAAGACTGGAAATGGATCTTCTGGATCCTAAAAAAAACCCTATATGTCCAAGAAATCATTAGCCAGTTAAGGTTTTATCCAAAACACAGTTCCTACTAAGAGCTGGGGAAATAAATTTATCTCCACTGTTCAGGCTTGGTAAAAGTGAATTCTACTGTCAGCTCTGCATAAAGAGCATAGTCGTCCAAATATCTTCAAAACTTCTGTGTTACGACGTTTCAGGCATAATTGTCTTCAAAACTTCTGTGTTACAACGTTTCAGGCATAATAAGCAAGAAAAAGAAACTATGCATGAAAAATAGTATTTGAGAGAAGAGTAATTCTCCTGAAAGTCTCAGCAAGGACCAAACAAAGTAGTTAATCTGTTCAGCTACTCTCCATCCTTGGCAAGTTCTAAGCATACCTCACAGTGCAATGAGCACCTGGGTGATATACGGTCAGCAGCAGAACATTTTCCACTCCTAGGGAAAGGAACAAGGCTACTGCATTTATGTGTTTTCTTGAGGCCTGGAGAGTATTGAGGACTTCAGAGGACATTTTGCCAGAAATGTTCCAGAAAAAAAAGACAGCTGGAGGAGTGGGGTTTTTTCCCAAGTGGAAGCATATAAAATATTCCATGGTACTGAAGGCACTTTTTGGCAGTGGAAGGAGGAATTATTCTGTAAATCAAGGAAGTTGCTGGCCCCTAGTCTGAGAAGGAGTGCATGTGTTAGAAGGGTCTTTGTAGTCCAGGCTAGCTGTGGAGCTAGCCTTCTGGGAGCACCAGGAAAGAGGCCAAAATCACAGGCTGGATTCACAATAACATAAGTAACAGGGAGAAAGACAGCAGCTGCTGAGTTTGCCAGATGGAGTCTTAGGAAGGTAGGTGCACATCTGTGTTTCTAAATGCTTATCCTCATCACACACTTTGTCCTGAAAGATTTCCAGTTGTTCCAAAATGTACAAAGAGACTGAGGGATCTCCAAGTAACCCAAGTTCACAGGTCTGCAGTGGGCAACTTTGTGCCTTTCTTTCCTTAAAGGTAGCAAGCAGGGCTAGCTTTAGAGACTGTGCATCCCTCCCTGCTGGTGCAATTGGATCTTTAACCCTTACAAGCGTATCTGAGGCACCCATCACTGCAATGTAATCCCTTGTGATACATAACTCCTTATGGGGGGAAACATGACTCATTTTAGGAGTATCCTAGTCCACCAGACTCCTTCCCAGAGCTTTGCATTCATAGGAGTGGGAATTCCAGGTGCATCCCCCAATGAAATACCCTGCTGTGCAGCAGGACACTGACATGGTGACAAAGTATATGGTAACTGTGGAAAGGCAAAAAGATGCCGTGATATGTGATGCCTCTACCCCCCATCTGAAAGAACAGGAGCACCAGCACTTGTAGATGTATCAGGTTCTTCATCAGATAAGAACTGAGAGGCCAGAGAAGTGCAAGGTCTGAAACATGCTGCCAGTTTTGAGTCAAAGCACAGCAGCTTTTGTAATTTAGAGCTGTACATTTGTGGTATGGGCTAAATCAAGTTTGCTGCTGTTCTAGTGTCTAAGCAGTGCATGTCTACTCCTTTCAGAACTGTACCACCCGCTTTTGGGGAATCTGATTATAAAAAACAAAGGAACAAGTACAACCCTGCAGCTTGCCCCTTCTGCAACTGTCCAACACAGGTTTGGTCTGCAGGAGCAGCACTCCTGAAGATAACACCCGTGGATGATTCAGGGGCCAGGATGTGCTAGAGACCATTCCCGGTAAATAATGTGCCCCTTTCACCTTGTGGGGGGATTGTGCCAACATGCATATTACTTCCTGAGAAGGCACTTCTGAGGCTCACTGCTAACCCTGAACTATGCAAAATGGTGCCCTTGGATCTTGGGTGAGGGGGGCAGATGATTCCTAAAAAGCAGACAATCCAGTTCCTCTGGCTGTCTGTGAGTAGTCCTGATGGTCTTCACTGTGTCTCATGGAAACCCCACTTGCAGCAACAGTTATATCAGGTTTGCAAAAACCCTGACTAAGAAACCTGTTCCCCTTTCTTTTACAGGTCAAGTGGTGATGTCTTTCACTCATGAAAAGTTATCCGTAGATAACTGTTTCCTCTACCTTTTCAGCAAGAAAACCAGTTGCACATCGGGATTATAGAGTCCCTGAACTTCACGTGGCCATAGGCAGAGAGAGCTGCACAGCCAGGAAATGGCAGTCTGCATCGTAAACATAGACTCTGCCCTTTTCCTGCCTTGCTGTTGGATCAGAAGCCAGATCAGTGCCTGGACCTGTCACAGCAGGAAGCCACAAACCACAAGGACAAGGCACAGCTCCTTTGGCATCCACTCAAAATTTGTAGAAGAGGAAAAGCTGGACCTAAAATCATGTCCAGCTTGGCCCTTCTCCAAGCATCCTAGGAGTGTTGGAGGCTTCTAAGGATAGGTAGAGCAGAGGTTCTATCATCACATCTGGCTCTTTCTAGTCACCTGAAGTGGGAGGCACAGCTGAACCATCCTGCACAAGGTCCAGGCTGTGCAGGGCCGCACACCCATCCTTGCTGGGAAATTAAACTGAGACTCTGCCTGGGGCGCTTGTTGTCTTACTATGACTTTGGCCTTGGATAGCAATGTATTGTAATGGCACTTCTCACCTGCCTTCAGAAGTATTCAGCACCCACATACGGGATGTGCTGTCGAACTCAAACCCAAGATTGTTGAAAGTGACTAGTGACACTGCATTTTGTTTTGAGCAACTATCGTCAGGTGACTAAAGGAACTTTGTTTCTTTAGAAAAAGAGGAACAGCAACAGAATTTTTATATTTAATGCATAGAAATTCTAATTAGAAAACAAAACCGACTCATTACCAAGCTTTAAGATTGCTAAGGACTGAAGGTTTTAGACTCTCCTTGAAGACAAACAAAACAAAGAACAAACAAACTTATCTAACTTCTGCTAAAGAACACACATTTTCTTAAGCAGTTTGATAAACAGATTTGGGGAAGAAGATAAAAGGTCCTTTCAGCCAGGTTGCTGAAAGGAGCTCACTCATGCAAACAGAGCTTTCTTGCTGCTGCTGGATTATTTTTCTGCTAAAAGAAGCATATGGAGAAGGATAGGATGACAAAAACCTGCTTTATCCACTTTACCAAAAAAAGAGAAATGCTTGCTCTGCTCTGGAAAGCGGGGTGGGTGGGTGTCGAGGGAAGGACAAAAGGTACTTCTGAAAGCCTCATTTTCCCAGTCAGCATGTGACAGACCTTGCTAGAGGCACCTCTTCTTCTCAGCTTGCCATGGCAAAGGAAACAATCATTCAGCAGCTTCTGAACACCCTGGCAAAGTAGGCAGGTGTAGTGACCAGAGACAGAGGGAACTGTGAGTTATTTATGAGACAGTTCTGTACGAACCTCTATTTTCCTAGCACAAGATATCCTCAATTAGATGTATCCTAGAGGAAGCCAGGCATTAAATTAGAAGGAGGATGAATTTGGTACAATACACCTTGTTCAAATTGTATGCCAGTAGGCAATCAGCAGCTCCCTGGAAAGATGCCGCCTTTGTTACAGAGAATTAGTATGAGGTGTACTTTTTTCAAGTGCTTCAGCTTTTTGGAAAATGGTGGGTTTATCAAACAGCACGCTGAAGATATAAAGAAGTTCTCTTTCACATGGGACATATCTGAATGGTGGAACTCTGCCACAGGGTGTTGGGGAGGCCAAAATATCAGTGCACTCAGAAACTCAACAGATTGCTGGAGAATGAATATACTGTAGTCCAGACGCAACTTTCTGCTCCAGAGATTTCTGAACAGGTTTTTTTCCGGAAATGGAGAAATTATGATAGGGAAAGAGAATAAACTAAGGAGCAATAGCCAGGAAAATATACAGAGAATAAAGATATAATGAGGAACATCAGCCAATCATTCCTGTTTCTTACACATATTCTTCAAGTGTTGCATTACTGGGTGCTGCTAGAGACACAGCTCTCTGGGCAATCTTTTGGTTCAAGCCAGTGAGTTCATTCTTCATTTTGTAAATTCTCATGGTTGACAAATATTAAGATTAGGTACTTGTGTGAATATGATATACAAGTTATCTTGAGTGATTCATATGTGTTCAGCCACCAATGGCTCAACTCACATCCAGCCGGTGGCAAGAGCAGCAAGTATGCACACAGCTCATGGAAATCACTACTTAAGCAATGCTGGTAGCCATATGTGAAGACCACGTATCTACTATTAAAGACCACTATCTACAAAGTAAGGAAGTTTACCCTTTGTTTGAGCAGTGCCTTGAGGTTTACATGGCTGCATAAGGTTTAGAGTAGGGTGGGAGGATATTTTACGTACTTGCTATTAAAGCCACAAAATTTCCTAACAAAATTTTGTTAATTAAATAAGCTCCAGGAAAAGCTTATCAGAGTTACCACAGTTACCTAGTCAGCTTTGATATGACTTGGCTTGACACCAGAAACACAAAGATTCACTGACTCATTCACAGCCTACATATTGAATTCATTCCCCCACAAAAAGCCTCAAAGAAGGTGAAATTTCATACAGGCCAATCAGCAGGTTTAGTGTTTGTGTTTGTGTTTTCTTAATTGAAGCTAACTGTTCTGCCTGCAAGAGGTCAGTGGATAGAGATCCAGTTCTGCACAATTCACAGTTTGTGGACATACAGATTAAGCTGACTGCAGAGTATGCACAAGCATTATTTTTTATGAAACCATTTGCCCAGCAGCTGCCTTTTGAAAAGGAAGAAGATACAAGCTCATTCCGGTCTACAATTGACAGCGGAAACAAGAAAACCCTTCTGGTGTTTGGGTAGAAGCCAGACATGAATGAATGAAAATGTAGATCTACATTTTTCTCACACTGACAAAGGATGTAGGTCTTTTTCTCTCCTTCGGTGCAGGGAACAGGCTATCATCAGCTGTTTGAAGATCAAAACAGATTTTTGAAGGAAGCTTACCATTTATTGATTCAAGAAGCACACTAAAAACCCATTACCCATCACCCATCCAAGACTTGGGGAATCTTGCCTCAAAAATCTTCTCAAGATTTAAGAAAATAACTTGGGAAAGAGATGAACCATTCCTCTAATGAATGATTGATCAAATTACAGTGGAATAAGAGTTAACGGGCAAATAAATAAAGCCATTCCCACCATTTCAGAACTCCTATTTTGCTAATTATGAATGTTTCAAGTTCTGTACTAAATTTAGGAGCTCTGCATGAAATCTTGGCTCTTTCGAAGTTAATGGGAGTTTCTGTCATTTCGAGGAGGTTCTAAATTTAGCTAAATGAATTTTCTGCTTGGTAGTTCAGTGCCTTCTCATGGTTTTGCTGACATTAACCAAAACTACATGTCCTTGCATTAAATATTAACAGCCAGTGTTTCACTATTTCATATTAAATGTTTGTTTTAGCCAATATTTCATTATTATTTCCCACATTCTAGTTCGTTTCCATAGATCTGAGAGGCCTTTACAATTTGACAACTCTGAGTGTGGTCCTACAAAACTGACTGAATATATTCAGTCTTGAACATTTAAAGAACTCAGTCATAAAGGACTTCAGAGCCTCCCAAAGCAGAGAGATCTGTAAATTACTTACAAAACTGTGGTTTTGACTGTCCTGTAGTGAGATAATCTGTCTGCTGGGAATCACTGCTACTCTGGATATTCTTTCAAAGTCTCCTAATCCAGTGTTACACGTTAAACCCCTCTTTTCCTGTGAAATGGGAGATCTTCAGAGATGGAAGAAGTTTAGTAACTGGCTTATTTTGCACTTTCTTCTGATTTAGGCTTGATGAAAATTGTAACTTATGTCACAAAGTAAGTGTAAAAAAATCCTTCTCTGAATCTTAGAATTTTCACTGGTGAAGTTGGGGCTAAATTGGGTAACAGAAAGCAAAGACTTGGGGGTGTCCCCAAATAACCTACACAAAAATAGACTAGTAAGAGACAGCCATAATGACCAAACTGTAATATTTTATGATGCAGAGGCAAGGAGCCAGACATTGGGGGAACAGACTCAAGGGATTGTGTTCAGGAAAATGCAATACAAACTGTCAACATTTTAACTCCAGGAGCACTAGGATTGATGAACCACATGTCCAGACCAACCTGTAAGAAAAGAAAAATGTAAGAAGGATTACCTATTTTTTTTTTGGAAGCTGCAGAGAATCATGATGTTTCCCTGCATCGTACAAAGAAGAATGGTGCAGAAACTCTCAAATTAGCTCTAAATAAGACTGTAAAACAGTTTACTTCCTTTAGGAGGTAAATCAATTAGTGTTACAAATGCATCCTTAATGCTGCTGGGATTCAAGCTGGTTTCTTTTTAATTTAGTTTTTGATCTAGGATTTCCATTCTGTTTTCTCCTGTCACTAAAATAGCTGTGTGCCTTACCAATAGTATTACATCTATCCATAGTACTGCAAGTAGAAAAGGCAAAATCATTTTCTGTCCTTTGCAGAGGGTAAATTTAGGATGAAGGATGTAGGATGCTAGATTTCAGTGATGTTTCTAGATTTGTGTGTTAATGTCTGCCCCAAGAAAACATGGAAACCCAAAGCTGAAAGTCTGCAAACCTGGCTTCCTATGCAGACAGAATACACCAATGAACTCAAACATCCTGACAGATCCTGTATCCCCAAATGCGTGCCGTGCTCTCATGTAGGCTGTCTCCAAGGCAGCCTCATGTGCAGGAGGTGTGGGGAAGGTAGATCGCGGCTCCAGGTACTGTGGACATAGCCATGGGTTTCAGTGGGAGCTGTATGGGAAGGTGCTTTAAAATGAATTGCCTATGTGAATGATCTGCAGGCTACTCCTGATGCCTAGTGAAGAGACAGATGCAGTCTCCAGATCTATTTCCACACCATATAGGTTTATGGATAAGAAAAGGGGAACCCATTGGAAGTACTTAAACACCTTAGTTTAGGAAATACTTGAGTCTCAAATTTCTGAAAGCTGGAGAATTCTTGGAGCACATGTGATACGTCTCTGCCTTCTGTATACTTTTCCCAGCATTGCTTATCATCACAGAAGGATGCTGGGCTACACAGATCTGCAATGTGACTCAAATTTTGGTATTGTCTGCAGATTTCTTGTCCAAATACAAGGTGGAGTAACCCAGAGTCTGGTGGTGAATAGACCTGGGTTTTGGCAGCTTTATCCTAGCTGCTATTTGGAGAGGAGTCTATAATGATATAAACTATATGTCTTTTACAGATGGGTAGCAAAAGTGAGGGTGGTGCCTAAAGTAGCTGCATGTGAGATGTTAAGTAAATACAAAATACAGAGGTGGAGTTAAGCAATTAGAAGTCATCTAAGACTGATGTTCATTGATCCAAGCTCCCTGCTGTCCATGGCTGTCATCCCTGACCTCCTGCACTATCCATTAAGAGATCCAGTTGCCACAACACACTGGTCTAACCTAGGTGTCCCACCTGCCTCTCTTCATAGACTTCATAGACTTCATAAGAGTCAGAGTCTGTCAGCTTGGAGATTAATTGTTCATCATTTTCTTCAACTTGTATCCCTCTTAAATGAGTAAGCTGAATAAAGCCCGGTCAGTTTTCTAGCTAGCAATTTTACCCAAAGGTATTTTATCTTTGTGGTCAAATCTGGTCCTTCTCCTTCCCTACTTACCCATCATACAAGGCAATCAGAAGAGCAAATCTTGAGATCCTACCTTATCTATTTTAAATATCTTCATCCCATATACATCATATCAGAGATAATGTAAGGGCTATAGTGAAGGTTAAAGGCATTTAAGTACTAAGAATGTCTTGCCAAAAGAAGCTGGTAAGAACCCAAGGAGGCCTTGATCTTTTTATACATTGAGTCTGTTGCAAATTCAGATTATTGACTTATCAATTGATGAGGTATGCGATAGGGATTTTCCTGCTACAAGTTTTATTTAGAACTGGCAGGTCCCAGCAAAGCCAATTTTGGCTTAAATCTGTTCATACTGATGTAACATTGAAAATCCATTGAGATGCTCAATTGATCTCTGTGTTCAGTAATAGCTTCAATTCAAAGTGGAGTTTGATGTTAGTAACACCAAATCTCATCCAGATAAGAACCTTTAAAGACATAAGGTGTGGGTTTGCATTCAAACCTTAGTGCTTGGTCTATCACTCATTAAAAAATACTGGATGTGATTCAAAAACTCATTGTAGTGAATGTGTTAGATCAGCCAACACAGAGCTAGCTGAACTTTTTAGGTGAACAATTTATTTACTCAAAAATACAGTTTTTGAAAGTGGCTTAAGTTCCTAATGAATTAAAAAATAAATTCAGCTACACAGGAAAAGCTAAAATTAAAAAAGGTATTTAAAACTTGTTTGTTAATGAACCCTCCCAACACACAGACTCAGCAACTCATTCTGAAGCGAACTTAAAGTTCAGCAGACTCAAAACTAAGGAACATGTCAGAAAATATAAACCAGCCCCAAATATTTCATTTAAGTTATTTTACTGGTTTGCTATGGAAGTAAAACATTTTTTGTGTGTCATTAATGAAGTTAGATTCTTTGTTGTAGGCATAAATATTTCATCTGAAATCATTGCTGTTTATAAAACTGAAACCAATTTTCTAAGCATAGTCTAGAGAAGCTACAAAAACTCCTACTGAATTTGGTAGAAAAACAGCTTCACCAGAGCAGATATAATCTTATTTAATGTAGCTGCTGGAGTATGCTGTAAAATACCTAGGTCTTAGCTCCCCATACATCTGAAAAGTGACCTTTTAAATCTGCTCTGCCTTGTGTTTGGCCCTTCCACTGCATGTTTTATCCTGTTGTGAACTTAGGCAGGGACCACTGTGAATACCACTGAAAGGACTGAGTAATGAGCCCCCAAATGTGCAGAGAAATATTTCTAACCTTGCAAGTCTGGGATGTAACCAGACCCACACTCTTTCTTACGGATGCTTTAACTGTACTTGTGGGACCAGACTTCACCACAGCACTGAGGTATGCTTATAGCATGTCTGTGGTAAACACAGAACCCAAACTCAAACTTACTGCATGAAGACAAACATCCACGACATGAAATACAGTTGCTAAAGACTCATCTCAAGTAGTGAGTGAAAAGCTTCAGCTGGAGCTTAAGCAAAGAAAAGAATTTTTCTGCACATCTTATTAAAGTTCGGTAACAGGACTGAAGATGAAGACACACTGAATTTCCACAAATCGCACAGACTTTTGTAAGAGTTGTGAATGCTTGATATACCCCCCAGTCAACCTCGAGCTGTGCAGGCTGAAATAAAGCAAAGAAAAGAGGGCAAAAGCTCAGAACAGAAAAATCAGTATTGCTGCTATGCTTGTTTATTGTTTGGAGAAAGAATTGGAGAAGATAATTGTATTCCTCCTAGCCATGAATGACTCATTTTTTGTCAAAGAACAGGAGTTTTCAGCCATTTTCAACAGCTGATGTCAGCCTTATCTTGATAAATCAGGAAGCATGAAAAGAGAGAAATTCAAGCTCTCCAGTGAGTGACACCAGGCAAAGAATGTCACCTGCACCTACCTGCTCTGTCATACTCTGCAATCATACACAAATGTGGGCGATAACAGTTCGTGTACGAAGTGAAAGAGGTGGATTTTAGACTGCTTTAAGGGAGACTCTTTCACTGCTGACTTCTGCTAATGTCACTAATACTGAGATTGCAAAGACATTGAGGAAGGGACTTGGGCTCTGTGAACATGGGATTAACAGTGAATTGTAGTAATAACTTCCTAGGAAAAGTGACACTTTTTCTTTTTCTGTTTCTCTATGCAATGATTTGGTGTTGCCCAACGTTCGATGTTGTATCACTTAGGTGTAGTTTCCTCGCCTGGCAGGAAACAGAGCACACAGCTGAGATACTTTGTGGAGATGGCCAAATGGCCAAAGTTATTAACTTGAGCTAAGCCTACACTGAAGGACAAGGGTGACCTTCAGGAAACACCCTCTCCACTGAGGGGAACACAGGGCACTAGTTTTTCCTCTGGCAAGAGGCCCCTGACACCAAGCACAGCAGCAGCAAGGGTGCATCAGGACCTGAATCAGGGTGAGTACCTGCACCCTCAGTCACTGGCAAGAGGCAGACCCCATTTCAGGGCAATGCAGACTATGTGACACCCAGGTTGGTGACAGCCTGGGCTGCCAGGAACAACACAGTTCCTTTATTTTGAGCTTCCCGATCACTGTCTGTTCTGACTCCCCAGGGAGCTCCATGACTGCACAGGGAGCCAGGCTGCTACATGGCCATCATAAGCTCTCCAATTTGTGCTGAACACTTATATTACATAGCTGTAGAGGGCAGCCTGAATCCAGCTCCCATTTGTCTTCATTGCATAAAGAAACCAGGTCTGGCAGTGTTGAATATCAGGTGGTCTGCCCTTGAATTCAAGATACCACATGGACACCTAAGTCTTCAGTACATCTGAGCAAAGCCCCTAATTTATGTCTTCTGGAAAGCCCTGGGCTAACCGTGGATCACACAGATAAGTGCTACTGCTGCTGATAACTGCTACTAAAGCAGTCCAGTCTCCAGTTCTTTCTGTCTTGGGTCTTTTTACTGAAACTGCCAACAAAAGAACTAATTATAATGTCAGACATTTCTGTGCTGAGAAACTCTCTATCAGGAAAGAAATGGGGAGCATTTAACAGTGCTCTCCAGAAACTTCTAGAAGATAGAAAAGTCTGATTGTGGCCAATGTGGGTCAGATTTGATTCACTTACTTACTCTAAAAGCGAAGCATTCGAAGTCCTAATTACAAGGCTTAGACTACATGGAAACCAGGTCCATTTTACACCAGCAGGATTGTTTGGTACCTTACAAAAGTGCAAAGGAGGGAGAAAGGTTTGAGGATCAAGGTAAAAGCAGAGGTCACATGTACAAAGAAATACAGGAAGGACATAGGATATAATTTAAAACAAACAAACAAACAAACAACAACAGAATTATCTTTAATCTTTTATATTTTTAATAACTTTTATTTATTGATTAAAACTGAAAAGGCATTGAAGAACTATTCTTCCTATATGAGAAGAGAAATACAAGAATAGAGGTGATCATTATTAACTCCTCTTTCCTTATCTTCCAGGAAAATATTGTATTTACCATACTGTATGATATCTGTTCTTGTTCATAAGAGAGGTTTAATGCTGTGCATATCATCATAATATCAGGGTCAACAAGGGCATGAGCTAATTTGATTTGCAAACTGTCGTCCTGCCAGGCTAGGACTTACAGCAAGCAGACTTCGCTCTCCAGGTCCAAGAGCACAGTCATTGCCTTCTATAAGCTTCAACTTCCTCTAAATCTTATAATTTCTGCTGCGCAGCAGTTTTGTCAGACAGAAAATCATCCCAGACAGACCTGGAAAACTCTACTTGTAATTTCAGGATTTCAGGCTGGAAGTCTTAAAATGATGTAAACTTGAAAGACAGAGGAAATCCTTTGCTTTAACCCTCATGCAAAAGCATTCACCATACTCTAGGCAAATTACTTCATCCTTTTTGGTAAGTAAGCAGGTTAGAAAGTAAGACCCACAGATTTAGTATCCAAAGAGCTCCTTGAAGATGCATTATGTTAGTAAAGAACAGGAGTTTAAAACAATTCCCTCTTTTGCATTCCTGCTTTGGGAAAAAAACCAACCAACCAACCAAAAAAAACCCACAAAAAACCAACATTGCACGTAGCACTTGGGAACCAGAATCGAATATTTTCCTGTTAAAAACCAAAAAGAAGAAGAACTATCGCTAGTTTACTGGGAAGAGAAACAATATAGCTTTGACCACTGGCCAGAATGGCCTCTTCTATTGCACTACCTTGCATACGTAATGCCTCTCCCTTACCCTTCCCACATCCCATGATTCTGGTGATGGTGCTAACCTAAATTCTGGATATTACATTATGTCTGCAGTGTCTGGAACTGCTCTGTAAATACTGCAGCTGCTTTTTCCCCTGAAAAGAGACATCAGGGTGGGGAGACAAAATGCAAACACATCAGTTTCCTGTACATAAACCTTGAAAACTTTCTTAGTGTTGTAGCACGAAACTTTGTGTTAGAAGGTGAGATGGAAGTCAGCCTTAGCTGTGAAGATTAAAAGGAATCAGGGAGTTATCTTTTCCAACAGCTGTTGGACTCCTAAAATCTTACATCAAGAAGGGGGCATAAATAACTTGGTTCTCAGCTTCCCTATCTCATTGTGCTGATTTACTTTCAGGATGTTACAATTATTTTACACTGGGTGAATGTGTGCAGATTGTGGAAGGTTATAGTATCTCACTCACAAATCCCTTAATAAGACATTGCATTCCCCAGTGAATTGCCTCACACTGCATCCCATCCTGATTGCATGTGCTTCAGCTTGAGAACAAAGCTGGAGCCAAAAAAGAGGATTGATAACAGCGTTTAAACCACTCATCCCTTTTAGCATGAGACCCCTGCTGAAAAGTGAATAATGAGTGGGTAAGGAGTAGAAATCTAGTTACACTGGTCAGATGCATAAATTCATGCTCTGTGCTTCTAGACACATCTCATTTGTCGAACCAGCTCTTATTCTATTATTTCAAAGTGTTCTCAATCACTTTATGATTTATGTCTTAATAAGAATTTAGAAAGTCATGTATCAGTAAACACACTGTGATTGTATGTAAGAACCCAAACATAACTCAGTGAAAGTATAATTTCCGGCAGCCTCCAACCCATCCCTTTCTTCCTTTGGTACCACCTGCCAATGCTACACTTTGGTTTAGCTATGTCAGTGTCTGTATTAAGAACATTTGGGAGGAAGACCCCTTTGCAATACCATGCTAACTTTCTAAAGCTTCAGTACTCAGCAAACTCCAGTGCAAGAGGCTTAGATGAAATGTCAGTCAATTTCTTTAAGTATGTATTACGATATAATAGCTTTATGAAGCTTCATCTAGGCAATGCTCCCAGTGAGTCAGTGCTGGAGTTTGCATTGTGCTGAAATTGATGTTCACTGCCTTTTCCGGAAGAACTTCTTGCTACAGAGATTTCTCTTCTGTCTCGCTCCACAATACCATACCCCTCATCCAGGAAATGCATGGCTGTTTCTTTAGCAGGGTTTGTTGATAAAATCAACCAGGGAACTGGTCTTCCCATGAGAGAGAAAGAATCGTCAAAGCAAGAGTCTGGCTATGTTCCTTAACACCTTGCACTTGGTGTGCTGCCCAGGATCAAGGTCTGCCTGTGCTAACAACAGTGTGGAAAAATCCTGAAAAGGAGGGGAGGTTTAGATTGGGTACTAGGGAAAGTTTCTTCACCAAAAGGGATGTCAAGCATTGGAACAGGCTGCCCAGGGAAGTGGTTGAGTCACCATCCCTGGAGATATTTAAAAGACGTGTAGATGTGGTGCTCGGGGACATGATTTAGTGGTGGACTTCGCAGTGCTAGGTTAACAGTTGGACTTGATGATCTTAAAGGTCTTTTCCAACCTAAATGATTCTATGATTTTCTGATTCTGTGATTCTGTGGGTAGCCTCTCATGCACTCCTCGGTCTCTGTGGTTCATGCAGATGACCCAGCAGATGGGCTAATCAGGCAGACCTGGAGGAAAATGAGGTAATATAAAACAAA
This sequence comes from Sula dactylatra, assembly GCA_013389905.1. Classification (NCBI taxonomy): domain Eukaryota; kingdom Metazoa; phylum Chordata; class Aves; order Suliformes; family Sulidae; genus Sula; species Sula dactylatra. Next base: position 31,404 of record WEKW01016583.1, on the reverse strand, counting down.
CAAGTCATGGTGTGCTTACTGCTTCAGCAAAGCCAGACGTCCCTGCACCTTCATCCCCTTTCTGGCCTCCTACTCAACCTCTCTGGTATGTCTTTGTCTTTTTCACACTCTGAAGGAATTCTTCCACCTTCCCCTTACGTTTGGGATCACAGTCCCCGTGTGTCATCTGCATGTACCCTCTAGCCAGCTGAGTTTAACACCCATAAAATCCTCTACAAAACTGTTCCCAGTGATAAACTCAGTGCTTCAACCACTCTTCCCAAAAACAAACCACTATTTCTTCAGCAATATGAACACAGTTTATTACACCAGGAGCAGAGCACCTGTTATTTAAAGCTTTACGACCCGTCCTCTAACAGAGACTGTGGGATGCCTCGCCCTCCAACCGGCTACATTTACATTAGTGTTACACATTTTCTCTGTCACCGAACAGCCTGGGGCCGTGATGCTGAACTTCCTTAGCCTCCAAGACAAACTGTGTATCGGCAATAGTTCCTAGCTTACACTAACCCCCCAATTGCTTGGGAATAGTATGGAAGAGTGCCAGCTAGCCTGGACTGCATTGGGGACAGTTTTAACAGTCTAGCATAGTAGAAAATAAAATTTTACTGTCCAGTGACATTTTCTGACACCGTTCGGCAGTGCAGACACCCCAGGGAGCTCTGTTAGCTGCGGGCCGATGGATGAACCATTCCTTAGAGGTCCTTGGAGAGGATGTGTGGCTGGAGTGCATCTCTTTTCCAGCTGAAGAACTGGGAATTCTTCCTGTCATGGTGAAATTCTTCCTGCCTTCCTATCTCTCTCCTCCAAGAGACTGTCTGTGTGGAGAGGCAATCTGGATGTAAACAGCTAGATCTGAAAATTGTTCAACTGTATTTGTCCATCAGAACAGGAGGAATAATTGTCTTGTACCTTCATGCCTGCTGCTGAGCAATTCTTCTCCTTGGTCCCATGAGGTGTTCATGAATGTAAGAATGAAGAAAAAAAGGTGGTACTTGCAAGGAAGCCAGCTCCACATTCACTCAGTGAAGCTGTGTGTTTCCCTGCTAATGTTTCCATAGAAATTGACCATGTCAGATTTACACAATGAGTATGGAAAGGTACATATTTAAGATCACACGTTCACTGCCTTGCCAGAAGTTTGATAAAAAGCCCCATGCACTGCTCCCTCCCACCACACATTTGTGGGGGTCTCATATCTGTAAAAATCTGTTTCTATTAACCTGTCACATAGATGACAGTTCATCGCACCATCCCACAGTCAGGCAGCAGAAATTTCTGCAGAGCTGAAGATGCAAGACGCTCAATCCTCCAAGACACTGTTTGCATTTTCAAGTGAATTTAACACTCATAAAAAAAATGGTGGAGATGACCAGCATCTTACACTTAACCTCTGAATTTTAACATCGGGGTCAGCTCCCTGTATAGGCAGCCCCACTAGTTCCATCAACCCAAATGCAGAAAGAGCCACCTCTGAGTGAAAAGGTTTGGTTACAGCTCTGGGCCCCAGCTGAGGCTGTCAGACTTGAGGCCAACTATGGTCATGGAGTTTGTAATTTCAGTCTCCATCCACGTGGAAATTAACATCTCACAGAAGTCAAAATCCAAGCATCATCTTGAGCCAGTTTTAAATATTTCTAATAAGAACTGGGTGTGAACTACTTATTGAGGGATAAAAGGTTTATTGTATACATATCCATATATTTCAAGGGGAAGAAAAATGTAGGTCGATTCTGATTGTCTGATCTCCACACCTCTCTTGCCTCTTTTGAATTTCTCATATGGTGGTGGTGAAGCAGAAAATTGCTGTCAGTCCTTGTTAGAGTGCTGTACCAGCTAGTACAAGGCAGACATATAGTTTTCCAGAGGAGTACACTTGCTCCAGCTCTTTCTCTGCAACCAGACTGCTAATAGACTTACTGCTTATCCAGTTACACAACTCCGCATGGCAAGCTGCGGAGGTGTTTATGGCTCCAAAGGCTCGTAAAGGAGAACGGTAAAATTATTCCTGCTGACTGTGCAGCAGGGAATTGAGAATACAACTAGCTCTAATGCTACTGTCCAGACACTTCATGCTTCCAAGTTAAAGAGCAAACTACCTAACTGCAGCAATACACATCCTCAAGATAAAGCATAATATCCCTTACAGAGGATTTTCCAGTGCCTTGTGTATCCAGCAAGACGCAATTTACCTGCACTCATAATTTTATTGTATTGCTTTTTTTAAGCGGATTGCTGCTGTTTTAACAGCTTGTGTTCTGCTTGATGATATCATCTTTACTGTCCTAATTCTTCTTTTTTTGGGGGGGAGATCTTGTGCTTGTTAAATTCTGTATAATTTTTAACTTCTCTGTAATGGGATGCACAATGGATCAAGCTTTAGACACGAATTTCTGAATGCCACTTCCCTGACTGAGGATGTTGCAGATCCACTGAGATAACCACAGTGGTCATTTTGCTTTTAAAATTCAGGAGCCCAATTCTCATATTGAGCAATGTTCCTGACTTAGACTGTCTACGTTTTCTTGAAGGAAGACAAACACAGTAGTAGAGCGCAAATGAAAATCATTCCCATTGTACAACACTTCTAGAGACCGGAGTCCATTAATTAAAAAATCAGGCAGAATTGATTAACGTTTCACACCAGTGCAGCTGGTGCAATATGAAAAAGAGTCACCATATTTTTCAAACCTTTCTGGAACTAAACAAAATCAATTACATTCTGAGGCAGCAAAATGTATTTAATGCTCTGAACTGCCTAACACTTACTTTTAACACCTAAAGTTTGGCACAAAACAGGATTCAGTGGGCTGCCCAGAAGTCTTTGACTAGCATTTTGCTCATAGTCCCTTCCTTGTAATTAAGAAAACGTCCTATTGCTGAGAGGAAGGTAGAAAACCATGTTAGTTGTCTTCATTAAGTAGTCCTTCAAACTGTTCCTCATGGAAGAGGAGACTCTGTACAGCATTTAGTCCATTAACAAACCAGATGGTAGCTAGAAGCATAAGACTATGTCTGTTGGGGAGGGCGTGAACAGAGCTGCTTATCATTTTCATTAAATCTTTTTTTTTTTTTTTTCACATATCCAGTAGTTTTGCAGTTGGCACTGAGATCTTCCACTTTGATGTTGCATTAATGTTGCCAAGGTCATGCTGACAATGAGTTCAGTGGCTGGAGAGGATATATATCTGCATGACTACTTCCACTGAAGGAAAACTGTTTGCAGTGTGACTAATGAACTGTAGTGTATTGTATATGTATGCATTGTATATATAAAATGATTTACAAAGTCACTCCTGCTGCACATGGCATCTGGAACAGAGCTCGGGGTCTTCATATTCAGAACTCAGCCAGCTGAAGGAATAGCTTTTCATCCAGAACAAAGAGATGACATCCATGAAACCTCCTGAAAAGACCCATTTACACAACGTTAGCCATCAAATGAAGAAATTTGAATAAAGGATTTTTGCATTTCTCAGAGCCTTCTTAAGAGTGTTAGAGACACTGGACTAACTCCCTCAGTTTCGCCAAACAACTTGGGCAAAACGAAATCCCACATTCCAGGTCATACAACAGCACCTCAGGGGATTCCCTCAGCATGGCTTTGTCTTGTATCAAGTGTCTCTTTCATCAGCAATATGTTTCAAAAATTTTTGCTCCAGGGCAGTCATGTATTATCATGGCTTCAGGATGTGCAAAAGATTTGGGTTTTTTTCTCACATCACGGAAGGATATCTGGGTACGGTAAATTAACTTCTGCTTCTAGTCCTCTGTTGCCCGACAAGGCCTGGAGTTAAAATATACAATATACTTTGCTGGCACTTGACTGCTGTCACTGATCATTGAATCATTTCACTTGTTCACTTGAAGTTACATGTAAAGGATGAACCAAACCCAGCTGTTACAGAATTACTTGCAATTAAAAGGAAATCTGTGAAAGAGTGATTGACACAACAGCTGACGTAAAGGCTGCGGTGTACTGAAGCCTTCTTACCTGTCTTTTGTATCTCATCCTTTGAGATGATCCTCCTAATCCAGAAAAGAATAACACAAAAATAACGCAGGGCTGGAAAAGATCTCCTGGCTACTGAGTCCTTCCTTTTTCCATTTCAGACACTGGGCCACACGGGGCCACATACCAGGTCTGCACCTGCTCTATTATGCTGCAGTCAGACATCAGGCACTGTCTCACAGAGCCACCATCTCTCCCTTGTGATACAGTAATGTCAAATTTAAAGTTCATAAGTATAGAAAGACAATATCCCAGTAAACTAAGAAAGTAGTGTATAAACTACTCAAACAATTCACCAGGCTGATAAAGAAACCCAGTGCATTTATTTCTCCTCAAAATAGAAGTGGCAAATATTAGGTCAAACGTAAAGAGGATCTGCAGGAAGAAATAAGTGTATTAATGAGGCCAGCGATAGCCTGATACCCAGAGCAGGAGAAAACAAGGGGAGGCAGTGGCACTGTTGAAGAGGAGGATTACATTTCCCTGTCTGAATAAGATGGTGAATTCGATGGGCATCTGCTCGTTGGAGGAACTGCGGAGGACAGCTGTGCTGGATTTGCTGTCATCTGTGATAGCGCCAGCCAGTCCAGACCTAAAAGAGCTCTTCCACCTGAGATCTGCCAAAGTGTGCAGGTGTCCAGGCAAAATGCATGTAGGCTCCAAACATTGCAGGTAGATGATGGAAAATTTAGACTCTCCATTCAAATTTCAGAGGAAATTTGTTTGCAGGTCTGCTCAGCCAGATGTGTCAGAAGTCTTCTGAGGTTTCTGGTAATTGAAGTTACGCACTGATAACAACCTGGAAATGTTCATAGACACACAGTTAAAACGGGGCCTTTCACACAGTTTCCAGCAGGCTGGGGCTGGGCATGCTGGGGGCTTCCCATTGCAGCATCGGGGCAGGGAGATGGGGAGCAGAGCAGCTGGGGCAGCCCCAGCCCCAGGCACTGGGCACCTCCCTGGGTAGGGGGATAGGCACAGGCTAACGCGTCCTGCAGCGACATTCGGGAAGTTACCACAAGACCAAAGGGGTTTATGGGCTCAGTCTTCATGTTCCCCTACCCTCCATTTATTTCTAAATGGTCAGGCCTGGTCTTGACTGCCATTCCGCAGGATGGGTAATGCTGCGTGTTAGGAAACACTGCAGGAAATCCTTTGGATGAGAGCAGATGGGGTGGAAAGCTTTGCTCGATGGACTCTACTATCAAGTCGTGCTTCCTCAGCATCTTCATGCAGCTCACAGCCAGATCGGAAAAGCTCCCTGAGGACCTGAGACAGGCAAAGAGACCTTCACAGAGCTGCTCTTTGCAGAGCTAAGCTGAGGAGAGGGTGGGGTGGGTGTCTAAAGTGGAGTGATGCGAGATACTCAGCGGTGAAGAGGAAGGATGCTAAATGGCTTATTTACAACATCATTTCCTCTTGACTCGCAGATGCTATCAATATTTGTGCATGTGTGATATGCTTCTCTAGTTCCCTCCAATTATGTCCATTTTCTATGCCTTAGTAAACAGATTTCCTACAATTAGAGGGACCCAGCAGGGGGATCATCTGCCTGTGCAGGGCACCGCTCTGTGAGTGGGGGCTGGACCTTGCTCAGTCACTTGTGAAGAGCAGTCCTAGATATACTGAACCTGACCCTTTTTGCTGCTATTAATTGCCTGGCAGAGAGGTTACAGTTGTCCTGGTATATTTACCCTGACCAAGTTTGTTTCTGGACACCCCTGTGAGCTCTGGTAATTGAGTATTCAAAAAAGCATTAAAGACACTAATTGATTCTGCTCTGGAGCAGCCCCAATCCTTTTCCTCTGCCTTTTAGACCAGCAGTAGTAAAACTAAGATTTGTTACAGAGATAATAAGAATTTTAGCAGGCAATCTTACTGAATCCTTTAAGGAAAGACAGAGTGGCAGAACACGATTGAATGGGCCAATTAACCTCAACATAGTATCATCAATTGGCAATACAGAAGGCAAATGCTAGAAGTTCCTCATGTAAGAAGATCATTCAATCCTCTGGCATGAATACCCACATTTTAGAGACGACCAGAACTGTGATGTAGACACCTCTTTTACCATCTCTGCAGTTTAGATACCAATTTATGGAGCTTTTTCTGGCAAAATAACAGTGGCAGAAAAAGTGTAATTTTGAAACTAGCCCTCAGTCTAGGAGAAATTTGACTTTTGGATATAAATAGCAGCAACACCTGCCTAACCTAAATGCTCATTTTACTTTAAACTAGTTTAATTTAAGCAATAGAAGTTACACTTACTTTTAATGGGCAGCAGCTGTTCATTAAATTTATAATGACATTTAGATACCCTGGTGATAGACATTCAGAAATACCATATACATAGAGACAGAAATTCATTAGTAGCATTACTGAGATGGCTTGGAAGTGAAATTAACTTGAAAAGAGACTCTTGTTTCAGCTCCATCTGCAGTTTGAAAACCCAGTCTTTTTTCTAAGGCATATAAGTGCACCGCAGAGTGGTATTAGCCAGAGCCCATCCTACAGAAAGTCTGAAGAATTTTCCTTGCAAAGACATACACACTCTTAGGATTTTTCTACTAACTGATCATGGTACTACTACCACTGAAATCTGTATTGGTTTCACTTGCAATTATATACAGATATACAGAGATACATAAATACAGTATAGAGATGTGCATTATTTCCACAAAGGCAGTAGTGAGTGCATTAGAGTTTATGCACACGACAATATATGTGCATCAGAGGAGCTGTTCATTTCTAATGGGCCCTGGCTGTGTTCTTCTGATGTCAGATGGAATATTTTTATCAAATTCAGTAGACAAAAAGTTTGACCCACACATTAGGGACTAACACAGAAAATAATTACAGAACTCTAGTAACTGAATAGCCTTACTCTTTTATTATTATGAATGCAGCCTCTTAGTCCATTAGTTCCACATTAATATCCATCTCCAATCTCTTAGCTTGGTCATCTTCCTCATGTGAAATCCATTTCTCTAAGAGTAGTACTGCTAGGATCCACCTGTATCATCTTATCTGCACAAATAAGGTACATGCTTTACAGTCTGGAGAACTCAGCATGGGATCAGGACTCAAAATGTTATTCCTACCTGCATGTCACCAGCATTAATAAGGTAGCCAAGGTCAAACAAGAGTGCTGTGTAAGAAACCCACAGCATTTCAAGTAGTCTGCAGTGACACCTTTGCAACATTTTTTACTTCAGTAGGATTGCCAGATGTTATTCTTTGCATTTCATTAAGCAAGTCTGTTGATTAAACACAGAAAAGGATTAGAACATGACTGGATTAGAAGAAAACCTGTAAAGTGACACATGAAAACAAACAGCAGCTTTGCTAGCTTGGTTCAGCAACGGTAGAAGCAACATATTGTCATTCCTTTTAGTAGATATGGCACTGATGATGCAGCCTACATCTGTATTATCTAATAGTGTGGATCAGTAGGAACAGAGTCTGAGAACCCAACAACCACATAGCACCCATCCTGGGGTTTTGTTTTACCTTTTTCTTCAGAACAGCTCTGAAGACAGACTGAAGAACTGTTTGTGGCTGCAGCGCATTAGCTATTCTTCTAGGGACCATTTTCCACTTCAGTGTCACACAAAAGGAATCCAGTTCATGTCTTCAAAAACTGTTCCGTGATGGGAAACAAAGCACAGTAAGTGTGAGTAGGGACATTTGTTTCAAAACACACTTCTGATCCAAAATAAAGCACTGAAGTAGATGAAAACACGTAAAGCAGATTTGTTATGTATAGAAGAGACAGCTTCACCCTGGAGCTGCTCAGAGAAGGACTGCATTTGAATAGCTCTGATGAATTAGAAGCATCACACCCTCACACAGTTCTCTCTATGCATCTCTCATTTTTCTCTGTTGAATAAGTCCTAGTGTGGCAGGAAACTCATTAGCAAATTCTTTGCTGAGAGTAATGCTTATGTAAGTTGAAGACAAGCACATTATCAGAAGAATGTTTTGATTAATTTGCTGTTCATTAACTGTATACCTTGGTGACTGTATAGTAAATTCTCTTTTGAAGACAACCATAAAAATTATACACAGCTGTATTTTTTGAGAATCTAGTGTTCTGAGAACATTTAGTTACCTCTAACAAATGCTCAGTATTTGTTTACATCAGGTCCCCATTTAAACTCTGTAGCACACATTTGCAGGAGGTCTGGCAATCTGAGGTCCCAGAGTGCTTCCTCCAAGAAACTTAGCATTACAGAGCTATAAAAAGTCCTGTTGCTGTTAAAAAGTGTCCAGGGTTGTATATCGTGTCACCCATGAATCAGAGGTAGAGAACATATATCAGCTCTTCCACAGAGAACTTAAGGGAATTACTTTTTCCAGCAGGTCAACTAGGATGGTTGCTATGATGAACCTTAATCTGGATCATGCTTGCTTAGCATTCAATGTCATTACAAACCCAAAACTTTGACCTTACTTCCTTTAATGACACACATCTTTTGGTGATGTTTGTCAGAATACCTAGCTAGTTTGACTACTAAACCAGAGACATCTTTCTTTTTACCAGATTAACAGATGGAGTTTATTGCGAGGAAAGAAGCAGCAATTGAGTAGCTTTGCAATTTTTTCCAGGAAAAAAAAGAGTTTAGATAAGGGATTTCTTCCTGTACTGCATCTGTACACTCCTCTGTTTTAAGGAGCATTGTGGTGATGAAGACATCATTAGTGTTTTGACTACATATACTAGCTACAGGTGCTGTATCACTCAATAAAAATAGCTGCACTAGTAACAACACTGTGCCAAGCTGGTATGAGGTAGTTATATTTGGCTAACATAACCTGCTTCTAGACAGAGTATTCTTCGCTGCAGTGCCACCATGTATTTTCATAAGAAAGCCTTTTTGATTCACTTATTGTTTCTAAGGGGAAAATGAAAGAGTCTCTGTGCATTGTATGTATTTCTAGGTTTCTAAAGAGCTTTATGATACTTAGGACAAGAGCACTTCTATAAATATAAGCAGGTGCATTCTCATTTTCTCCACAGTTTGCCACTTGCTTAATTTTTCAGTAGGTTTGCACAGAATATGATTTTCCTTTCACTTGGTTTCAGCTAAGCCTGGTCTGCTCAAAAACCTGCTCACAAGTTTCACTCAACTGCTGAGCAAAGACTGACTGGGGTGACTTACCAGTTAATAATTGATTCAAAGGAAATGGCTCTTCCTCCCAGAGATCTCACTTTGCCAGTCTGTAACATCAGGTAAGTGGGAGGTGCAGTGGTCTGCTATCACTGCTTCTGTTCCTGCTTCTGCTGGAGCAAAGAGGGCAGTGAGTACTGACCAGCAAAAAGACATCAGAAACACAGCATGGTGTTAACAGCTCTTGCTTATTAAGGAGAACGAAGAGCCATATTTCAGGGCAACAGCACATCTGCCAAAAATCTGCACAGAGCAGTTATAAACACAAATGAGTACTTTGTGTGCACATGCAGGTAATGGCAAACTTCAATCAAATAACCTGAGTGTGCAGGTAGCTTTCCAAACACCTCCTTGGCTTTCATCCTGAGACACAATGATGTGCACGTATCAAGAAACTCAACAGCATTACCCTATGGAAATGTTTCCCCAGAATCCAATGTTCCCTGTTCCTTCTCTAGTACCCCCAGAATGACTCCTGTTAAAAACACAACTTGTTACAGAGATAAAAAGCACTTGAGAAGTCTTGTCCTTAAATCTTCACCAATTAAGAAGGAAGAAATCTAAAGGTATGATGCATGGAGAAAGCCAATAGGAAACTCTTGGAGCTCTGTAAAACATTTCTTCCTGTCTTGCTGTCAAATCAAATTTAATATTTGTTTCAGTTCTTTCTCTATAGACAGATAAGATTTGAATACCTTCAGTTTTGAACTATTGTTATTAATATTACCGGGGGGTAGGTGCATGAAGGACCTTAGACAGCTGCCCTCCAGCCCTCTGATCTACGGCCCCGGGGAGAGAGCCTGCCTGGCTTACACAGGTTGAAAATAGTGCAGCATTTCTGAAAGAGATACGCAGAAAGTGGTACCCCAAGGGAAAGCCACCTAAGTCAGCAAAGCGGAAAAGCCCAGATAAAGGTGTCTTAAGATTCTCCCTATTTATGACTCTTAGCTCAAAATCTTTTCCCATACAGGTAAGCACCAAGGTCCGTAGGGAAACGGGGGTTGCCTTTCAGGCATTGGTGTTGTACCAGGCAATCTTCTGACTGTAGCTGTTATACTAGGTGCTGATTAATGCTGAGCTGGTGCCACGATATTCCTGAATCTTGCTCCGAGTTTGTTTCTTTCCTAAACTCATCATGAAACAGCCCTTTTTTTCAAAGCTCTGATGGGAATCTGTTTCCCCTGTCAATGTCTGCAGCTATCTGACATGTAGAGATTTGCATTTAGCTCCTGCTGTTGTCCTAACAGGGTTGAACTCTGAGCATGACAGGACCTTGTCTATGCATCTACAAGCTCCATTGTGGGCTGCTAAAAAGGTGTCTCCTACCTGCTGTAAAAGCCTTTCATTTCTGCATGGAAGAGGGGGACAAACACTTTCTCTGGCTAGTGGTTGAAGAAGCTTATCTGAGAAAACACCTGAATGCTACTGACTACGTGGTTTGCATCAAGTAATTTTCAATAAAACACTACCACAGATAATGTGAGGAGTATATTTTTAAAACTGTTTAGGAATTAAAATGAGTTGCCAAAAGGTTTTCAAATTTGGTAGCAAGTGAAACCATTTTGTCTCAGCAAGGCCATGTCAGTGGAACACTCCACACTGGCTGGCATAGCTTGCCTGACTTCTGTGGTCCCAGCCAGAGCAGCAGAAACAGTTCAGTTTTCTTCATATGGCACTGATCTGTGTGGCACTGGCATGTCCATTACTTCTGCATTAAGGAACTTGCTCTGAATAGTTTTGTTTCCCACCTGAGCCATCTCACTGACACTCATAAAGTCCTGCGAGCTGACATCTGGTGCCCTTACAATTAAAAGCAGGTGTGTTTCGGCAGGAGTGGGACCTAAATTCAGAGAATTTGTCTTCTGAGCAAATATTAAAGGAATAGTCAGGAGTCTTTTGACTCTGTATCCTACAGTCAGACGAGTAACTCCATTACCTTAAATGCACAAAATAATTTCCAGAAGAATGTAGTGCAGTTTTCCACTGGTCCTCAGAATGGTTAAGGATTGAATAGTTTCGAAAACAGCCCAATGCACTTTCAAATCAGGTTTCCTCTAGTCTTCTGTGTTACAGCCAGACCCAGCTTAGCATGTCATGGAAAAACAAGATGGACTTTAACAAAAAAGCCTTGTCAGCCCTTCCAGTTTTCCGACTACATTTCTTTATTCCATTTAAAAGAGATTGACCTTTTTTCTTTTGTATTGGTCTTCTATTCTTACCATATTGCACAACTGAAAGACCGGACATCCTTAGCTTCTAAGGTATTCATTTTCACTAAACTACTCTAAGAAAGAAAATTAATGAGTGGGAAACTGAAGCACCAGGGCTCCGAAGAGCTCCTAGAGCCATTCAGGGAGTCAGTTCAGAGAGCACTGAGTCCAAACCTCCTAAGTCTAACAGCAGGACCTTGGCTATTCAATCATCCTTCCTTTCAATAGTACCATTTCACCTGTCTGGAGATCGCTTTCACATGATAAATCTTTTTAATCATAAAAATACTTATATCCAGTGTATGTTAATTCATAACAAGAAAACCAGAATATTTTTACTGAATTATGCTCATTCTGTATCAAGTATTTATGAATACCAAAGCTGCAGCTCCTTGTCAAATAAAAGAAGTATGTATTTATTTGAATGAATGCAAATAAGGACCATTGATTCCTTTGACCCCTTTAATTCATTAGCCAGGCAGATTAGTTTTTTAGATAAAGTCGAAGGGAAAAAACATACCCAAGGTGAATTTTGAAACAACTGTGTCAAACTGAAACTGATCCTGGAGTGATCCTTATCTGCAAACTATGGGATATTTGTTCCATTGAACGTCAGAAGGATAAAATCAGTCTAAAGTCTCATGTTAGCGATTGGCAGCCACTTAAGAGCACTGCACCTGAGAACAGGCTTTACTTTATTGACCATAAAAGTAAACAATGTGGCTTACCATTCTACTACTTAGGTAGCAAAAATACTTTGAGATGGTAAATTTCTAAGTTTTCCAGTCTATAAGTATACAATTTTAATGGACTAGTACTTCCCTTAAAAACAGCCCTCAGCACAGACCTTGTAAAACCCAACCATTTCATCAGCAAATATTCTGGCCATGTATTCTGACCTTTGTTTCCAGAATTAGGAGCTGGCCAAAAGGCAGGGACACGAGGTTCTCACAGTCCAAGTGGAAATTTTCAAGGTGCTTGGTCTGGTGGGGACCACCCTGATCCCAAGGGTTTACAACACAGCCCCTAAAGACTGGCTGTGTGGTACGATGGCAGGGCACTTTAAAGCATTTCTCCTTGGTCTATGTTTGGTTCCTTTTACACCATAAAGAAGACTTAAGAATGGGGCAGCCACAGAACTGAATTCAAATAAGCCTGTAAAATTTGTCAAGGGTTGTTGTAACACACGGCCAGCCAGGCACCTGATTCCAGAGAAAGGGAAGCTCCCACACCCCAGTCTTTACCCATCAGCTTGTGTGAAGTGTTCACTGGGGTGCGGGAGCTGAAATTATACCCTCCTGCTCTGCCCACAATGATTTGAATCCATGGTGCCACACACTTTTCAGGGGAGGAAAGCTCTCACTTTCAGTTATCACATATTCTTGAGGATGTGGGTGGAGGAGAAAGCCCACTCACAATTTTTCCTGTTGGAGCTGCTTCTTTTATATAGGACGATTAAATATTAATTGGCCACAAAATAATCGCTACTCTCTAGATGCTCCTTTGGCCAAGGGGACACCTGTGTTTTGGACCTGCCTCCCATTACCACCTGAACAGCAGTGGAGCAGGGACAGAAAAGCAGGTATCTCTTCTCCTGCTCACTTCTCTCGCTCAGGCGAGTGCCCAGCTGCTGGGACAATGCTCCTTCTCTCCAGCTGTAGGAACATGCAGCTACACAATGCAGTGCCAAACAGCTGCAAGGGGAGGGTGGAGGAGAGCCCTAACCTGCAGTACCCCATCGCCTGCTGCTAGAGCACTCACCCCTGCAACTGGGTACATGGACAGAAAGGAAAGAGCGAACTTGCTCTTTCCACTTTTGGTGATGCAGGAAGTACACAGGGAGAGGTAAAAATCCTGAACTGAGACAGATGCTTCACCAAGGTCCACAGCAACTGGAGTTCACTGGAGTCCAGAGCAACTGGAGTTCTTCTGGGAATTGTTCTCCTCTCCCCAGCATAATGTACTCCTCGCTAAAGAAAGAGGGATTTGAAGGAGACAGAAATATGGAACAGTGGCATCTAGGGCTGCACTAGCAGCTTTCCTGAGCCTGGGAAAAGCAGCACTAGAGTCTGAGATCTGGCACTCAGCAGAAGGCCTGACAGCCTCTGGAGAAGGGGGCTTGGGGCAGAGGACCTGGGTGCGCCAGCTTGATGGTTGCCTTGTGGTGCACTCTAGACATCAATAAAAGCATTGCTTTTCTTCCTTGGTTATGTAGCTCTGAATCACCCATGAAAATGTGAAAATATTCCTTGAAAAATTTACCTGTGCTCTTTATAATCTTATTTTCAAATGTGAGTCATAGGCATGAGTGACTTCTAGATTCTGTGGTTATGCAGAAAAAATAAAAGACAAGAGCTTCCTGTGGATGAGAATTTGTCACATCTATGGCATACCTTGCTGTCACCCCACAAGCCCTGGTAAGGGTTATGAGCAGGCAGAACCAGCATGGCAAGCGCTCTAGTATCCTTCAACAGATGCAGATTACCAGCAAGAAGCTCACTTATAAAATAACAATTTAATTTAACCCTGTATTAAGCAAATATACTAGAACTATTTCTACCATCTAAATAATGAACTTTATGTCATGTATCATAGAAGACTGATTAATCCTTTCTTGCATTTCAGATCCAAGTGTACTAAGTATGAAGTAGTGTCTTGGATGGCTTTAAGAGATACCTTTGGAAACTCTAGGACAAATGTGCACACCACCATCCTCAATACAAATGCATTTCAGGCTTTACTCAAAACCTTCTGGAGAAAATGAGATTCTATCCTTCCAGGTTAGACTCTTGCTCTGCAGGCAACATTTGCACTAACACATCTAAAACAAAGTCTTGCTAAGCCTTGTCTGCATACAAATGAGGAAACATGGGGTCTGTGGGAAATGGGGTACACACACCAGTTTTGGAGGCATATTTACCACAGATGCCAAAATCTTGATTATTGACCCTACAGGTCTTGAATCTCTAAATGCCAGGAAATTACAGATAATAGCAGCTAACATAGAAGTGATGCTCTCTTATCTCTATTTCTGAATTATATTCCTTTATTAGATTATTACCTTTGCTCTGCAGGAGCAGTTCTTCCCTCCCAGATGCACAGCTTTTTAGCAAAAGTGGGAAAAAGAAACTGGCCAACCCATTTACAAGTGGGTTAGTCATTAATCCAAAAGCAAATGCGGACTACCATGCAATAAACAAATTCAGGTTTCAAGCTATTAACACAAATATATAGCTTTAAGCGAGAGACCTCCTGGCTCTGCTCATCATTTTAATGAGGGGGCACTTAGGTGGCTTTTGTGCTCCCTGACCTGGGGGTTTACCATTTTTCTAGCCTCCCCTACCTGTCCTAGCAGGCATTAAAGCTGCTGAAGGATTTCTCTAATTACTGAGAGTCATTTGCTTACCTAACCCAGCCACCTTGGTCTGCAGAGGTGCCATGGCAGTGGTCAAACTGATTTTGCTCAGCCCGTGGATGTCCCCAAGCTGGGGATCATCTGGTGGTCAGTTAAGCTGGTATTAGGGCTGCTTTGTGTGTATGATACAGAGCCAAGCTGGGGGAGTGTTACGGCAATGATATTTGGGACTCCTTCCAGTTGCATGAGATTTCTTGGGCATGGTGACCTGGTACCGGCAACAAGGTGCCTAATGGAGACAAGACTGCAGAAGCTGATAAAACAAGGGCATTTCCTGCTAAAATCTTAAAGGACCTCTCTACTTACCCTCCTCTTAATTAAAATCCTGAGCAAAAAAAAAGGCAGTAATTAATTTTCTTCTTTTCTAACAAGCAGAGAAACTGACACATTTTAACATTTTTGTTGGCTTTTTTGTTTTCATAAACTAAAAAAAAAAAAAAACCAAAAAAAAACCCCAAAAACCGAAACAGGGTCTCCTTCCAAACCCATAATATTCTGAATTATACACAAATGTTTGCTTAGAAAAGGACCCAGGTCCAAAGGGAGTTGAAAAAAACCAGAAAAACTGATAATGGAGGCTGAAGCACAGGTACATCTCGCCAGCTAGCACTCCCTGACAGCTAACAGCATTGCATAAGCAATGTTTTAACTCACATTTTTATAAATGCCGCATACTTAAAGGCATTAGAAAGACTTCAGTGTTGTCAGGGAGAGCTACTGAAACGATTGCACCAAATTCCCTTTCATGATTCCAAATACTTTTGTTTGCCAATGTAAAATATTTACAAGTGACCACTTCCTGACTGCTTTGTCTCTGCTTTAAAACAATTGACTGTATAAAAATCTTGTATGTTACCAAGGGAAGGAATTAGAAATTTTACCTGCCAAGGATAACACCTACTAACAAAAATAGAAACCTATATTTAGGTTCTGTTACTTCATGCCTGGTTAATCTGGAGAGCATGTCCGGGGGAGCAACTGGTGTTAACCAGTCTGATAGTGTGATGCCCGCAGCAGTACAAACTTGTTAATCTTAAGTTTAAAATAGATCTTCACCAGTAAGTCAAGTTAACTGTGTCTGATCCGACTAGTTTTATCTTGGACTATTCACTTCATTTCATCTCCTCTCTTTTGGTGCTGGGAAGTTTTGACCCTAATCTGACATAATGTCTTGATCATTACGTAGCCTGCACTGAATTGTAGAGACAGACAATTTGTAGACTTTCCAAACTAATAGCTTAAGCTCAGTGGAGTTAAATGAAACATCAGACACCTAAATTTGAAGAACTCTTTAGGCCCAGTTATGTGCATGTTTTGGTGGCCCTTGCAGTTGAAATCATAAATTATCTATGGTCCTGACCAAGAAATTGATTTATTTCACTTAGGACATTGAGAAAGAAGTTCACCTTCTCCCAGCCTAAGCTAGAGTATACACCATAAAAAGTCCTAAAACTGATGGTGATGATAATCTTTTCTGCATGCAGGAAAAGCCTTCATGAAGTGATAGTGAATATCTGCAGCTTCCATTGCTCTAATAGGATTTGTGTGCACTTGAATTTTGGAAAGTCATACAGTGTGTTCATGGGTGCCTAGATATAGACTTCAGAGCCTGATATAAATCTCTAAATTGGAGTGTATCAAGCAATCTGACAAAACAATACATATTATTCTTTTCCCAGACTTTCCTACTTTTAGGTGAAAGAAAGACCCGTTTGAAAAACAGAGCTGCAAAGTGTTACATTTTTACTTGTTTTCTAACATTTGCTAAGAACTTTGGTTCAATGCACAGAAAATCACATTGGGCATTCATTTAGCTGACATTATTAATAAATTTGCTCAATCTCAGGAGACCTTCAAAGATTTCTGTATCACAACATCAAGACTCAGAAGCACAAATTTTCCTCTCTAAGAAGTTTCAAACACCAAAGAAATGAGGTTTTTAGTTTGCTGGAACTCAGGCAGAAAATGTAGCCGGTCCAGAAGCAGTATGAAGGTATTTCCATATATAAGTAGACAAGTTTGGACCCCTTTCTTCTTTAAATAAACTTTAAAAAATTAAGTTCCAAACTCTTTAGTTTTTCTCATGATATAAGACATGCTTTTGGCAGCAAACCTCCTCACTGGGATGGGAAGAAGTGAACATTACTTTGTCTTTTCTGCTTCTGCTATCAGTGGTCCAGCCTGCTCCTCCCTGGCACAGGACATAAATAGCCATGTCTATAGGTTGCCACACACACCAAGGTGTTACGGGCTGCCTGTGTGTGTAAAACCAGCAAGCAGATCAATTTGATCAAATGAATCCATTATTCTGCCTCCCAAAAGCATGTTTTTCCTTTTCTACGTGCATACTTTTTGACCATTTGACAGAGGAAGGATGAATAACATCCTAGAAGCTATGGGTCTGGGTACGCTACAACCGTATTAGTTAATGAAAAAGGCCTTTTCTCAAAGTTTAAAGACCTTCATACACATTCAAGTCTGTCTGCAGACCCCTCCCAAACTGAAGCAGCTCTTCCCTATCTTCTGCACTAAGGGTAAGTGCAAAAATCCTGCTTGAACTTAGGCCATCTTCTCCCCCACAGGCGTCACCGCCGATGGGGTTTCCTGGGCCATGTCTTCTCCATGTAAATCCCAGATACTTTCTGGCTGCCAACATTTTAGGATGTGTTCTCGTGCCTTCTGATCTCCCCTTGAAGAAGTCACCATTAAGAAAACTTCCGCCAACTTTGTCACCTAAAGAATCCAGCCTGCCCACTACGCCATCCTGTGAAATCAAAGCCTCCTCCCACTTCCTTGAATTGTATCTGCTTCATACATTAGTTTTAGGAACAGATGACCTTGAAGATTTATGGGTAGCAAAAGGGAAGAATATGAGTCCTCTGTAAGAAACTAGAGAAGTCCTTTGTACTATGGCTTTTATACCAACATGCAGAGCATCGACACGCCAGATATACATATATTCATTGTTGCTCTGAGATAAAAGAAGCCACGCCCGGGCATCTAGAGAAGAAATGTTGCCTGCAATACTTCATAAAACATCTTCAGGTTACCTGAAACATTAATTACAAAGATTAAAGATTAATCCTGCTTTATAAACTTGGCTTGTCAATGGAAAGTATACAGTGAAAAAAGGTTCTTGTTAGTCTCTAGAAAAGCAGTGGAAAGGCTTGCTGAAGTTAGCAAACTTTTCTCAAAGGCAAAGGCTCTAAGCATTTCAAAATCTTAAGAGCAGCCACACAAAACACTCCTATTTCGTCCACTTATATGTACCCGAAATAATGTTACAGAGAAGAGGGGAAGAGTCAGCCCAAAAGGCATGCAGGTTATTCCTGAAATAAAGAGAATAGAGGAATTCTGAATGGAAAATCAGAATGAGACTGCTCTTAAGTATCTGGGGTATGCACAGAGCAAACTCTTGTTTAGACGAGCTTAACCTCCATAGGGCAACTGCAGGACATGAATGGAGCTGGGCTAGTCTTGGTGCCAGCACAGGTATTTACTTTCTGGCATGTCTGTCCTTCAGTCTGCAGAAGGACTGCAAGAGCAGTTACGGAAGCTCTGGCTGCACCAAAATGGGAGCAGTTTGTCTTTGTATGCACAGCCGGAGAAAGTCATCCCCATACAGATGAAGGGAGAAGGTTAATCTCTTCTCAGAGCCTCCTTCAGGTCTAACCCAGGCTCTGTCAGACTACAGCGTTGCTGGTGTTAAGCTCACACGTTTTGCTGTTTCTCAGCTCATTTATTCAATTCTTTGTCGCTTTCTGAGAGATTATCCTCTGCATTCTGGCCACAGATTCATGCTTTGTTTCAGGCTGCAGAGGACCTCATTTTGAGGGGACAGCTTTTATCTGCCACTTTTACCTTCCATGCCTTTCCATGGCACAGAGCCAAGTTCTTCCTTACCCTCCTCCAGGTTGTGGGAAGAGTAGGGACGTGTTGAGAAGCAGAGGGACAGACATTTCAAAATAGTCATTCTGAAACTGAGCAACTGAATATAGCCAGTGAGGCATTGCTGAAAAGTTGTGGGGAACCTCTGGCTGTCATTCTCATTCTCAGCACATCTGGGATAGGTTCGCTGCAGACAAACCAGCACTCGGAGCCAGCTCAGGCACCCGAATATGTGGGATTTCCATGCTCCAGGTGAAGAGCCCTATTGCAGCTAATGGTGGATCACAAGGAAAACCTGTGCAAAAAATCCTGCTGGTGGGACTGTGGAAGACAAGAAGCTTTCTGGGAGTGTCCCTATGCTTCTCTCACAAACAGACGGAGGACTAGAAACCTGGAGCTGAGGTCAGTCTTATGTTGCAATTAGGTGAAACTGAAAAAACCACCTGGGCAAGTAAGTTTGTGCCTTGGCAGGACAGTGGTCATTTTAAGTATTCATGACACACTTTTCCTGTATGGTTGAGCGCAAAACCTGATCAATTGGTATGTCTGCAACATGTACTTTTTCATTTCATTGCTTTGCTTAGTTTACAGCTATTTAAATACAGGATGAACTTTTCCTGATTTACATTGCTTCCACCTGGTCAAACTGGCGGTGCCGCTGGTAGCCACTTCTAGTCCTTAGCTGAAAATAGAGAGCAAGCCCCCCAAAGTCTTTTCATGGCAGGTACTAAATACTCTTTCTCACTGATAAGAAATAATGGAGCAGGTTGGACCGCACAGCCCTTAAACTTCTGCTGGCTCCCACACCACCGGTATCGCACGAGGCACATTGCGAATAGCCTTGCAATCCAGGTCAATCTCGATTGAGAAGTAACAAAGAACTTTGTGAGTTCAGAAAGAGGGCTCCAAGGCTAAAGTTGTAAACTGATAAGTTGGACAGACTGCACTGTTGTGTTGTGAAAGCCTAATGTTTAGCTTCTGTTTGCTTTAACTTGCTAACATTTTTCATTCTCTGGCTGTTGCAAATGTAATTTCTTTCCACTGTCACGAGGCCAGGCCCTGATCTTTGCTCAGAAAAGGGCCCAGCTCTAATATTAAACCTGCTCATCATAATTTTGCTGCAAACCTTGGACAATTTTGATAAACAGTTATGTTATGAATTGTTGGAAGGAAAGCTTCTAATCTTGAACGCTAGCGCAGGCAGGTAGAATGGATCGAATTTTCAAATGAAAAAAAAAAATGTTTTTTAATGTATCATTTACAAGCTTTCAAGAAGTCACTGTGCTTATCAGATGCTGAAATCATTTCCAGGAGCTACTTAGAAGTAGCTGTCAATTCTCTTCAGAAGTGATATGCCTTGGAGAATTAATAAAGAGTTTCCTTACTAAATCTCTCTTTTCTGATCTTGAACTCATCTACAAAGTAAATTATTTAAATTTTTAAAGAACATTAATTTTTTTTTTTAAATAGATCAGAGGGATGGAAAATACTGTTAGCAAGTCTGCCTTCCCAATGTAATGTTCTATTTTCTTGATAAAATCGCATATATTTTTTAATCTGTGAATAAGTAAGGAAATAAGCTGGTGGAAATATGAAAAGCAAAAAAAAAATAACTAGAAGAATGCAGCAGTCTGTGTAAAAAGAGCTCATATCATTTGGGAGATAAATAGCATATGAAAGAGTTATCCTTCCTTTGATATGCAAGATTACCAGCCACCGATCTTCAGCGAGAGCTGTGTGTAAGAATGGACCTTACAGCTGAAATACAGCTGTTGATATTTTGCATAGAAAAAGTAAAGAGAGTTATATGCCTGCTTCTGTAGACCTCCAGCTGCAGTGATCATTGACCACATAGATTTCTGTCCATACCAAGAACTCACATTGCTGTGCAGCAGCATGCAGTTACTGAGATCTTTATTACAACGGCACTTACGTCATTTTTTGCTGAGCTAGTTTTGAGTTCAGCAGAGTTGAAAGATGAACCTGTTCACCTTATAATATTGTTTGCTTTATTTATTGTTTTTTCCATATTACACTGAGACTCTCACCATGTAATTTTACAGCTTTGAAGTTGTGTGGGTTGACCTATAACTGTAATAAAAGAATTTGGAATGAGATAACACAAGTTTTTCCATTATTTACAGAAGGTTGAGGCTACTTATTAAACACCTTCATATTCCCTAACTTTGGTAAATTTCAAGCAACCATTATGTTGTGGTAGACCCTTGCAGCACACAGATTGGATGACATAGGGCTGCGCTGTGAGCTCAAATAAGAAAAACCTCCAGTTTAAATTTTTAATTCAACCTTTCTGAAGAACACTGCATTTCCTAGTTACAAATTAACAGTATGTTTTTATCCTGCATAACTCCTCAGGACACAGGTTGTGTTTCTCGTGATTCATGCTCTTCTTAAAGAGCATTAGCTTCAGTTAAGGGGAAGTAAGGAGAGCATTTTGCTCCCATTCTGTTCACAAGGGATTGACCTGTAACACTGCTTCACTTGGAACCCTTCACATCTAACATGCCCCTAAAGTGCACTACCAAGTTTTCATTACAAAGCCAGCTTTTTCTCCAAGTAGAATAATGCCCCATGGATGTTCCTGGGCTGCAGAGCAGACATGCCCCAGGGTGCACCCCGCAACTCTAGCCCCCCGCTCACCCAGACTGCTGTACCTGTGGGTGTACTCTGGAGTTTCCTGTCAGCTGCCAGCTCAAGTTTCTTTCCAAAAAAAGTCTGTGCTCAGGAAGTGAGGACTCTGGGAACAGGGACCACTGATACACACCCAGCTCTCCTCCCATTGTGGAGCTAATGCTCAGCCAAAGCATGCATACTGCCCTGTAAGCTAGACATAGTCTGAGTGGCTAGGGTAAAGCAAAATAGTCCCAAATACTCAAAAGGAGCTCTAAAATATTCCAAAGAGACAGACAATCCTCCTAAATCAAGATCCTACATTTCCAACAGTCTGCTAGTAAGATGTTTCACAAGATGGGTCTCTGAAAGCTTTGGTAACCAACCACCAACGCCACCAGTAGCACTAACATTCCAGTTAACTACTTGCTAGGCTATTAAACTGTGCTGAATTTGCTTGGAATTACATGCAAATACACATTATCCAAACAGTAAGAAGAAAATAAAAGCCTGGTCTGGCATATAGCAACATAAGCCACTAAAAATCCCACTGAAACTCACTGGAAATCAAGAAAAGAACATTGATTTTCATAAACATTGGATCAGACTCTCAGAGAAAGCACTGGGTCCAGCCAGCTGCAGCCCACCCCCACTCAGTCCGTGACATGCATACAGCCCAAGGCAACAGCTGAAAATTTCCTCATGCCAGGGGTAGCTTTGGTGATAATGGTAACTTCACAGTGCCTCACACCCCACCAATGTGAAGGTATTACGGGACCATGGCAGGGGGGTGAGAGGAGCTGCTTTCTCCTGCCATGAGTTAGGTCATCCCTGAGGCTCTTCTAAATCTCATAGTCAGGCAGGTATTTGCCTGCAAAAGTTCATGAAGAAACACTGTTAAGTATTTTCTTGAAAAAGATGGAGGTAAATACAAGAATGCTGCATGGCTTCATTTTCTTTCTTCATGGTTTTCTAGTTGGTCTATAGCATCAAACAGATCCCATTGACCTCAGGCACTTCTCCTGGTGGCACTGATACATCAACACCCCAGTACAGCCTTTCATGCATCTGTAGATCTAACATGTTGTTGGATTCCTTCAAACAAAAAAGCCATTCCCCTGTGCCTGGAGCCACAGGCTGTCACGCTTCCCTGCCCTTGGGAATTGCTGGGCTGGAGGGAGGTGCAAGGCCAGCGCCGCCTGCGAGGCCTGTGCTGGGCATCCACGTGGTCCCTGAAGGAAAGGAGCTGCAATGTAAAGGATGAAATGCTCTGATGGCTCCAAGGATCTTACAGGGTAGAAATACATGGCAAAGCATTGTTGCATGGACTTTGGGCCTTCTAATACCGAGGAATCTGTTGTTGAGCATTGCCTTGTCATCAGCACGCTGCTCCTTGGAAAGCTATGTATGAGAGTGTAAGGGTATAAAATAGGTAAAAAAAGGGATGAATTAGGCTCTGTCAGAATGTTAAGGCTTGTCCTATTATCTGAATTTATAAGTGGCTCACCAATTTGCAGTTTATATTAAAATACATTTCATGCCCTTAAAATTATTTTGGACAATTCTGTCTGGTGCGTGAAAAATATATTTCTATATAATGCTGTCTTTGAAAAACAGTGAAGGCTCATGTAAATCATTATTTACATAATGTATTTCCTGTGCAAATAGTGGCTTACCATAATGACTGTATAAGCCGAGGACAGCTTAAGAAAGAGTGTGCACTTCAGTGCTGCATTTTCTTTTTCATTTTTAAAGAATACAAATACTGAATGAAATGTAGATAAGGAAAAAATAAACAATATATTATTCTGTAGTATTATCAAAATATTTTTAAAAGATACGTTCCTCCAGCATGGCCAACCGTACTTACTGTGCAACTGTGGCAGTTGCACACAGATTGAAGCTGCCTTTTAGAGCTTGGTGCTACTTCTGCAAATTCTGCCACAGCCCAAACCAGGTACCAACACAGTTCCAGTTTTAAAAACCTTATCCCCCTTCCAGTTATGATGTTTTCTCAGATACATGTTTTAATGTGGGAGTGTATAACAGTGTGAGATACTTTTTCCATGTCATTTAATCATGAAAAAGTTATAATTAAAATCTAGGGAATCACTTCTTTCAAAATGCTTCTTAATGTGATGGTTCTCTACAGGAAGGCAGGATCAGAATTTCCTTCCACATCTTTCAGGACTGCCTGTGCTGCTAATCATCACCAAATATCAAATGGGAAATAATAGGTGATAAGGAAGTCCAGCCACACCTCAGGATCATACATGAATCTGTTCTTTCAGAAGAGTGGTGACACCACATTCCCGGCCTTTGACTTATCTTCTGATGGTGGACGCAGAATAACTGAGTAAACTTCTGTTGTCCCTGCAGACCATTTGTGTTGTTCATATTTCTCATCTGAAAGTTCTTACATTTGGGTCTCTTTTGGTCTCTCCTCATCAAAATTCGAGTTTGTGATGCTTCACATGATGCTGAAATATTAGTGCTTTCTGGATGAGAATTACTTATCTTGTTATTTCTTATTTTTATTTGGGGGATATTTTAGGTTGTATTGCTGTTATAATTGGCATATTAGATTTCCATACATCTTGAGATACCCTTGGCATGTTACAGCTAGATACTTTTCAGAGAGCGAAGACAGAAATCTGGTAGTCAGAACTAGGAAGTCTCAGAAAACCCACATGCAAAAAAATTATTAATGAAAAGCATTTGAAGAAGAGCTATGAACAACAAATGTTTTCAAAGAAAATCATAGTCACTTAGATTCTGGGTCAAGTTCCCAGCTGGCTTCAGTGTAGCATTTCTGACTTATGCCAGATATGGATCTGGCTCATTTTTTGTAAGGAGAAATTCAAGTAGCTCTAGCTAAAATGAATGACAAGGCTTAGGCTTCTCAGTGAAGTAATTCATTAATCAATGTGTATATATGCATATCACCATACATATAATTTCTGAAAATATGAAGAACTTTGTCCTTGTATAAAGCCCTCTAGAGTAACTGGAACTATTTGCATGGACTTCATTGGGTTATGGATCACATCCTGTATATATCTGCATTTTTAAATCTTTTCCAGTCCTTCCTCTTTCGATGGAAATTAATAGCTTCTTGGTATTGAAATAACCAGTTTCCAATTTAATTTTGCATAAGAAGCAGAGTCCACTGGGATTAAATATGAATGGTGGCTTGGTAATTCATTAATCATAAAAATATGGTGTGCAGTTAGTTATATAAGTGATTATTTTTGCATGGAAATGCAAGTCTGCTGCTTTTATGCCTGTGCAGGATCACTTCAAGTGCAGCAGCAAGAACATACAAACCCATTCACCTCGATATACTGTTTTACAAAGAATGCACAAAGATACATAAATGCTCTGTAGACAATACTGATTTTGTAGATGTTAGCATAATGAGAGGTCAATGTGTGCAAATAACCTACCTGCACATGATTATACATGTTCCTGGTGGGGAGAAGCAGCATATTTTGAAAATTCCTGTGAGACTTTCTTCAAACCCTCCTGGCCACATATGACCTATGTAAAATATTTTATTTTGAGAACTTTTGAAAATGTAAACATTACAGCTCCTCTTCATTTAAAAGCCTGAGAAGCCAGATAGGCAAGTTTGAGCTGTCCCCAAACAATGCTGAATTCTTCTCTCCCACTCAGCTACAGACTTCTGGGTCAGGGAAAAGTGACAAGCACAAGATTTGATATGCCATTGGAAAATGGTACGCAGCAAGGAGCAAATCAACATAAGATGCAAGTCAGAGGACTGCTGAAACAAGTTCAGTGCTCAGTTTCCATTTGTGCAGGCTTTCCGGAAGCTGAAATTCTGCACTGAACAGAGTAATTCAGTACACTTGGCAAATATAAGAAGTTGTCTCTCTGGCACAGACCTCTTGTATCTAAAAATTATGGAAATGCCAGTTCCACCTTTGTCTCCTTCCATTGCCCTTGCATCACTGGCACCTTGTTGTCTTTTCCAAGTACAAAGGATAATCCCAGGCTCAAGTCACTGTGCTTCTGCTTGTCAAAGCCAGAGCTCTGCCATGTCCTTGCTCCTGGTAAATAAAAAAACCCTCATGAATCCTCTCTTTTTTTTTTGTCATCATTGTTACTTTATGGAAATGCATTCATTCCAGATTTTTATTTTCAAGTCAAGAGGTAGACAGATTACAGAGGTTTCAGGATTCGAAGTCTACTACTCTGAGAAAGCCATGCCTGAAAAAGAGTTCCTAGAAGGGAGATAGACCCAGCCATGAGTTTTTTGTTTCTTTTTTACATGGTGAAACACAAAGCCTGATTGTAAGGAAATATTTAAAATTTCTTCAGTCCTTTTGCAAGTGTATAAAGGTAATTGTGGCTATAAAACTATTCTGAACATTTTTCACTAGTACAAATAATTTTAACTGATTTTGAAATTATCAGATTCTTGTGTCTTTCATCTTAGCTGCTGCTTTGTTCAGCAGCTCACAAAACACAGACCAACATGATGTATCTCTTGAAGAACTCACAGCCAAACAGTAGCAACAGAATGAGAGAAAGCTGCACTTAACAGGTGGAGAAACAGGAGAATGGAAAGATGGAGGGAATCAAGTATAAGGTCTCATGGTTACTTAATCGCTATGCCCACATCTTGTTCCATAATGCATACAAGATTTCAGCCACCCAATCTACTGAAATCCCTCTCAGGACATGTCAGCTTTTAACTAAGCACCCACCTCTCATCCTGCTGGATTATCCATCCCCCTTGGCATTTTGTTGTATTCTGTTCTGCATTATCTCATTGGTTTTTTATCCTCATGCTATATGTGAGTCTTAACATACTATTGTCCTACTGTTGCTCATGTCAGTCACTTAACACATGGAGATTCCCGGGTTTCCCAGCTGTTCTCAACCCCCATCCTTACTATACTACCTACTGTACTTGGCAATGTCCTGTCAGCCGATCATCTTGGCCATCAAACCATGCTAATTCAATGTAGCATCTGAGGGATACTGCTGGAAGGAGGAAGGCAGTTTCAGTGCTTCAGAGTACCTAGGTAAACCTAATGACAGAAGTGAGTCATCCCAAAAGGGACTTAATCATTATTACTGGTGAAATACCATGTTACCCAGTCACAAAAGGAAGATCTTTGGCAAGCTGCTCTGTTCCCTCCCACCAACCCACTGCTATAGAAGGGTAAGTCTACAAAGCTGGTCTACCAAAAAAGCATTCTGCCCAGTCAGAAGTGAGTGTGACAGTGTCCCTCACACCTCTGCACTGGGAAAGAAAGAGCTTACTAAAGAAGTCTTCCATACTTACCTGTTGCTATCAAATTATCTGCTAGGGTAGTATATTTAAATTTACCATGCCTGTTCCCATGCTATCTCAATATGGATATCTCAATATCCCATGATATCTCAGTGGGAATATCAGTTTAAAGGATTGCAGTGCTTGAAAGATTAAGTCTGTGTGGAGCTATTTGCAGGTCTGGTTTGGGGATGGAGCAGTGAAACATGGTGTAACCAAAGCTGATTCCTCACACCCGACATGGTATCCCATACAGCTTTTTTTGCACCGGCACATCCTGCAGTTCTATGAGCCATGCTCTGACATCCAGGACCCTTTCCCAGATGGAAAGCCGACGGCTAAACTGGGAGCCTGTGCTGGCTCCCCCGTCCCCCCACGTCTCACGGGCGCACTCTCCCACAGCGAGGGGACCCGCAATAACTCCCGGCTCACCCAGCGCTGCTCATTCTGCTCGGGGGCCTCCACCCGGCAGCAGCAGACCCCTCACTCCCACCCACCCTTTGGGACGACTGTCCCGGGAGGGCTGTGCCCGGGGCGGGGGAGCTGGGCAGGGAGACCCCGGCCCTCCCCGCGCAGGGCGG
>WEKW01016580.1:0-13712 GCA_013389905.1 Sula dactylatra | reverse complement strand
AGTTCAACACCACCAGCTCTGAAAGCAGGGTGCAAGTGAGTCACACCTCAATATCTGTCAGCATAACAAAATTCCTAGGAATGCCTTTCCCGGTGCTACCTTGCATGGTCCCATTACCCATCACAAAGAACAAGTATTCCAAAAAACACACTCTCTTTGTGTATATGTGGTGTGTTATGCCCATAGGTGGAATAGGGAGNGGAGTTATTCCTCCATAAAGAGGGCTTGCTTACAACTAAGAGAGATATCTTTCTGTAGGACACTGCCAGAACCCAAGTCCTCAGCGCTCTTGCAAAAACCTTTTACATCATTTAAAGTAGGGAATAGACAATTAACACCATCTGCTAGGATCTGGCTTTACCAACATTTTTTTCAATAAACAGGTGAAAGACAACGTCTACTCTGCCAATGCATCTACTATAGCTGTATTTTAGATACTTTCATGTGAGTCCAGTTTGTCAATTTTCCAATAAGCCTTTATTTTTGGAAGATGAATCACATTACTGAACAAATTATTTAATTATTTTGGTTAAAAAAATAACAACTGAATTTCGTCATCTGTACATAAATATGCACCACATCAAAGATCTGCCCAGTCCACTCTCCTGTGCCTAACAGGATCAGTAGCAGATGCATAGGAAAAATAAGAAAGAAGTTAAATATATTACTTCCATGGATTATTTTAACCTATATGCTGCCAAGTTCCAATGACCTGGATCTCACGGATTTCCTGGACTGAAAAGCATGTGCACATCACTGTTTTGTTTCTGGACCTTTCTTATATGAATTTGTACAAATCTTTGCATCTATTTATCCTTTTAGTTTTCAAAACTTCTTGTGGCAATGAGTTACACAATTAAACTATGTTTATTTGTTTTGTTTGGATTTTAAAACTGCTTCCAAATAGTTCAGTTGGGTTCCCACCTTGTTTTTGCTTTAGAAAAAATAGAGAATATCCATTCTTATCTCACCTTTGCCAAAATAGTCACAATTTTATTGATTTCTAGCATATGTCCCTTATTTTTTCTAAGATTAAGAATACACCTCTTCATTTTTACTATACCCTTTTGTAAGATAGGCGGTCCCATACACAATATTCAGGAGTGAGCAGATCAAGGATCTTCTACACAATAGCATAGTGATGCTGACCGAGTCATCAGAAGCATGATGTCCCTCTACCAAAAAGCCATTTTGACCCTCCTTAGTGTATCATTTACCAGTATGTCTACTAGAAACAAGCCAGTTCAGCAAACACCACAGTTAGTAGTTTTGCAACTTCCATTTCAATTTCAATTTATGGGACCCTGTAGAATAGTTTGATTCTTGTTTCAGACATTAGTCTTATTCATTTGGATTATTTGTTTTAAACTTAGATCTGAGACAATTGCTCCAATTCACCCTTCAGTAAGTTCCCCTGTAATAAACTCCACTGCAAGCAAGCAAGCATTTCATTTTTTTACTGTGTCGGTAGATTCCTTGAGCAAAAGTTGTTCTTTTATATCTCCGTTACTACTAGTCAGCTCCATAGACTTTTTAGGAGGCTTCCTTTTCATCTTTGGTTAAAAAAAGATGCTATTGCCCTTTCTTAAAACTATTGCATTGGGAGCTGCAAAAGGATGTTTTCTTACAGGTGGCATTTTGGGGGATATCTTACATATGCACTGTTCTGAGTTTTCCCTACATTACTTTTAAGGAAGCTCCTTGGCCTGGAAAGCTTCTACACTTTCAACTGCTCCTTTTAATTTCTCTTTAGAAACTTATTAATTTTATATAGTTCCTTTTTTACTTATACATTAGCATAGCACATTTTTTGGATGTTGAATTTGTGCCACTATTGAAGAGCAGCTTTCTGACTCGCTGTTTGGACAGGGACCAAGAGTTCTTTCTCTTCCTATGGGGTCTGCAATTACTTACTTTGAGCAACAGTCAGTTGCAGTGTTTACAAATCTAGTTTCTGCATCAAGCCCTGAGGTAACACTCCTCCAGTTTCCATAGAAATGATTGATGTTACTCACTTATTTTCTCCTCTTATACTGTTTCTGGTATTTCTCAGTACACCTCTGTCACCTTCTGAATAAAGTGGTTAGTAGCACTGCTCTAACGGTACACTCTTTCTATGCAGGAACAGTGTTTCAGTCCAGACAGTTTCTGTAATACCTGTTAAGTTCAGCAGGCAACAACCTTATTGTTATTTACTTCATTTGACAGTAAACTTTTTTAAAATCATGTCTAAACTAGCCAAAACTACTTTACTCTTCCTACATAATTTGTATCACAGAATTATAGTGTTCATTCATTGTTTTTACTATGCCAGGTTACAGAACCCCCATTAGGCTAACTTTCCCACTAAAAGCTGGGCAGTACAATAGACCCATGCCATGTTTTTTTGAAAACTATCATTTATGTAGAAGCACCTATACATGTGAAATTAATACAGGCACTAGGTCTTAGCATCCCTGCTCAAATGGGACTCTAATTCTTAATAATAATTCTTGAAAATAATTTCTTGCTAACAGACTTCTTTTATTCCTTGTTCCTCACTACAGCTTACCTACATTTTAATCAACATTTGACTTGTGTTTGACTTTTTTATTAATTCATCCCTGAAGAACAGATTATATCAAATTATATACTATCCTGATTCTACCAATATCCCCTCCATGTTAAGAATAAAGACTCTTAAAAAAAAACCTTAATGGGAATTGCCTCCTTTTGCACTTTGGTAACATAGACACTTTGTGCCCTGAAGCTTTATTAGAGAACTGGTCAAGGATATAGAAAAGCCAAAATCTAAACATTTCTCAGTCCAAGAAGGTTTAAGTCCAAATCTTGCACATTTCAGGATGGTAGCCTGGCTGCTCAGGATTTTTTAATAAAATGCAGAGGTAGACCCTAGTGTACAGAGCAAAATCCAGTATCTCCCATTCTCCATTTCCTCTTGGGTCAACCCTGATCTCTGGACCATCAGCCCAGGTCCCTTCTTCTTAGTTGCTCTCTGGCTTCACAAATTTTGCGTGCTTGGCTACAAACTTGGCCCATTTCAAGAGAGACCACTAATATAATTCTACCAGTGCTCATGTGTGTTCAAGGAGCATTATGTGGAAATAAAAGTTAGGACAGGTGTATTACCAGACATACCTGAGCAGCCAGACATGGATTTTGTGATTGTTGTGTAAAAGTTTAGGCACAGAACTCCACACAGATTTCTACCTTGGCGACATGTTTACTGACTTTGTTGAGATGAACATGTCGATGCCTAGGCTGGAAGGCATGTCCCTGTCACATTCACACCGGAGAAGTCCCAGCCTTCTTTGGGGCACAACAGCCACAGTCACACTATGTTTTGCAAGAGTATCCTGTGGTACAGCACTACATACTTTTATGTCTCACCAACATAGGCACACATATCTTATTATTCCATCTGTCTTGAGATGAAGGGCCATAGTCAGCACAGTCCCATGGCTCCTCTTTTAACTTAGTGTGCAGTCATACTGCCTGCACCAGGCAACAGACATCTTGCTTCAGGGCCACTCACATCAACCACAGGACAGCTGAGTGTTTATAACTTAACAGCTTCTTGTCATGTTGGGCAAGCTCTGGAGCGGAGCCGTGTGGGGTGCTACTGTCATCACAACAAAATATTCATGATTCAGAACTACTTGGGAGCTGCACTTTTCCGGGAGCGTGCCTCCATCTCCTGTCTAGAGCGAGCCTGCATGGCCAGGGCAGGTACTTAGGAGGGTACCAGCAGGGCACTTATTCCCACAGAGCCACAAGACAGCTTGGTGAAACAGGAGCTGCCCAAGTGCTCCTGATTCAGCATGTTACTGCTTCATTGTCCAAAACCAATCGCTCCTTATTTCACTTACATTATCCAAGGGGACCCTCACTCTGTTCCCTCACCCTGTCCCTTTCCTACAAGAGTGACAAGTATTCAGCAATGATGGCAAATGTTACAGTATGTAGCACCTCAGGAGCATTGCCTACAACCTGTAGAAGTAGTCAAAACATACCCAGAACTGCAGGTAGAGGCTGTAAATGTCATTCATGCACAAGTCTGCAGTACAAGGGGTGAACAAAATGCTCAGTGGGATGCAAGAAGCCTGCTATTTCACCTGGCTCATGCTGTACTACAAGCACGCACTTCTAGCTAGACCCAGCATTGATGAGATTACACTGTTTTTGCAATTATCCTGCATTTGGGCCCCTTTGGAAAATGCAACTTTCAAAATATGGCCTTAAGCAGAGGCAGGTCAGGTGCACCAGACACCTAGGGATTGAGTCCTATGTATGCAACTACCTTTACAATCATGTATACCATATCTAGGCAGCAATGGCTAGTTGAGAAGTGATTTACTTCCAGGTAGAACTACTAGCTATAGTATTGTGTCCAGTGATATTGCTTCCCTGCCAAAGCAAGCCAGTCTCTCCTGTGAGTAACCAGGAGTTCCTCCTTGTATCTACTTCTGCTCTCACCACGCACAGTGCCAGGAAAAAGGCAGGAAAGGATGAAGCACTGCTGGAAGATTGTGCCTGCCCTCACCCTTCTCCCTCCAATACAAATACCCACATTAACACGCTTGTCTGCTGAGTACTCTCAGTGGAGTGCACTGACCTGAACAGACTCATTGCTGCACCTCTGGACTGGTATCAGCAGTATTTTATTCACTAATACACTCCATGAAAATACAGTTTTTTACTTAGTACAATCAGGATCATTCTCAAAGATGATGACCTCTGATCGGCATGGGGTTTTTTTCCTGTGTCCCATTACTTTAGTTTTAGTTTCTTCTGTCCCAGTTGCTCTGCTTCTTTTCATATACTTGTTTTAATATCAAAATTTCATTTAGTTTATAGTTTTCCTTTACCTTTTTTCTGACTTTTCCCCTTTTGAGGAAAGGATAATGCAAGGGTATGCCAAAGGTGAGAGTATCTGCTTCATAGGTAGACATAGCTTTGGAGAAGGCAAACCTGGACTTAGTAGCTGGTAAGAAGGGGAAGAGGAACATGAGAATTTTGAACATTTGAGAGGAGCCTGTGGGACTACACAAAACAGTAAAGAATGTGCAGGGGAAGGCGATCAGGAAGGAACAAAGTGGGAATAGACAGAAAGGAGCCCGTTACATCTAAACAGTGTCTGGTCAGTACTGGTGTGACTGAGCTCTGAGCTTGATGAGCCCAGTCTTTCCTATCTTCTTATTGAATCCTTTCTTAACCATCTCTCCATATCTCACTCTACCCCGCGTGTGGGAGTGCCATGAGGATGAGGTGCCAGCACGTGGAGGGGCAGGCAGGACTGCAATCAGTGCCAGGAACCAGAGTCAGCCCTAGTGTGAAGGCATCCCTGGCCAGTGGCATCAGCAGCTGGAGTGGATGGAGGTCTTGGCCACAGCCACTGGGGTGGGAATGGTGTGTGTCCCAAAAAACAGCTGGGAGGGACAGACACGAATAAGTGGTGGCACCTCTGGGAAAACGTATTTAAGAAAGGGCAAAACATTGCATGGCAATGAGTAGTGAGGACAGAAGTGTGAGAAACAGCAGCCCCGTGACCATTAGGGTCAGAGAAGGAGAGGAGGAGGTGCTCTAGGCACTGGAGCAGAGATTCCCCTGCAGCCCATGGAGAGACCACAGCAGAGCAGGTATCCACACTGCAGCCCATGGAGAGGACCATGGTGAAGCAGCTGTTTCCCTGTAGCTTGTGCAGAGGGAAGGAGAAAGAGAAAGGAACTACCGTGTACCAACCATACCCCCAGCACCCTCCCTGCACCACTTAGGGTTGAGTAGAGGAATTGGGGCTGAAAGAGTAAAATTCAGCTTGGGACAGGAGGGGAGGAAAGGTGTTTTAAGGTTTGTTTCTCACTACCTAAATCTATTTTAATTGGCAATAAATTAATTTTCTCCAAGTCAAGTCTGTTTTTCCTGTGAATGCAACTGGTAAGCAACATCCCTGCCTTTATTGTGACCCAAGAGCTTTTATCCCACTGTCCCACTGAGGAGGGAAGTGAGCAGCTAGAGTTTGGCCCTTAGCTGATGTCAGCTCACCACAGGTTTCAGACGGGCAGGGGGTCCATGCTGGTGTTTGGGAGGACCCACAAGCATAGGGTACCTGTGAGATGAGTGTGTGTGTTTGCTAGCACACATCATGCTGGACCAGCTAGCAAGTAGGAGACCTGTGGAGCAGGTAAGAGGGCTTGGGATCTGGCCAAGCGTAGTGGACAGAGAAGCCATGCTGATGTTTTGAGGGATCTGCGAATGCCCATGTGAATAGAGCGGTGGGTGGGTGTGCTTTCACTAGTGAGCTTCAATCCTGATGAGCTGAAGAGGATGAGGACACTTGGCTGTCTGCATTTACATGAGTCCTGGCAGTACTATATGTGGGTGGTGTTGAAGGCAGTGCCTCCTCATGGCCATGTGTGTAGCCAGCCATGTCAGTGTCTTCTCTGTGTGTGTGTGTGTGTGTCTCTAGGATGCATGCTCAGCCTTGCTGCTGGTTGAACCTGCAAACAGAAAAGCAGCAGCTACATCCATCAGCCTGGGACAGAGACCTCCAGGCCTCAGGACAGCTCTGGCTGGGCTCCAGCAGCCAGGTAGGAGGTGCCCACGTCCCCAGAGCTGCTGGAGGGGCAGCCCCTTATAACACATCCCTTAACAGACATATAGCACAGTCAATAGTTTGAACTGGTATGTATACAATTATCTACATGAAGTTTTTGACTCACTAAGAGATCGCTAGCTGGTGGGTTTTTTCATCCCCACAGAATCTGTGAACTGTTAACATTCTTTTCCATCCAGATCAGTTTATAGAAACAGCCTCAGGTATAAGCTGGATAAGGCAAGCTGAGCAACTCTTGCAGCTGAAGGGGCAGTGCTGCTTTTCCTCTACACACTCCTGCAGCACTAGTCTGTTACTTCAGTAAGATGATTGAACTCTTTAAGACTGCAAAAAAGTGCAACTGCCTGTATTCTGAGCTTTCCATACATAGCAAATTGCCTACAAACTACTGACTCATAGATCTATCACCTTCTGTGCCAGTCAGCAACGCCTAGTTTTTGCACTAATAATGCTGCTAAATATTTAAGGATTCTGTTTAAAATACTGCAAGTTAGTTGTTAATGACAAATCACCTTCTTCAATATCATTTTATTCAAGTCTTGCACAGTTCTATTTATTTAAAAAACAAAACAAAACAAACATCCCAGAAATAAACAAACCACACATTCTTTTCAAAGACCAAAGTGCTCTGAATTACTTCAGTTGTATGGACAGAAAACACTGTCTATCTATCACTTATCACCTTGTCGTCCATCTTTTCTGGATTGCGGCAGGCATTCATAGATTAATATTTTTTATATTTATCTATGTATTTGCAATATAGCTGAGCAAAACAAGCTGCAGCATTTACTTATTTTCTCCCACTTGAAAATGTTTCCAGATACATTTAACCTGCTTTTTATTCCATATACCTTCAGAGAGGAAAAAAGAAATCATGAAACCTCATTTCACTTGGATTCTACTTGAAATTCAGCTTGAAAATACTTGTTATAGAGATGCGCAGTACATATAGGCCATCATCATCCATGTATAAGCGACTGCTCTTAGACTTTAAATGGCTGTAGCTGCTTAAGCTGGAAATGAGGCACTTTTTCCTCAGAAAGGAATCTGAAGCCAAGTTAGATACTAGGGGTCCCTATAGAGTGCATGGAGAGTGTGCAGAGGTTGAGAAGAGGCTCCAGAATTGCAAGCATCTTGAGCAGAATTGCCTAGTGCTAGACTATTGGGAAATGCTAACAAGAGGCTGTGCTTAAACCCCTTTGCCCCCTCAAGAGTTCATGACTACAAAGATATGCCTTTGTTCACTATGCAAATGCCACTCTTCTCTTAAAAGGCAATTATATCTTCTTTTAAAACACTTAACATTGGAAAGAAAACTAAAGCAGGGCATTTTTTAATAGTGACTGGATTAAAACCAAATCATGCACAAATGATATCAAAGCAAAGACTAGATACATATACAGTCCATGGTGGCTTCCACTTTTATATGATTCACCTATTTCAGCCTATTCACTATGAACTGACAGTTCAGAGACAGGAGATACAAGTTTAAAATACTACCAAGCTGAGAACAACGCTGGTTCAAAGTGCTCATCCTCTCAGGTGAGCGCTCTGATCCCCAGGCTAGTACATAAAACATGGGCATCAGCACTTTATTTAAAGCAGTCACAGCCACTCTTTAAATAGGACGTGATCAAAACAGTGCATTAAGTATGCTCCTAGAACAAGGCTTTTAGGTAGACCACCACCTAGGTCTTCCTAGACTCTTCAGGAAACCTAACTTTCAGCTGGTATTAGGAGACCACCTTAAAAGAAAAAGCTGGAAAGACTGGAGCCAGCTAGAAAAGTGAGGAAGCAAAGAAGGGTGGATACGATACAGACTACAACAAACTAGACAAATAAACTTAAGACTTACACTGTGATATTATCATTATATTCATAAAAATGCTGTTCATTACACTTACAGTTAAATACTTGCTACAGATATTACCTGGTATTTTAGAAAATGGATGTGATGCATTCTTTGAAAGGGAAGCCATGCATGATCTATTTTCCAGAAATTTGCATCTTTTTCCACTTTGCTTTTATTAATAGGTAGGAGAAGTTTTGGACCTGGAATACTCTGTGTAGATTGTACAGGACAGCTGGGGAAACTGGCGTGCCCAAAGGATTTTGTCTGCACATCTTTTAATTTACATTTTTCCCTAGTTGAGAACTCTTGTGCATTACAATGAACATTTTTAATTTTTCCATATCGACATTTTGTTTGTCATAATCTAAAGGTACCATTAACTCTCTTTGCTATCGGCAGCTGCTTGAAAGACTCTTAGGTATCCTTGATTCTGTAAAGTTAACATTAGTGGTGGGAACAGCCTTCTGTCCTGAGATCTGTAATGTTAATTGAAGGTGGGTTGAATGTAGTCTGGAGACAAAGAGACAGATCACTGACAGATTCAAAATAATAAATTTTTATAATTTAATAAATTTATTATATTTAAATGAATTTAAATACTGTACAGTCTCATATACTAACTCTAAATGCATAACAGACAATATGGAAAACCTAAAGACTTAAGAACACAAGTATATAGTAATCACAAAATAAGACAAAAAAACTGTAAGGTATCAGCTTTCTGGGTAAACGATTACTAACTAATCCTACCAACCCCTCTGGACATGTTTGTCTCTGTTGCATCTTTTCTTACACCTAGTAGGTAAGTTTTCAGCAAGTGGTTGTTACCTTTCGTATTGGTCTGGTACTGTGTCCAGCACAATGTGACTTAGAGCTTTTATTTAGCTTCCCAAACACAACTGTAATGAAAATAGTAAAAACACCTCCTGCCTATGTACAGTATACCCAGCTGTACACACTGAACACAGCTAAATTCTACTTTTAAGTAAATTAAATGAATGTAGACATAGAACAAATACAAAAACTGTAATAAAATTAATAACATCCTCAGTAAGATTCAAAAGCACAGAAAAAATATTTTATTTCTTCCATTGCAACAAAGATATTTGGGCTGAACGACACGCTACAGAGTTCCCAAATAATTGATTCACTTGAAGTATAGTGTTCACCACACGAGGTGGGCCTGTGAGAACTTCGTGAGGTTCAAAAAGGCCAAGTGCAAGGCCCTGTACATGGGTTGGGGCAACCCCCAGTATCAATACAGGCTGGGGGATGAAGGGATTGAGAGTAGCCCTGCGGAGAAGGATTTGGGGGTACTGGTGGACGAAAAGCTGGACATGAGCCAATGATGTGCGCTTGCAGCCCAGAAAGCCAACTGTATCCTGGGCTGCATCAAAAGAAGCGTGGCCAGGAGGTCAAGGGAGGTGATTCTGCCCCTCTACTCTGCTCTGGTGAGACCCCACCTGGAGTGCTGTGACCAGCTCTGGAGCCCTCAGCACAAGAAGGACATGGAACTGTTGGAGCAGGTCCAGAGGAGGGCCACAAAAATGATCCAAGGGCTGGAGCACCTCTCCTATGAGGACAGGCTGAGAGAGTTGGGGTTGTTCAGCCTGGAGAAGAGAAGGCTGCGAGGAGACCTTATTGCGGCCTTTTAGTACTTAAAGGGGGACTATAGGAAAGATGGGGGCAATCTCTTTAGCAAGGCCTGTTGTGACAGACGCGTTAATGGTTTTAAACTAAAGGAGGAGAGATTTAGACAGGATATAAGGAAAAATTTTTTTACAATGAGGCTGGTGAAACACTGGCACAGGTTGCCCAGAGAGGTGGTAGATGCCCCATCCTTAGAAACATCCAAGGTCAGGTTGGATGGGACTCTGAGCAACCTGATCTAGTTGAAGATGTCCCTGCTCACTGCAGGGGGGTTGGACTAGATGACCTCTAAAGGTCCCTTCCAACCTAAGCCATTCTATGGTTCTATGATTCTATGATAAGTCATTGTCATAAGACCTGTATAATAATGGAAGGATTTTGTCAAGTTTCATATGAAATCATAGGAATATTCTCTTACATACACAACTGACTTAAGTGTTCCATTTAAAAATGAAGCTAATATAGCAATAAACCATTTCTTTAGACTTTAAAGCAATTTCCAGATTGAGCTCTCCTTGAGCAGAATGTAATGCTATATCCTCCAGACCCATTTCCAGAAAAATTAAAATTTTTCAGTATCCTTGCTTTTTTTCAATTTTTTTACTATTGAGAACAACCTTGTTTGTATCTTATTTTACCTGCATATAATTTTGCTGTGACTGGGGCTGAAGGAAATTTGGTTGGACTGGTGTTGACATCAGTCACTCATGGCTTAAAGTACTGCCGAAGAATAAAATCTGCCCCATTTGACTGAAAAATGTTCTTCCTGGGTTCAAAAACATCTTGAGCCATCTTCATGTTATAGTCATCCTTTCTGTTTTAAAATGAGATTTGAATTACAATAGGAATTTGGGACCTTTGTTATGCTTTTCTAATACTTCCTTCATCACTACAGTTATACTGTAACGATTATAAGTAAATGTGTACAACTGTGTAAGAGGCTGCCATGAAAAGAAATTCAACCATTTTGGTTGCATCAGTGGGGGGAAAAAAACCACCCAGCAGTATTTGTTCCTTAAAAAACGTATTCACCACAAGCTAATCCTTGGCTACTTTTAAAAAAACAACAACAACAACAACAAAAAAAAACATTACTCAGGAAATAACTTTACCTGTGTCTACATCTCTCTGATTGATTTTTTCTTCAGCCTACTGTGGTTGACCTATTAGAAAACCAATCCATTCCAATAAACTGAACAGCTTTCTTTGGGTCAGCTAGCGAGTTAGCTCAGATGCACAAGAGCCCACAGGACACGACAGGAATGCATGGCTGGAACCAAGTGTGGGAGAGGTAAGGAAGGATGTGAAATTGCTTCTTAGTCTGCAAAGGCAGAGGGAAGAGTGAAATTGTGCAATAGACTATGAAGGGGAAAAAGCCAGGAAGAAAGGAGAGAGGAGGAATAAGCTGTTATTTTGATTCAGACATAGTGTGAATCCTCAGCTTTTAGATAATCTTAAAGTTAGGTGGGAGGAGTCCATACTACAAGTGATTTACTACTGAATAAGAAAAGCATTCATGTTAACAATTAGAAGGCAGTAGGTCTTAAATACTTAGCTAAATTAACTGGATCCTTTTCTGAATTAAAACTGGTTGACCATGCATAAGGAAAAGGATCATTTGAATTAGGAATGTATTAAGTAGGAGAATAAGGTAGGGAGTATCTTCTAACGAGCTGCTCTGTCTCTTAGGCATGCCTATTATGCTGGAGAATCTTGTGATTGCCAGTTTTAATTGTTGTACGTGAATCAGGCTCTAATGCTCATTTAATCAAAAATGAACGAATTAAATTAATCAAAAAAATCTATTTGCTGCATTAATGAGTTAAGCAAGCCTACCCTGAAATGAAATGAGTACCTAAGTTGACTCAAGGTAAACAAATGGCTGTGGTGCAGGGCAGGGAATGGAAGCTAGGGAAGGGGAGAATGTCAGGTGGAGTACAGCTTTAAATTTTAGTCCAACAGTTAAGTTGGTTCAAATCATCTCATGAAACTACAGCCTCAGTAGGTAACCAATTTCCTTTGACTCCATCCCTAGTGAACAGTGGAAGATAAAATCTGAAGCCCTCTGAAGGTCCTTTTCTCCCTTTTCACCACCTAGAGACAGAGTCTAATCTCCAAACCTGGGTACTGAAATGGAAGTAACCCAGCAAGTTTGACAATTCAACCAAAAGCCATAATGCAGCGCTGAGGCAAGTCCCAGAGCTGGGAGGCCTCAGCCTCCTGCCACCTAACAGCAACTTGCACAATGCAAGGAATCAGTTCGAGCACTTTGTACATACAGCAGTTTGGCTGAATGTTGGTATGTGTTCTCAAAAAAACAGGTCCTAAGCCAAGAAAAGATTTAAAGCAAAACAAAATCTATCCTCTAGAATTCCATTATTTATAGCTGCTCTGCTCCTCTTTTTCTTACTCCTCTGCCATCGGTACTGACACAGTACTTCAGTGATAATAACAGAAACAATTATTGAGATATTAAATTGCAAATTACTTCTCAAGCACCTAAATTATTGTCTTCTATCTGAAGCCAACAATAGAGCCAACTTTGGATTCTGAAGCCAAATCCAAATAAGCTAGTTGAAATTTTACCATACATATTAACATACTTCGCTTTGTGCAAAAAGATTTTCATGTAATTGGGAATCTAATTTAGGAACATTTGGGACATCTCTGCAGTATTTACATTCATGTACAAATACAAAAAGCTGATATAAATATTTGAAAAAAACCCCTTGTGCCTTTGACTATTACAGCTATAAGAATGAGTAGATAGCTTGCCTTCCATCTCTCCCCTCTTTCCAAAGATTAATTATGAATATGTCATAAGCTTAGCAAAATGTAAAGTTTCATATCAGCCTTATTAATAATTTTATGTGTATGAGTTCCATACTGATCTAAAGATCTGACTGCTGACTGAGGACTTGCATAGTAAAGCTGAATATATTAACATTTCTCTTAGGACTTTTAACTTCTTATGTCACTTACTGGTGATCAGGTTTACAAAGAAATTGAATCCTTTCCTATGAAATATAGCAGCACCAGTAGTTGCCATCTGCAACTTGGAGACCATGTGATTTCAACAACCTACCTACTTTAGCTGGGAAGGAGCCAGTTTCTCCATAATAATTCAACATCTGGCTATAATGCAAGTATGGCAGCTACTAGCATCCTTTCTTACAGTCAAGAACAAAGAGTCATCTTCATTTCTTACCATCCTAGACTGATATAAAAGGAGAATTTATATTATTATCATATAGGTTTAAACCCTTGGAAATAATATTAAGTGTATCAGTATTAGACTGGAAAGAGTTTTACACACTATTTTTGTATAAAGTCACAGAAAAGACAAACTACTGCAATCACTTAGAAGAACATGTTTTTCCGTGGAGTATTAGACTGTCTTTATAACATACCTTAAGATGGTATATGGGACACTCATTCTGATGTGCAGAGCAGTTAATGTTGGCAGCAGACATGTTCACCTTGGCAGACGCAGGATGCCCAGATTATTCACATATAGGCACACACGTCTAAAGACAGCCCAAATCTAGGCCACACACAAATGCCACCTTGTCATGGTTTTAGCTGGGATAGTTAATT
>WEKW01016579.1:7844-20415 GCA_013389905.1 Sula dactylatra | reverse complement strand
CACCATCTTACTCTATTTTAATCAGGAATAACTTTTTCCTAAAGTTGAATCTTTTTGCCCACGATGATAACTGATAAGTGATCTCCTTGTTTTTATCTCAACCCATGAGCTTTTTTCATCTTATTTTCTACCCCTGTGCCATTGAAGAGGGGGAATGAGAGCAGCTGGGTGGGCATCTGGCAACCAGCCAAGATCAACCCACCACAGTTATCTTACAAGGGAAAATACCTTCAGAATGGCAATTTATTTTCTTTTATGAAATTCAAACTTTAGCATACAGGATAAACCATATCCTATTACAGAATGTTTGAAAGTCTGATGAAAGCTCCAGGTCAAAAGACAAGATAAAATTTATTTAGAAGAGGACATATTTTGCTTTATTATTGCTTGAATGTCAGTCAGCATAGTATTTGTCAATATTTTAAGACCAAAGACTTCTTGAGTCACATTACTTCAAAAAACTTGCAGAGGAAATTATTGTTTTGATCATTTTTACTTTCTACACTTGTACATTTTTAAAGTTTTTTCCTACTTTGCCATACTCAGAAATATATACAAATATTGCATTTCACAAACCCTACTGAAAATAACAGTGTGATAGGGCATTTAAAAGGGGTTTTGCAGTGGAAATTGGAGTGCTTAAAAAAGATCACATTAAATATTGATACCCCTTCAGCTCTTAGAGGCTTCATCCCAATGCTTTCACTAGCACTGAGTTGTATTTGAGTTATCCCAGGACTTTCATAGGACTATGTAAAAAGTAAGGCACTATGCAGTTTGAAAAATTATATTTCAAAAGAGTGTCAGAACCTCTAATCCATATTTCTGATTTAGTTTCAAAGAATACCACTCTAAAGTACATGAACTTTTGAAGATCATCGCAGCTGCACATTGCTGAAATATGAAATGCATTTCATCATTACTTCTTTCATTTTTCAGACAGTTTTTTCTCCCATGAATTAGTCCTTGAAATTTTCCTGGTGCTTTTTGAAGATTTTCTTTCCTTCTTGAACTCATGGAGCTCACTTACCCCAAGCTAATACATCTGGTGGTCTCTGCAGTTATTATTAAAACAAAAAAGAAAAAAAGAAAAAAAAAAGATGAAGCAATGGTATCATACTGCATAAATAAGCATTATTACAGACTTCAAATAATTACCTGGCACATACCATAGCTTGTATTACATAACATGGCATGGCATGGCATATGATTCAGTGTGACTCAGGATAGCCAGCTTCAAAAATATCATATTCCGCTCACTTTTATTAATAAATTTTAATACATATATCTGACAGAGGTTTGGGAGTTTTTATTTTGTTTTTGTTGTTGTTGTTGTTGTTGTTTTGCCAAGTGGCTCTGATGTGCACATTTATAGAATAATATTTTAAGCAATAATGGAGAAATGTTACAGCTTGCTGAATGTGGAGATGTAATAATTTGTTAAAGGAGCTGTACCTTGTGTATATTCAGATTTTCAAGGTGTCACCGAAATCGGGAAGAAACTTCGTAACACCAATGTAGTGTTAAAAGGCAGGCATTCTTTATTCAGCGCGCGGGAACACGGGGGATATCTCCTCCTCAAGCATGTTCCACCTTACATTAAAATTCGCCAGCTTTTATACACTGTTTCTGTCATATGCATATTACCTTTACAGTGATTGGTGTAAAACTTTCTCGCTTTGCTTTTAAAGGTATAGACTAAGAAAAATTCAATGCGCAAACTCAGTGAGGGGTGGTCGCACTTTGGAGGCGGGTAGCTTTGGGGATGGAGGTGTGTTTTGGTATTATAATGAGATTTTAATGAGCAAAAGTTCATTCTTGGGCACAATTTTGCAATTGTGCTGTGCTGGCCAGGGCACGGTTCCATAGCTTTATCTCGTCCTTGGACCTACAGTGAATTTCAAGGGAGTTATGGAGCCTTCACTCCACTCCCTCATCCAGTTATCTCTTTGCAAGTTTCACAGCCCACAACATTGTATTATTTCAAGGGAGTTATGGAGCCTTCACTCCACTCCCTCATCCAGTTATCTCTTTGCACAGCACACAATATTCTATTATCCTGTCTGTCTAATTCTCTACCACTTTGGTTACAAAGGCAGAGTTAAGTTACAGTCTCTGAGTAACTTTTTAGAATAGAGTCTGACAGTCACTTACAAACCTTTGACTTGGACTTGACAAACCTTTGCTGTATGTAGCCTATTTAAGAATTACTGTCAGCTGAAGAAAACCTAACCAATACCCCACTGGATGAACAAATAACTTTAGACATGGTGGAAGCTGGCATAGGAACATCAGAGTAAGATACATTTCAAAGATCTGAATTTGTTTTTCCTTTTTTTCCTCAGGAATTTGATAGTGTCAGAGTGGTGATTTCATTGCAGTGATTAAAAGACACTCATTCCAGTTCCCTAAACTCATCACGAAGACAGCTTTTAACAACCTCTGAAAATCAAGTGATATTGAGAGAGAGTTTCTACCTAACTAGTTTCAAAACTCAGTATGTTAAACACACTGGTAAGTCTTCATAGGGCAATCTAGATATCTTCCCATGTATCAGGCAGGTACTTAACCTGGTTATAGAATATCAGTGCATGAATGAGTGACTGGTATTATACCCTTGTCTACAAGGCTTCTCTACCAGAGAGAAGAAGAGAGAGAAAGTGAGGAAGGGAAATTTTTTGAAAGCAATTTGTATAATACAAATGCACTTTTGTGAAAATAATTTGGCTGTTACAAAGTAACACTTTTAATCACTACTTAATCATAAGCATATATACTCAAGAGAAAATGAAAACATTTAGCTAGATTTTAGCAACAGTAATTGAGCCTCATTTTATGCAATAATATATCATTCTATAAAGTGCAGGTAACTTGGGGATCAGGGCCCAAAGCAGGGAGAAAAGTATACGTTTGCAAGTGATTCCTCTGTGCAAGTTAACTAAAGTTCTGGCACTCTGTAACAGAAATGGACACCGGAAAGTGACTTCTCATTTTGCACAGTGGGTTTCATATCAGCCACATCTATGTTATTCTGCAGTCTATGTCAGGACCCTGAGGGCACCACCAGCCCTGGCTGCACC
This sequence comes from Sula dactylatra, assembly GCA_013389905.1. NCBI lineage: Eukaryota > Metazoa > Chordata > Aves > Suliformes > Sulidae > Sula > Sula dactylatra. Next base: position 17,335 of record WEKW01016579.1, on the reverse strand, counting down.
TGCACAGCCCTGCCACTCTGGGCCTCTGCCCCTGTCCACAGCCCAGGATTCCATTTCAGTCTCTGGGGCCATCAGTCCCTGTCCTGGCAGTGCTGCAGCAGCGACAGTGTCCAGCTCCACACAACTCCGCCTTGACAAAAGCCCACTGAGCTGGGCCCATAAGTGGGGGTTCCAGCCCTGCCTTGGTCTGTTCCCATCCCCAGGGAGGTGGCTGATGCCCAGGGCTGGGGCTGCCCCGGTGCCCCCCAGCTGCCCTGCTCTTGGCCAAAGAGGTGGGACAAGCCCTGGCTGCCAAGACCTGCCTGATAGAGCCATGGGGACCCCCTGACTCTACCAGTGGCACAGCCCCAGGGAGCTGCCGGCCATACTGTGCCCTGACTTTAACTTTGGACTCATTAAAGTACAAACTAAAGGTCCTTCATTTGTACTTTCATTTGCTTTGTGAGATCTGTTGCATGTGATATGTTAGAAAATACCACAGGTAAGAAGAGAAAAGGGTATGTCAGAGCCACCAGCCTTAACAGTCTGAATTGTGTATCTAACTAAAACAAGTAATATACATAAAAACTATTAAATACAAAGAGAATGTTGCACTCAATTTCAGGTTTCTCAACATAAACCTGAAAATATGGCACTTTACTGGACTTTAGAACCCTTTCCCAGTCCTCACATATCCTTGCAAAGTCTAATTATTTGAAAGAAATTTGGATTTACTTTATTTCATGAACATCCTTGGCTTCTTAGTTTTGATGTTTGAAGTTTCACTTGGCTCATGTCTTAATTTTTTTTCACAGACATGAGATTAGAATCATATTTTAAAACGTAATCTTGTCTGTGAGAAGTAAATCATTGAAAAGATGACTAGAGAAGTATTGAGAGAATTGATATAATACTGTGAAACTTGGTATTACTGAACTGTAACTGTAAACTTAACCAGGTATTTTATATATAAATATATATATATACACACACACACACACACACATTCACATATATATGTGTGTTAGACATTAGGCTCAGCTTCCTGAACAGATGTTGTCAAATATTTCTTTAAGTCTGTTGCAAAAGCGATTAGGATGATTTCTTTCCTTTTCTGTTAGAAAGTAATATTAAAATTAGAACCCTAAGCATTTGTGACACTTAATTTCAAAGTACAGAAGTTTTCAAACTGGGCCAATCTGTGTTGTCCATTCAGTGTTTTATCACAGCATAAAATTTATCCCAGGGGATTTGGAAAAGATAGATAGCAGTCAAGATTTAAATTATGTGTAATCTCATCCATGGGAAGGACTTGGTTTAATGGATAACTTACTATACTCTGTGACACAGTGTTCTTCCAGTAAATGAGTGTTCTAATAATTTTTGCTCATTCCAGAACTATTTTCTTAGAACGCTGTCTAAATAGCAAGAGGAATTATATTCTACAGCTAAAGACATTGCTTGCACATAGACCGTAATAAAAATACTCTATAGTACTTTAGTGTATTCAGGTTTAACGTTTTCCCACTGCAATTCAATACAGTACAGCAGGATTTGTTAGAAAAATAATTGCTAAAACTCATAGACTTTCCTATCATTATTAAACTCAGTTAAATATAAAAATGGTGGGAGGAAGCAAAGAAATGTAACCACCTGTAGGAGATGCTTCAGCTTATTAAGTAAGCATGTTCATCTTGCTCTGATTTTTCCCCAAATGATTACTATTTCTTTAGAGAATCTTACTCCTAAACTATATTCTTTAAATACAGAAATTAAGATACATTTTTGAGTATTCTTAAATTCTGAAAAATGCTGATAGGAACAGCTAAAAATAAAAGATAAACAGCAAGTACTACAGTTTGTTATTCACAGATTTATGTGAAGATCAAAAGAAACATTTATGTTTTCAAGCCTTAAAAAAAAAATCACAAAATATGAGTTACTGCCAAAATATAAAGTCAGAAGTGCAGGAGAAATGCCAGACGCTTTAGCTGCCTTCTATTCCTTCAAACCATGCATTAATAGATAATTCACTTCCCCCTCAATTTAAAATTAATGTTGTGCCACCATTATTAATTTGAATGTGCGAGTGACAATACTTGAAAATAAATGTACCCCCTCACCTTCATATTCTTCATGACCATATTCTTCCACCTTAGCTCAAAACATCTTATTCTATTCATAATATTCAGGAATAAGTCACTCAATATTACTTAAATCGTGGACTATTTTTTCAGGTGTACATTTTAAACTATCTGTAGATCAGTTGACTTGTCTCAGTCTAAATCAGAATTAGTCTTTCTCTTTTATTATGTATTCTGAATTGGAATGAACTGGCAGGGCAGATATTTCTTTGTCTCTAAGGGGAGAAGTGTGTGGTAAATTAGAAAATTGCATTGTAAATACAACAGTGGAATTCCATCCCATTTAGTATTATCTGGCAACTTCACATAAGATTTTAAATACTGTAATTTGGAGTATGTAACCCAAATGTGTTCACTGAAGCTGCAGAGGTGCTCACATGGCCCAGCCTTTTCAAAATGGTCTGGATAAGAACAGTTCGTAAGAGATAATGGGAGCGTAAACAGTGTGTAAGAATAGGACGCTCAAAATTGTCTGAGAATACATTTCTTCAAAACTGATAAAGCTGAAGAAGTTGACCATCAAACAGTAACAAGGAATTAAAAAGACACTTTTGAAACAGGGAACCAGCTTGAAAGAATATAGAAAAGATCCCCTATGGCTGGGGAGGGGTCTTCATGACCTGGAGGGGAGGAGGAGTGTGTCTGAGAAGGAAATAGAACTTCTTGGAATCAAGTGAAGAGAGGGTGTTTGGAAGTTTGTTGGTGTTTAGTGATGATAACAATTTATAAGTGTGGTTTATCCATTGCATTGTTGATATTCATTCTGAATATATAGTTTATTGATTGCTCATTAGTCACGTGTTCTCAGTAAACCACTTCAGTTCTGATCTGACATTAAATGATGTGAACTGGACAGCTTTTCCCTGTGACGGAAACCTCTTTAGTCTGACTCAAATGCTGACAGATGATTTCTTGAATCAGGTAAGTGGTGATATAGTTTCCTTGAGGCATCCATTTGCCTTAACAGCGCTTCCCCAAAAAGTAAACTTTCCCCATTCCTTTCACTATTCCTTTCCCCACTTTTCTTCTCTTTGAATCTTACTTCATCATTTACATTTAACTGGTTATTTGTCTTTGTACATCATTTTTCAGAGATTTTGTCCAGTAGCAATGTCATCAACAAAGTACAGGACATTGGGCACTTACTATCAACTTCTGCTATGTCATGTTTTTGTTGTTGCTGTTGTTGTGGTGGTAGTGGTGGGATTCTTTTTGTTGTTTTGTTTTTTTTTTTTTCCTCTTTAGGTTCTTTCTAGTTCTTTTGGGTTTTCTTCCTCTTGCTGTACATTCCTATGATTGATAACGAGCAACATGGTGAAAATGCAGCTGATTTGTACCATTGCCTACATTGAACCATACTTTTAACCAGTGGTGTTCATGTTTTTGAGGCACATAGTGTCTCCACAAATAAAGTTGAGTAAGATGAAGAAAAATGAAGCTGCTTGAATTCCATAAAAAATAAAACATAAATGTTTTAAAAGGTGTAACTAAAGATTATCTGTATTTTGAATTTAGATAAACTCCTTCAGTAGTCTTTTCTGCCTGCTTCATTGGGTCACACAGTAACAAAAGGGCTGAATCTCTTCCTGTTCTGCTTTGGTCTAGTGGAGGGTGTCCCTGCCCATAGCAGGTCCCTTCCAGCACAATCCATTCAATGAATGAAAGGAATGACTGGATGTCTGGAATAGTCTCTTGTTTATTAATGTCAGAAAAGTATGTACTTCACAGGAAAATAGGACCCAGCATTAAACCTGTTTCACAGTATGGTCTTCAAAATATTTATCTATGTCTAATATTAAAATCCCAACAGTGAACAGAATTATTTTAATACCTGATCTGCTTCATTTCCACTTAAAAGTAATCATACATTCTGAAAAGCAATAAAAGCTATCATATTCAGATAACTGGAATTCAGGGAATGGAATAGCATATTTAAGAAAGGCAAATAAAAAATCTGTTTCCAGTTTAGTGGAAATTCCTCAAAAGAAGTAAATATATGTCTTTCAGAACAGCTAATCACTTCACAGTGAAAGTGATAAATGGTGATTGATAGCACAAAGCTTAAATTTCATATCTCACATTTCTGATGAGGGGGAAAAAATCCCTACATGCAATCTACTCCGGTAGTCTAAAAATGTGTATATTCAATATTCCATTTTGCCATTAAAAAATTTGGAATTTCATATGAAAGGGAAATAAAAATGTTCTTTATCATTCCCTCCCCACTTGGTTCTCTTTTCTATAGTTCCTTTATTTCAATCATCAAAATAATATCTTACAAATATATTCAACCCAGATACATTTTGTGTTTTCCACACTGTTGTGGTTTAGGCCCAGCCAGCAGCTAAGCACCACACAGCCGCTCGCTCACTCCCCCCACCCCTGTGGGATGGGAGAGAGAATTGGAAGACCAAAAGCAAGAAAACTCGTGGGTTGAGATAAGAACAGTTTAATAATTAAAATAAAATAGTAAGAGTAGTAATGGTAATAATAACAATGATTGTGATAATAATAATGATAACAAAATAATTGGGAAAAAATGAGAAAGAGAAATGAAACCTGGGGAAAAGAGGGAAAAGGAAAAAAAACCCACAAGTGCTGCAACCGCTCACCACCCACTGACCGACGCTGCCAGTTCCTGAGCCGCGATCACTGTCCCCCCCGGCCAACTACCCCAGTTGATATACTGGGCATGACGTCACATGATATGGAATATCCCTTTGGCCACTTTGGATCAGCTCTCTTGGATGTGCCCCCTCCCCTCCCATCTTCTTGTGCACCTGGCAGAGCATGGGAAGCTGGAAAAGTCCTTGAGTAGTGTAAGCACTACCTAGCAACAACAAAAACATCAGTGTGTTATCAACATTATTTTCATACTAAGTCCAAAATGCAGCACTGTACCAGATACTGTGAAGAAAATTAACTATCCCAGCTAAAACCATGACACACACTTTTAAGTGAAGTGACTAAATTAGAGCTACTAGATGCCTCAAGTTTAAGTTGTAAGAAATATATGCCACTGGCAAAAATTAAAGATATATTTGCTCTCAGTAGTCATGTGTGAATTATATAACAATATACATATTAGTTAAACAATTTTTCTTTTGGTAATTTATTTATATGAATACTTATTTGGTCATTTGAAAGCATTTTCCTTTTCTAAAAACTGGAAGTTTTAATCAAACAAAACCCAGCTACCAAAAAAAACACCCAACCCAGACATATGCCTAGGTTGATTTTCCTCAGAAATTGTAGACAGGCCAAATTTGGGCACTGAATGTGTATTTTGAGTTACTTTTCAAATCAGAAACAATCACAAAATTTACTGTTTATCTGAGTTAAGTGACTAATCCTGTTGATAGTTTTTTCCTGCTCTCCCCACATTGAAACAGAATGAACATTTTTGGACATACTTGCAATGAAAATTTGTCAAGAAAGAAACAAAAACCTTTCTATGAAGGCAGATGTTTTGCTGTCACTGTGTAAAGATCCTTAATAATATACCAGCTCTGTTCCTGTCAAAACTACTGCCAAAAAATTCGATTATTTTGTTAAACTATAAATTAATCTAAAATCAAAGTAAAATGCCACTTAATAATAAGGGAAAAAATGTAACTTCATTAAACATGAGTAATTTGCACAGAGGGTAGTCCAAAATACTCTATATTTTATAATCTTTAGGGCTTATTATGCATAAACACTTTACCTGAATTAATTAAGCAACCTGACCTTGTTTGTTGTTACTTAGAAGAGAAAAAGTTATTCTTCGGAGGATTTATCCAATGCCTGCTTAAGTCAACAATACAGCTCTGGCTGGTCTCAGTGGTTTTACATGTGGTCTCCAATTACTAATAAGGCATTACAGCTGAAAGCAGTTTTGTCTCTCTGCCTAAGTAATGAATAACAGCTCATGCCTATCAAGAGTACATTGTCTATGGAAGAACAAAGCATTTTTTTTTCCATCTCTTTCATGCGATGTGTGTAGAACCTCTCCAAAGTATTAATTTTCAGAAAGCATAAAAGAAATGCAATGTCAAACCTGAATGCACTGTGTTCCTATAAAAATAATGGCATCTGAATAAATGCAAAAAAGTTTTATTGAGGAAAAACAGTATATGTAGAATTTACTAGTGAAGGATTTTTGTTAAACTTGTCTTGGTTTTGTCTGGGATAGAGTTAATTTTCTTCATAGTAGCTAGCATGGGGCTATGTTTTGGGTTTGTGGTAAAAACAGTATTGATAATGTGATGTTTTAGTTGTTGTTAAGTAGTGCTTACACTAAATCAAGGACTTATAAGCTTCCCATGCCCTGCCAGGGGACAAGAAGTTGGGATGGGACACAGCAGAGACAGCTGACCCCAACTGACCAAAGGGATATTCTACACCACGTGACTTCATGCTTAACATACAAAGCCGGAGAAAGAAGAAGAAGGTGTGTTTGGGGGGATGTTCAGAGTTATGGTGTTTGTCTTCCTAAGTAACCATTATGTGTGATGGAGCCCTGCTTTCCTGGAGATGGCTGAACACCTGCCTGCCCGTGGGAAGGAGTGAATGTATACCTTGTTTTGCTTCGCTTGCATGCGTGGCTTCTGCTTTACCTATTAAACTGTCTTTATCTCAACCTATGAGATTTCCTCACTTTTACTTTTCTAATTCTCTCCCCCATCCCACTGTGGGGTGGTGAGCAAGTTAGCCACTGTGTGGTGCTTAGTTGCTGGCTGGGGTTAAGCCATGACAAAGCTATTCTTCATTCAGTGAAAATATTATATAGAAATAGACACAACTGAGTCTGGTGCCATTAGAATTGATGTGTGCCCTTTTGGTTTTTTTTCCTCTCTATTTTACCATTTGTTCCTTTTCTATATCTTAACAATAATATTTCCATAATGAGATGGCATGGAAATTGATATAACAGCTCCATTTGTAATAGAGACAAAAATAAAATACAAGAACAATATATTCATTCAGTTAAGGTCTAAAGGCACAAAGCATCTTATTTTGTATTTATTTAGCTTCTTAAGGACTCATGCTATCCTCTGATTGAAAATACTGGAAATATCCTGAAATTTTACATTAGACAGACCAACTCCACACTAGGGAACATCTACTAATGTATGTCCATAACAAATAAATCGTACACCTTGTCTAAAGAACAGTACAAGTGAAAAAACATACTGTATTTTGCAGGAAAACTTTATGAATGGATTTTTCTTCATTTTGGATTACATTCTAACTGTTCCTTTTTGCATGTTTTTCTTTGTCAGATGTAGAAGTTTCATCTAAAATTGAGGAAAAATATCCTTTCTTTAATTTTATGTCCTAACTCTTCAACCTGATTGGTATTTACTGGAAAGAACTGCTATTTCTCTCATCATCTTCCCTATCCCCTTAAACAAAAGCAAGGTATGTATTCTGAGGCTTCTGCTTTTCATACTATTTTTTAAGATGCAATCCAGGCAATTCTGATAAAATTATGCAGAAATGGAAAATCCACTGTATAATATAGCCAAAATTTATTTAGGCTATCTCTAACCTTAAAGAAGATAAATTTGGCACTCTCCATCTTTAACTGCAATTAAAACCAACAGTTGTCACAGATAATAATGTAATTGTTATCTAGATCTCCAGAAGGTTTTAACCTGTTCTCTTTCATAAACAGTCTAAGAATGTGTAAAGTAATATTACTTCCCATTAGTTTTTTTTCAGGATGACAAATAAGATTGCCTGTCATTTGATTTCAGACTCAAATGCTACAGGTTTTGCAGTTCTTTTTTTTCCATCAATATTCCTGAAGCATCTCTTTAATTACCTCCCTGGAAGGCAACAGGGTAATGTAGAATTAAGTGACACCTCCAACCTCTATGCAATTACTTCTACTTACTCTCACCTACTCTAATTCTAAAGTTCTGTTCTGAATCAACTTTTAATGATTTTGCTTATTACTATTAGGTTTTATTAACATTAGTTGTTATTAATACTAGGTGTTAATTTGTAGCAAATTGTCTTTGCTAACAGGTATATAAGTACTCCTAGGTATTCACAAGTTAAAGTCTTGCTGTTTTCTTTGATTTTAAGATGTAAACTTCATTAGAGTTTGGTAATAATACTGACGTTCTCCATGATGCCTCAAATATCTGGAGGAGGGGTTTTTCAAAGAAGTTTAAGAGCAAAAACAAAAACAGAATTCTCACAGATAATGAAAAAAATTATTGGGGAATAAAAATATTCCTTGATGAAGCATTCACAGACACTGAATTTTTTGCAGATTCACCTACAGCCACCATGCAGTAGCAGCAATTGTGTTAGAAACAGCAATTGCTTTTGTTGTTGTTGTTTCAGTTGACACAATATCTCACATTTATATGAGATGCTATGCCAAAGTGCCACCAGAAGATCAACTAAGGAATCCTCTTATAGCTTGTTGTGTAACTCTCAGAGCTGACTGGAACAAATCCCATACCAGAGCTACTACATTCTTCCACTACTGCCAGGCACTGCTTAATAATCCAGCAGCACGTGTGCCTGCTTTAAGTGGAACATTTGAACCTTCTACCAATTTCACTGATATGGATCATTTACTTACCAACTTCGACTTTCATTTCAAACTTCTACCCTCTGCTCTCATCCTCCACGCTGTGAATGCCTTTGGATCATTACTTTTAATAGTGTAAGTATATGTTGGGTATTCCCCAAGCTTAGAAAAATAATACAAAAGTGAAAGTAAATGGCCAAGTAAGCAGTTCTGCTAAGGCAGTGAAAATTAATTGTCCTTTTGAGCAGACTAACCGGAGTGGTGGGGTTAGTGATCACTGTTGGGTGAAAAACCTTGATGTATTAACTTTTATGTATTTAAGTAGTTCCAGATCTCTTCAGAATATTCAGATGAAAATTTTAGCTGTGTCAAATTTTGGCACAGAGTTAGACCCCAAGGCTGTAACTAAACCAGGTGGAAACAGAAGAGACATACAGACTTAAATCTGAATCTCTGAAACTTAGTCTGCTATCATAAACTTTTTGAAATCAGAACAGACAAATTAAAAAAAGAAATAAGTAAGTAATTAATCTGATCAAGGATAAATTCATTCTAGCCTGAAAGTTGTTTTGAGAAGCACGTACAGGAGCACAGCATTATTATCTGAAGAATACAGTATATTTAAATTTGGGCAAATGAATTATGGTCATAGACTGGGTAGGGAATCCAATTCATAGAGAAAAATGGAACAACCAGGCTACAAAACAGTATAGAATATATAGCAGGAAAATACAATTGAATGTAGCACTGCTTTTGAGAAATTGACAGCAAAATAATAATAATAATAATAATAATAATAATAGTTTCAGGAATGTAAAAAAATCTTATTTTTAAAA
>WEKW01016578.1:1028-52060 GCA_013389905.1 Sula dactylatra | reverse complement strand
GGGATAATTGACACAGGGACACTAATTAGGGAGTTGTAATTCAGAAGATTCTGATCATGTAGTTTATACTGACATGTATATTGTCCCCCTGGTAACAGTGTTAATGGTGCTTAGACATGTGCATCAGGAAAAGAGAGCGTACCCCTGGGAGCTCTGGAAATCAATCTCCTATGTAATGCCATTTTTATAATGCTCTAGAAGGAGCAGATTTACACATATTTCCATTTATTAAGCTGATCATACGTAAATTATTCTGGCTTTGGAATAGTTTGACTCAGCTGGTGTTTTCATTCTTAAAAATCTGCAGTGAATAATATCTCCCCCTAAAACTGAGCTTTTCACCTAAAGTGCTTTGCAGTTCTCAGTGTTCACTTGAAGTCTTGGGTAAATCTGTTATATTCAGCTGAACTGAGTCCTGTTTACCTTATGCAGGGAATATTTCATCAACTCCTGAAATGCAAAACCTTCTGTGGCAAGAGAGAAAAGGCAGTCTTGTGACTCCAGCTCTGACCTAAAGGACATGCTCTCTCCAAGTATGATTTCATTCAGGTAGTGAGAGCAAGAGCTGCATTAGAAAACCAGAAAGATTGGCCTTAGGCAGACAGGTGAGGTCAGGTTTTTTTCTCTCTTTTCCTCCTGGCTTTGTGATCATTCTATGCACATAATCAGACCGTCTTCCTGCCCCAAACAGAGCATTCCTTTATTGCATTTCAACAAATCCAAGAAATCTTGGACTCTGTTTCCTTGTCTTTACTTGACTTTCAAACTTTCTGCATGATCCTAAGGCTTAAGTCAGGAAATACTTTTAAAGGACTCATTTGCTATATGGTAAGTGAATACAGAATATTATTAGTTAATACTGCTTAAGGTGTAGTAGTCTACCACTGTAGAAGACAGAAAAGCAAAGAATGGGGTAAAATCCAATTAAAATTGCTGGAGTCTGGCAAAATGTATTTAGCAAATTTAAAACCACCTGGTGGATATTGATCTCATTCTTGAAAAATGTTAGAGGGATTTTTAACTTTTTCAAAATTAAACATTTTTTAGGTCTCCTTTTGTGCAACTTATCCAGAAGCTGGCTCTTTCTGCAATATAGTGTGTCTTCTGATGCTCATGTTTGGATGTTGCTTCAGTAATGATTCAGAGTTCCAGCTATTGTTTCACTAACACCAGTTCCTGCCGTGCTGGGGGTTTCCCCTCTCGTCTCTTTCCTAAATTATCAGCCAAACCCAACCCCCTTCTGTTCATAAAACCTGATGGGAGGACCCAGTTTGGGCTGGGATGGCTACAATGTACTACTTATGCAATTCTAGCATTGCAGCTACCCTGCAGAAGAAATAATGGTTATTCATTTTCATATCTGACGTGGGAATCCAAACGCTTTGAGGCATCAATGAGAGGAACAGTCATTGCGATACAGTGCGGGTGGCAGCGCTTTGTCAAAGACCGCTTTGGTAGAAGTACCTCCTGTAATCAGTGTATCTTGCAGCTCTGTGCGGCTTCTCTGTGGAAGAGTCATGCTGTCATTTCTGTAGTCCACATGGGGGGAAAAAGAGACAGACAGGATTAAAACCGTTAATTACCAGTGTACAAAGATCCATGCAAAGCTTTTGCTATTTAAATAGAAATGTAGACAGGTATAGACAACGTGTCTTGGAAACAAGACATCAAGTGGATTGCTCTACTGCTGCTGTAGATTCAGACTGATGGTACCAAAAAGGGCTGAGGGTATCAACCTCGTATGTCCTGTAGCACAAGGACATGGAAAATGGAAAAATGATCATGTGACATACAGGCTCAGCTAATTTTTTAAATGTGTCCGTACCACCGCAGCCAGCCACCTGGGCTGGAATCCGCTGTCATTTGGTCTAATGCTAAGAGGGTTTACAAAACATGCCTTTCACAAAACTGAACTTCATCTTATCACAGCTCTCATCTGTGCAACACACATGCCACTGAGATAGGACTGCTAATGTGAACTTCTCTGATACACTTCAACTCATCAAGGCTAATGAGAATAGCCATTACATGTGTTCAGAAGTGGCCTTGACTTACAGCAATGCCCACATCTCATATGGTTACAATCTTCCTTGCATGTGGGTATTTCCAGAAGATTTTCTGAAGATGTTTTCTTAAACTTTTCATTTATGTTTCTTATGGAAATACAGAAGAAATTATTAATTTGCCCTGTGTATGGACTTTTCTCTTAATTAACAATTTTCTGTATTCATGTTAACCCTATCTTTTTTCCTTCACCTCCATTTACAGTGAAGTTATTGAATCATCTGCAAATATGGATTGTAATATCTTTTGAGAAGAAACTACATTCCCTTTACTGCTCTGAAAAGCGTAGGGCATTCTGAAGTGTCATAAAAAAATGGTACTCATCTTAAATCACATCTTTTTCATATGTCCTTAACCTTGCACCTTAGCAGCAGTCTAAATTCAGTTCATTCACTAGTTAGTACATCCTCAGAGATGGGCTAGGAGGTGGAATGGGCAGGTCTCTTAGCCTGAAAAGTTGCTTGGTATGTTGCTTCATTTGTGATGTTTCAGCATGAGACATACAGGTTTCTATTTTAAGTGCCTTTGCGGGCGCTGTTAGTAAGTTCTGACAGTAATAAATATGATTCTTCTGCCTGAGTCTTAAACTTTCTATAGGCTTTTTTCATTTTGTGCTGCTTACAGTGCTTGGATCCTCAATATAACAGAGAACAATGCTTTATTAAAACAAGCTGCTGTATAAAATGTGTGCTTACTCAGCTGGAAGCTACTTGGCCATTTCTGCTGCTGCTCTCAAGTTCCAGAGCTGCAGATGGGGTTGAGTTAATGTAACATAACTTTATAACTTTCTCAAGAGCCTGCAATAGGACTTGACGTGTTTTCTGCTACATATCCTCATCTTCCAAATTAACCTGAAGAAAAAGGGGATCTGTTAATTTGCTGCTTCTCTGAGACAATGTATTTGGCTGTCATAGTAGTATCTGATTTATATTTTGAGTAAACCTGAGTCCTTAAGGAGCTGGTTAACTAAGACCAGAGAATACCCTATGTACAACAAAATTCAATGGCGAACTTCAACATGCAACATGACAGAGAAAAAATCAACAGAAAAAATTGAAAAGTCTTGTGATAGATAGCATGTGTGCCTGATCTTTGATTCAATGTCTTCCCCTCCTTCTCAGGGCATGTGACATTCAGTTGTGAGTGTACAGAATCACAGAAAACCTGAACAACAATAGTGGCAGTGTGGAAATCAACCCATGCACCCACACTTACTGAGTGGTTCCAGAAGATGTGGGAAATTCTATTGATGGAAAACCTGATTCATACCATTCTCCCTATCCCAAAAGTACAACAAACAAAACCACTCCTGTACACAAGTATATTTGGAATCTGTCCACCGAATATGCCAGGTGCTAACAAACAATACTCTTGAGCATATTTTTATCAGGAAAACAAAAAGCAATATTTGAGAATAAATCATGAGAAACAAAGCCCATAACACAGTATGTTGCAAGTAAATCAGTCTTTAACAGAGAGGACTGACAGTTGTTACCTTCCCTCGTCATTGCTCCTTGAAGACAGACTGAAACAGTAATGAATGTGCAGCTTGTTGGACTGCTGGATCTGGGGATCCCTTCCCAAAGAATGATGTTAACTTCTCATTTCTGCCTTTCCCTCTGATTTTAATCTCATGTGACTTTGAAAGGGAGTAAGAGACAGCCTTTTGACTGATAGGTAGCAGTGCCATTTAGGACAAGCTGAAGCCATTTCAAAGACATACAAAACTTAGAGATGAAAATACACACATAGTGTAGAGACTTCAGCTCAGTACAGCTCCGTTCAACACTCCAAAGTAAATTTTTACGTTACAGCTAAAACTGTCGATGAGTGAGTCCCTAATTCGCTGTGGTTGGCTGTATATCTGCCTAGTGTCTTTTATGGTAGCTGCTGTAATCAACCAGTAATCAACCAGTTATTCCTCAGGAAGACCATAGCCTCCTCCCACCTGCTGTTTACATCCCCACCCGTTCGGCTACAGGGCTAGGCAAGGGAAGGAAATGGTCTTGCATTATATATGTTTTCGTGACATGGTACGGTGAGTTAAAAATAAGTGGACTGGTTTGCTGAGGGCTGAAGTTAACCAGGGGTCTTTGGCTAACTCTGACAGAAGCCTCACTGGGTCTTCAGCTGCACATTCTCCATAGGTGAAGGGAGCAGGTGACAGAACCAGCTCAAAGTAGCAGTCTCTCTCCCAACCCAAAATTGGATTAAAGAAAATGAATTTGAGAGAAATAATTGAAAAAGCAGAAATTGTAGGAAAAGACTCCAGGTGACAGGTCCATGGAAATATTAGTACAAGTTTGCTTTTATCTGTGAATGAACATTGATCAACAAGCTGCTTTCTTTAATCAGCAATGGCAATGGTCATTTATTTTTTTGGCTGTACTTTTACTTCTTTTACACTATTACAAGTGTTGCAGTAACAGCAACATCAAGAGTGATGGAAACCAGCACTGTTGTGTGTTTTTGGTAATGTGGGGAGCAGATGTAACTTTCAACTTTTTAGAAATTATTTTAGACACCATATTAATAATAATTTAAAAACCCAGTGAAAACCTTAGTATTCAATGAGATAAAAACAGAGCTATGGGTGACATGGTTTGGTCTGGATTACAGAAGGAAGTTGAAGAATGCAGCTTCAACTCCAGGCTCTAATAGGCTGTGAAAGAACAAGATGTGAAAAATATGCGCAAACAACACATGTGACAAATTCCTTTGAGAAAATTATTACTCCTCCTCTTTTCGATTTCATTTGGAATGAAAAGAGAGTCAAACAGGCCATTCTGCTGTGTCCACGTTTGCTAACTGTTTACATTTCCTGGTTAATTACTTTCTATAGTTTAAGGGAAAGAAAACCTCATATTCCCTGTTTTAAAAGCTTATATTTGCCATACCAAAGAACTCACAAAGTTCAGGCTCAATTATACCTTTCAGTCCAAAATAGGATCTTTCAGAGATTTGAAGAAAAAAGAACAAACACCGAAATAGATTCTAAAATGCTGCTCATGCTGAGACAACATCAGATAGGAAATGAAAGTTTAACAGTTCAAATAGGGAATATTTCTTCAGCTTCTGGGGCAAGATAGAGTTGCTCAGGAAGCGTGGCATTTTGCCAGAGCAGGGAGCCTCCAGGAACTGAAACAGAACAGTACTGGTGACCCTTCACTGCCTTAGACCAGCTGTTGGAGGGAAGGCAAGCACTGGTGTATGCTCTGCTACGTGAAAGAGAAGAAACAACAGTACATGGAAATTGTCACATCAGCATTAGGCTGGGAATGTGTATCTTTGCTGGTGGGAATGTAACGTTTTCCGGTTTTTTTCTGTAATGTTCTTTTATAGGCTATATCTATAACGATACTTCTTTTTTTCCCCTAGAATTCTACCTATATTTGTGCATTTTCCTGCAAAATACAGTGTCATTCTTATGTGGTCACAGAGAATGAATATTGAAGTTGATGGGGTCTGTCCTTTAAAATTACTTAAGAAGTGTAGAGGCGTGCTCTGGGAAGTTTATTTCTCTCTGTCCACCCTAACTAAGAGAACTCCGTCTAAGGAAGAATCACAAATCCTAGTGGCAGTGTTCTGGGGACCCTAATGCTCTTCACCCAGACAGGGTAACTTCTCATTCCTGACTGGATCTGCTCTGTAAAGAGGTCTGAACTGAGTGATAGGGACCAAGTGCACGGTGATTCAGCTGACTAATTGTTGGATACCTACCTGCTCTCCGTGCTGGCTGAGTTGGAGGGAAGGCATTTGGGCTATCTCTGCCTGTGCTACATACAGTCTGTGGGCTGCAGAAAGCCTGTGAAGCAATGTGTTGGCTTGCTGGGCAGCCCAGAATCATCCTGGGACTTTTGCTGCCTTCCTGAACACCACTCAATGTANAAAAAAAAAAAAAAAAAAAAAAAAAAAAATTTAAATACAGCTAAAAGGAAGAGGGAGTTTAAACCATGCACTCTGTGATATTGCAGATAGGTTCACAGGGCACATGAGGATGGGGATAGTTCAGCTGGAGTAAAAAAGGAAGAGTCAAATGTTCAGTGGAGGACACGTGCTTGTTTAACTTGTATGGTGCTGACACACTGTGGAGGGCTCCACGGTACCCTTTTTGAAAATCATTCCAGTCCCCAATAGGAAAAGAAAGCAGCATTCTGAGTTCAGAGGAGGCACTCAGCAACCCTAGAAGAAACAGCAGCTGTTGAGCCAGCTACAGAGAGGGCTAACCAGAAAACACTGAAAGCTGAGATCAAACAGATGAGAATGGAGCAAAGAAGCAGCAGGAGACAAACAAAAGGATGCAGCCCCATGGGCTGTCTTGCATGCAGTTGTCTCTTCATCCAGAGTGACCTGGGTTTGGTGCTAGAATGGGATGTTTTCCTAAAACATTATTAGCCCTGAATGGGTATCTTATTCCATTTTCTTAATTTTCACTGAGGTATATGCGTTTATACAAGTGAGGGATTGTTTTCAACATACTTTTGCATCTAGAAAGTTAAAACTAACCATACTGCTATATAATTATCTTTTAGAAAGGGAAGGGGCAAATCCACTACAAGTAATTGCTAAGCACTTCTTATCCGTATTGCCTGGATAAGAATTACAGAGCATGGCCTGTATGGGCATGATGCTGCTAGCTTAAATGGATTTCCTTCTGTTTTGAAGTAAGTCACGTGAGAGGATACTCCTGATGTTCTTGTCCAAAGTGATAGTGCTACGTCTTACCCTGGGAGTCACGGGCATTTGCTGTATTCTTGAGAGGTATGTATTTGCAATTAGTCATCCATACGAGGGGACTGTTTAAGACAAGCCTTTCCCCCAAAGCGGTTAATTCTTCAAAATGAAAATAATCAGATAATGAGTTCATTTCCGATTTCACATTTAATGCCAAACATTTTTGGGTAAACAAGATATGCTGGCAGAGCTCTGCTCTCATTGTATGTTTTTTATTAACTGGGAAACAGACAGTTGATTCTTATCCTCTCTATCAGCTCAAATAAATTACACATATTTTAGAATGAGAGACTTGTGCAAACTGGCTGGCTGGTTTCAATGTGGGAGCCCATCAGCCAGTCTGTGTAAACTGCACCCAGGCCCTGCTAGCAAGAAATGAAAACCTCCGAAGACCCAGCTTGGTAATCTCCCACTTGATGGAAACTTTTACCACAGTAACTCATATTTCTGCAGCATGAAAATAAATAAGGCAGCAGAGAGTCTATCTCTGGCAACTTCACCAAGGCAGACAGGCCCGGTGTCTGAGCTACTGTGCTGTTTCTGTTGGCAGCCCCTTGGTAGCACGAGCGAGCCCCTGACCAGCACGGGTGCTCCTGCTTGGCTCCATGCTGCTCATAAGCACGGCTATATGTATATACCTATATGTATATATGTACATGCGGCTATATATGTATACAATGTAGGCGTAGGCTATTCATGATGCACAGGATAGCAGATACTGTTAGGTATTTTGGGGTTGTGTTTTAAAGAGGTTGTGGAGGGAGGTGAGAGTATAACAAAGCATGGGACCAATACAAGTGTTAAATACTGTTTTCCCTCCCTGGAGCTCAGCTTTGGTCAGTGGACTTGTTGTGGTTTTACAGACCTGCCAAGGAGAACAGAATCTGGCCCTGAGTCTGGGCTCCTGAAGCTTTCAAAATTGATACTTCTTTCCAGGCAGGAGAAGTTGAGAAGAGAGAAATTGAAAAGATTTATTTGAAAGTGGTATTTATGACCTACACTATGTCAAAAGTATTTAAAGAAGGTTGTTCTTAAGATGGCCAGAATTTTAGCAAGAGGTCAAAGCATTCACCGTAATTCCTAATTTTGAACATTGTAGATTAAGACTCAGATTGATGTCTAATGTCTCTTGTACAAATGGTATTCTTTCTACCTATGCACAATGAACTCCAACATGTCATGAAGAGACCAGTCATTCATAAACAAAGCAAAGCTGTCTTCTCTGTTGACCTTTATATTAGCTTAGTGCTTAGGCTGATGGTGCTAGCTCCTGTCCAAACTGAGAATGTAAAAACAATCTCTGCACTAAAGAGCTAAAGATCTCACAGTCTAAACATACAACAAAGAGTCAGGAGATGGAGACAGACAAGAGGAGGGAATAAAAATGCAGTGATAACGATCAGGACAGCCTAAGCGCAGCAGTAATCGCACTGCAGTTAAGGTTTTAAATGGGTATTACAAAAAGGAGCATTTCAAGGTATGATTTGAAAGACAGCAATATGGTTATTTTTATAGATGTTTATCTATTTTTTAAAAACAGTGAGAAGCAGTGTCAGAAAAAAACAGTTTGTCTGAATCCAGGCTGTGTTTTTAGGAAGTCATAATTGATCCCAGAAGTCTCAGATTCATATGTTGAACAAAAAAAGATCAGTAGAGTTTATTGAGATGATAATTTTTTCTGATGTACAAAATAACATCCACGACAAGGGGAGGGTGTAACAGAGCTATATAGCTGGAGGAAGACTTTAGCTCTGCAAACTCTAGACAAATCCTGGCTCTGGCAACTTCACTTCTTAGCTTCTGAGAACCCATTGAACAGAAGTTGCCTGCGCTTTTGCAGGGATATGTAACAGAGGGAGTCTGCTGTCCACAAAATAAAGCCAATGAACATTGTGATTTCTGGGAAAAACAGTATTTGCAGCATGGGCTCCAGACAGGAGAAACTGGGGTATTAGTAACGTGTGACTAGAGACAGTCTCAGCAGTCCAGCTCTTGCTGTCAAGAGAATAAAGGAGTGTCTTGAGAGAACTGCTCCTTTCCAATCCTCTCCTTGGAGGGGAAAAACTGCAAATATTTTTCTTTCTGCTGTCATTCTGAGGATGAAGCTACCATTTGGATTTTCCTAACCCAGTGTTTAACTTTCAGATGACAGAAATACAACAGTTCACAAGAACCTGGACCTGACCCTCACACATGTAATATTTAACACTTTCATGGCTGAGTTAAATGTTAAGAAAGTCTAAGCTGCTTAAGTAAGAATTTGGCAAATTACAACCACCCACTCAAAAAAAAAAAAAATCCAAACCCCAAACCAACAAGTATGTATATGTATCTCTGCTCTTTCCGTTTTAAAGACCTTCGCAGATTGTTTTCTTTCCTTTTTCAGTAGAAGTCTGATTTGGAAAGTTATTGTCTGGAGGCTGTATTTGCATAACAGTGAGAAGGGTCAACCTGCATTGTCCAGTGTTAAAGAAAAAATAACCTTCGGAGAAAAGGAAGGCAATGTGCCCTGTGGTGAGTCATCAGGAGCTGTTGTGCTGAAGGAAGGAGACGTTCTTGAAGAAAAAGTTGCTGGCATAGGTCTCCTGCAGGGGAAAAGCAGTGTTGTACTGTGGGTATGGTTTCACTAGGAGAACAGTGAACAAATTGGGTATGTGCTCTGCTTTTCTGTTCCCAGGAGGCGATGATCCCTGGCAGACTGATAGTGACAGTTGTCTGTTGCAATGCTTCAAGGTTGCTTCAGCCACTTCAAGCCAAATACCTAGTGTTTGGGTTTAAAGAAGTTTGAATTTGTTCAGATGTCTACCAGTTTTCCATATAAGCAACTACAGGCCCTGGGCCTGATATATCCTTAATCAAAAGGTGCCTTCTGTCTCCTCCTCTGAAATTTCTGGTTCATATTTGTTGTTTCAGAACTTGTTTTGTATTCTGTTTGTCTCCATTTACAGCAACTTTTGTATTATGTGGTTTTTCAGGGAATAAAGCTTGGGGTGAGGGAACATTCAGAAAAGCACCCAGCTTCTCTGCAAGGTCCTTTGAGGAACTCCACTGCAAGAAAACAAAAAAGTTATAACTGAGCGGGGTGATATTTTTCTAATGTGTCTTAATGCTTTGCTATCTTGTTTGCCAGTCTGTTTCAGCTGTGCAGGTGTATTTGTTACGAGCACCCCATTTCATCAGATAGGAAGGTCGCCTCATCGTATAACCTTTTTTTGACTTCTGTGCCCCAGTCACTCTAGAATATATATGTACGAATTTCAGGTAGGAATGCCTGGTTTAGAGTAGTCCCCTGCCTGCTCTGAGGTCTGCCTGGACTCAGCTGAGGGGGCCCTTGCCTCCAGGAGAAATGGCTCAGGACCAGCACGGCGACCTCCGACTGAAACATGTAGCACTGGTTTGTCCTTCAAGTGTGAAGCCAATAAGGACGCTCTCTACCACAGTTTTTGAACATATTTCCAAGTATGGCAGGGCACAGTGGCAGGCACATAATAGGACTTTTGGCATGTATTATACTGTGCTCAACAACTCCACTCTCTGATCCAAACATGCCCACCAAAAATAACTTAAGTGAACAGCTTTTATTTTAATTATTCCAGTGTGGGACTCATGAAGCTTTGCCAACAATCTGGTTTGCAAAGCTTTTTGTATCTAAGCATAGAAACCCGTAGTGTGTAGTTAATCTCCCATTGGGATTTTCCTGATCCAGTCACAGGTCTATTCTGCAACCTCATCTTTCTTTACCTATCACTTGCTCTTAATGCTCTTCACCCCATGGACTCCTTGAAATCTTGCCCTTTTTTGGCTCATGTGACTGTTCCTTCCCAGCTTTCCCCCGTAATTTTCTGTTTTTTCTTTCAGCTCCACATTTAGTGGTTGTTGGTCATTATTCGGCAGTTCCCCAGCAGCTCAGATCTCTGCAGGGCTCTCAGTGAGATCTGTATGTGGGCTCCCCTTTACACTCTCTGTCCAACCTACCACAGAGTATAATAACCAAACTGCATTTTTGCCACTGATTTGCAAATCTGCCTTTTCCTATCTGATCTGCTTCCTTTTGTTTCTGAGTCTTTCAGTTTTCTTCCCCAGCTGTCCTCCTCTTCCTCTCTCCTTCCCTTCCTCCCCGTGTCATAAATCATAAAGCAAACACAAGAACGAGGACATCTCTGTGGTTTGGTGGGATGAGCTGCTGGGTTCTGCAGAACACTTCCAGGCCCTGAGTGGGCTGACTATGGTCATTCCTCTCTGTTCTCTATGTTGGACTATTTATTTAACCCTTCCTTCATCAAACTCTAATTTGCTTTGTGGGGAAGCACATGCAACTTGGGACATGGCAAAGGTGCAGTATTTAAGGTAGTACTTGCTGTTACTTTGGACGTAGCCTCAGATAGTGAATAAATTGTCCCTTTAAGAAGATCAAATGTGAAAGACAAATTAAAAAAGAGTTGATATGATGTTCATTTTAGGTTAGTTTCCCAAGGATGCCAAAAGAAACAGCTTTAGAAGGAAAAGGAGGAACTTTCCAGAGCAGGGTTACCTATAGCCTGATAGTTTTTAGCACAGGTGTGGATAATACAGGTTCAGATCCCTTCATGCCTAGAGGGCACTGAGCCCAGATCTCCCCCAGTCTGAGGGAGTGCTCTGGTTGTAGGGTGATTGCATAAAACAGGCCTGGCAGCAACAGCACCCTCTTCTCTTACTGTTTTGGTGGAGGAGGGTGGAGATCCCTGCCTTGAGATAGATGACTAAGTTCCAGAGAGGCTTAAGGTAATTCCAGTATCCTCCACTTTTCCTAATGGCTAATTTGGGCAGCTCCTGCTCAGCCCTCTGTTTGCAGTGCCTATATTCACTGCTTCCCAAAGCTCTGGATGCGAGCATGCAAGCACACTCCTAGCACTCAGGAGCTGCAGTTTTCAGCGCTGTGGGGCCTAAACGCTGCTGTGTCCAGAACAAAATATTTATCTGTATTTATGTAAATGCTTAGCTCTACTGGGTCTTGTGCTTTGTTACCTTGATAAGTGCTACTACTAATAACAATAGGGACAACATGATGTTTATATGCAGCATTCATATAACTTTCACATACCATCTGTTACAATGTCTATAACAGTGATTAAATTTATGAAGCAAAACCAGGAGAATGTCTTTGCACCAGCTCAGGACAGACAAGATATACAGTTTTGTGAGGATCCTTTTGCATTCAAGATATTTTTGAACTACTGCTTACTAGCGTGCTACTCTGTGTTTGACTAAACCCAAAATGCAATATGTAATACTGGTATTTTCATTTTGTCTCATGTTTCGACTGTACTCTGGTTTTGCTACCTTAAGTTTCTGTATGTATGCAGTGGGGGCTATAAAATGGGGGATTTTCAAATGTCTGGAGGTCCTTCAGTGTCAAATTACTTTTGAAATTCTACTTTAGCATTTCCATAAGACCCTCAAAATTCTTGGCAATTTACAATAGTCCTTGTCCCAAAGCATAGAAAATACATTTCAGATGTGCAGAGAATAATAAAGCTAAAAACAGTGAGAAAAAAAGAATGAAATAATCCAGGATATAGTTAGAAGATCAGTGATTATTCAGGTATTCAGTTTTTTATTTTTAAGGCTTGGGTGGAAATACACTTCACTTTTAATTATTTTTTATTGACACACTGATTGTGACAGTGTAAAGAAATGTTTCTAGAAGTTAGATTTGAATTAGAGGAGGAGGGTTTCACATGAAATCTGAATGCTTTTGAGAGAGTTGCAAACACTAGACTTCATTATCTAGTACAAATACTGGAAACAAAATGGTTCATTGATCTCCTTCTCATCAATTTCTTTTTTCCAGATACACTGGTGCATTTGCCTATCTGTGATTAAAAATACAGATAACCAAGAAACTTTTGGTAAGTGTAAAGAAAACAGAACAAAAAGCTTTGCTTTATAGTAAGCAGAGAGATGCTGCAATATTTGAGCAAGTATCAGCCAGCAGCTGTTTTTAAAAAAATAATCTGAAATAATGAAAGAACTTCTACTTCAAAAATTTTAAACCTTTAAAAAACAACAACCTTGGATTGTGTAGATTTGGTGCCTACTCACTGGAAAGTCACCAAATCTCACTTGTTTTGCTTGGGCCTCTCTCAAACTTAACTGGCCTCAAGCTAGTAAGCAAGCCAGCAAATGTCCTGGCTTGTAAAGAAATCTGATCCAACTCTGTAAACCGAACCCAGCCTAAGAGTGGTGGTGAGGGGAACATATGGAAAATTAATGACAGATAATAGAATAGTAGGACAGCCTTAAATAAAAAAAAAGATTGTTATTAAGTTTATGTAACAATTTCAGCTAATGGTCTTTTAAGAAAGTTACAGAGTAGCTGAGCATTGCTTTTGACTTTGCCAGCACCTAAGCTCTAGAAATGGCTGCTGTGTTGCTCTCGCCCCTCTGCAGCCTGAAATTCCCCACTGCATGTTCTTAATTGATACCTGTAGCAGAATTGCTTTATAAGCTAGTTCAGCTGCAACAGCACTATGGGAAGTGCAGCAATTCTGGTCCCACCTGTTTAAATAAATGGGAGCCTCAGGAAGAGTGGATTGGAATTTGCTTGGGCTTAAACTGGGTATAAGAGCAAAAGCCAGGCTGGGAGCTATAAGCCTGGCCAAGCGCTAGGAGGAGAAGGAGGTAAGGGTGTGGGTGGGGGGGGTGGGGGGGGGGGTGTGTGTGGTTTTTTTCTTTTTTTCCTCTATGGACCTCCAGGCATTTTGCAAAGATAAGCTGCTCATGGTATGATGTCACGGATGAAGAAACAGTCCCAGGGAGCTCATAGTTGCATAGCTCCTCTCTGGTGGAGGGAGTAGGTTTCACAATGGGAAGGAAAGAATAATTTTGTGGAAAGTGTAGCTATTTCTGGAATACTCAAATCACATATTTATTTGGCTGATGGCCTGGGATGCTCATCTAGGGTAGACTTTGAAATGTGGCACCATACAGTAGTTTTTTTGTACCAAGAGAAAAGTGATTGATCTCTTCTTATTCCTCCACTTTTGTTTTATTGAATATCAGCTAAAATACTAATATTCTTCCTGCCTGGACCCTAAAATGTCTCTCACTCCTCCCCTGTTGTTTCTGAAGAATCACCTGCTCAGAGTGGAGGAGCATCAAGCTGCCTTTATTGCTGAATAACTTAGGTGTGTCCTCATTCCTTATCACCATGTCCAGCTCCCTGCATCTTTAACAGCCCGTGCAGTGCAGGGGTGGCCTAGGTGATTCTATGTGGTGAACTGATGCCTCTTGTGCTGAAGAGTTTCCTGTATGTTTGTAGAAAACCAGCAAGGACTGTACAGAGGGAGAATGGCAGGTGGTGGTCTCCATTTCTTTATTGTTAAATAACATACTATGGCTGCTGGATTATTGTCTTTGTCTCCTGGTGAGTAACCTAGCAGGAGGAATGCAGCTTATGCTCCTGTGGTTGTAGCCTTTCTGCAGGAGAAAAGTCTTCCCCTTTCTTTTATAATCTGAAATGAGGACTGTATGCTGAGATCCTTGCAAAACTGCTCCCATTTCCAGGGAATATATGATAACAGTAGATCACCATTTAGAGTATTCCCTATTCCTTGCTCACACTTGCAGTATGGAGTATTGCACACCCTGTTATCAAGTAAAAAATAAAGTGTCAACTGAAATAGAGTGGCAGCAGAAGTGTTTCATGCAGGGCTGTGAGAGAAGAGCAGACCCTCACCCTGCTGAAGAGTAGCAGTATTATCAAACACATTTTGGGCTCCATCCATTCTGCTGCACATGAGCAAATGTTGAGGTTGACTTGCCCATTGAGAGACCCTTTAGGGCTAGAAGCTGGGCAACTCGCCTGGTAGTTTGGGTGTTTAAAAAACAAAACAAAACCAAAACAAAACAAAATGCCAAAACTTGTTGTGCCATTCAACAAGATTTTTTTTTTTTCTTGAACCTGTTGCCTCTGTGCCAGCACAGTAGCTTAGCGTCCTTTGCAGAACAGCCATGGGGAGGTTCTGGAGAGGACCAGGCTTGCCCCAGACTTCTGAAGGGAAGGCACTACTGAGGGTCTCCAATGTCAGCTCTAAGCTTCCTTCCCTGGCTGCTCAACTCAGAGATGAAATGGACTTTCCATAAAAGCTTTTCAGCTGCCTGTCTGCATCCTTATTGCAGTTTAAAGAAATATACTGGAATAAGGGTGTCAACAAACTGGTCAATTCTGTAGCTTACGTTACATAGATGATCATATTAGATGATCATAAAGATTCATACTAACCATAAAAATCACTGTCTATAAAACTAAAAAAAATGCTGAGTTGTATAGGAAAAAATGCATAGGTAACACACAAACATATAAATACACATTATGTATACACATACATAGTGGTAGTAGTAATACCAGTAGTGTAGGAGAAAGCCTTAGCTATGTGCAGGGGGGTGGGGGTGATTTAGCAGGCAGAATTTTTTTCCTGAGAAGTAACTTTTAACCCACTTCACATGGCCCAAAGACTAGGAATCAGTATCAGTGGGGAGGGAAAGAAATAAGAAATGTTTAGAAATACCAATGTTTCCAAACATAAATATTTCCATTTCTGGTTTGTCAAATGTGTTTAAATCCTTTCAGGTTCCTGTGGAGGAGTAAAACAGCCTAAAGGTAAGACTTATGATGTAAAAGAGTGTTTTCTGTGACCTTGGCAAACCTATGAACTGACCAAGAGAGGTGATGGCTGCAGAGTGCACAGTGCATGTTTTGCTTCTCTAATGTCTAGAAGATTCAATACATCTGAAATATAACAAAAAAAAATTTGTGCAGGGCAGTGGAGATGTCCTACTGACAAGAGGGAGCTGTATTCTTTTCTCATCACCTCATAAACAGTGGGGTTCTGACTGAGGATGTTAGGTAATGCTTGCCATATACAGAACTCAAAGGGGGTATTACTTTCATTGTATAACCCTTCGAGATCTGAGGCAGTATTTTATAACAAAGCATATTGTTTTTCCCTCTTGCTTTTACTGAGCTTTGATGCTGATTTTAGAACTTGACAGCTGTGTTTAGACTTGTCTTACATCTCTTGTACAGAGCAGGGGAAAATATAGATGTTTGGGGCAGCAGGCAACATAACCTGTGTGGAGGGGATGGTGGGAGGGGAAGGAAGAGAGGCAAGATTTGCCTCGGGAAATTGTAGGATAGGTCCACAATGATGAACTTTTAGCCATCCTCCTCTTGGGACACTCCTCAGAACTGAATGGGGTGCTGGTCCCTTAAGCCCTACCCAGGAGAACTGGATGCCTCGGAAAGGGACTCATTGCCACCTACTGTTGTAGAAAGGTGTGAAGCCTGGCTGGGCACCATGCTTCAGAAGGATTCCTATCTGTGCTTGGGACTGTGATCCAGAAGACCCTAAGAGACCCACAAGGCTGCTTGACCTTCCTTATTGTGCTCTTCATTGCGACAGTATTTAGGTATGAGTATTTTGTGTGGCAAAGTAATTAGGGTGAAACAATATCTATTATGAATAGACTCTGAAAAAAGCCAGAACTTGTTACAGCTGTTGTAATAAATGAAACTGAAATAGACTTTCTATCATTACTCTCAAATCCCCAACATGAAACTAAATTTAATTATTGTAGAATATTAATCCGCTAACCTGTTTACTTTCATCCTTTATGGCATAAAGGGAGGTGTAAAGAGTTCATATTTGTTCAATAGCTGAGTTTTTCAGATGGCACATCTTTGAATAATTATGAATACCTTGTTCGATACCTGAGAACTGTGATGTTCTGTCATCTCTAGATACCCAAGGAGAATGTCTTGAATAAGTCAGTGGGTCACTGGATAAGTGACCATTGGGGCCAGAATAGGAGAAGGAAAGGAATTGAGGGACATTCAATACTCTAATAAAATAGGAGTCAGGCACAATCCTGTTGAAGGTCTAAATAGCTCTTCTTTCTTCACTGTTCTATCTAACGATAGAAGACCCAAGAATATTCATTCTTCTCAACTTCCATAAGGCACCACGCAAACAAGGGCTCTTATTGAATTGTGTGTTTCAATATTGTTTGTTTGTGTTTGTTTTTCCTTTGGAAGAATGATGTTTCCATGGTGTTTAAGTCATAGCCCTCTCAGGAGAAGTCTCCTGTGTTTCAGCAAGATTATATCTAAAGGAAGATGCAAAACCCAGGTCCCTTCACATGTTTCTCTCTGTGCTGTTTATGTACGTTCTTGTTTCCAAGCTGGAGTGAATCCTATGAGCAAGGAGCCTTTGTAGCAACTTCTCTGTAGGAACGCCACCTCCCCAGACCATGAGCATTTCTATTCTGTAAATACACTTCCCTCACTCGGATATGGGATGCCTTCACCTTTGTTTTCTCACCTCCTTTTCAGAATTTGTTCACCCTTGGCAGCTGAGGGATGGGGCATGATGAGCAATGCTTGCCACCCATTACAGACACTTAGAATTCATTTTTTAACTGGGTATCAGAAACAAGGACAATTTAATGGCTACCACTATTAACCATTTCACAACTGATCAGTTTAGCAGGAATGTAAAAGCAGTAGGCTTCTAAGCCAGTATAATATTCTCTATCCCTGGGTAGTACCTTTTCTGTCCTCTATAAATGGAAATTAACAGTTCATAGGCCTTATTTGGGCACTGAGCACAGAACCTGCATTTATTCTAACAGAACAAAATATAGTACAGAATTATCACTTTTAACCGAAGATGTCAAACAAATATCCCCATAGCTTAGCCCCCAAGTTTGGGTCATGTTAGAGGAGAAAAATCTAGAAGTTCTTCAAGTATTTTGCAATAATTTAGAGCCAGACCCAAATTTCATCGCTTGCAGTGTTCTTAAGTTCCAAACCGCTGTGTTGGGTAGAAATGTCTGGAATGTGGAGTATTGTATTTAAAAACAAAGCAAAACAATCCTTAATGGCCACTCTATCATTTAGCTAAACAAAATCCCTACCCACACCATTCTGGAAGGGGGGAGTGCTGAGGATTGGAGAAATGGTGGGGGGAAAAAAAATTAAAGTAAAACTGTGTATACAGTGACCAGAATTAATCACTTTGAGGTTTGGAACAAAGATGAAAATATAAATTAAACAAAACTGCCTTTATCCCATAAAACACTTAAAATGCTAGTTACAGAATTCAGAGGGTCCAGTGTTTAGTTCCAAAGAAAACTGTATGAAAGGCCAGGAAGCCACTTCTGCTTGGTTACCCTTACACTAAGGATCAAAGCAGAAAGGTATCTCATTTCCCTGTATAACTTTGAAGTAATTTATAAAGTCAGAAAATGGATCTTAAGAGTAGTTCTTTCTAGGCTGCCTTGCATGAGAGGAATGAGTAAGAAAATTACAATGTCTCTTTGCTGGAAGATGTACCAGTACTGTATTGTACAGCAAACTTCTTCATCTGTCTCTTGTAATTTTTGGTTTGTAAAGACCAATAAAGAGTGGGACAGGTTTTTTATTGCCTTGGGATCATTTTTTTTTTTCCTCTGCTCTCATAAACCTTCCATATGCTTCTACATCCATGTCTTGTTTTCAATTTTAGTGAAGGTTTTTATTTGGAGTCTCATAAAATTATAATTTATTGCAGCTTCTTTTTATAAAATGGAGAGGGGAGGAGGGAGGTACTGAGATAGCATGTGCAAGGCAGTCCCAAGGAATGCATTTGTGAATTTAAAGCATCGGTCAGTTTATCAGCCCCTGCTTCAGTTATTGGCAAATACTTTTCCTCATTCTCTAATCTATGATCGTGTATTCTCACTGTGTGTATAGAAAGGCTAAGTGACTGTCGAAGTGTACTAATGTATGCTTATTTTAGGGGGTATGGAATTCAAATGCTGAACTTCTATAACTGTTAAATAGGCCATACAGCTGGATGATGTGTATACGGAGAGATGGTGAGGACAACCTGCCCTCCCAACGTGCCACATCTGGCACTACTTGGTAATAACTTCTCATGCATTTTTGTGCATTGTGTCCTTGAAGTCTACTTAAATCAGGAACAGGAATGTCAACTTATTGAATAGCTGCTGGTTTCACCAGCATAAAAGAGTGCATCTGTAGTACAGGGAAAGGCATAGTCTTCCCTCCTGTCGGGCAGAAGCCAGAGCAGAAAGTCCTAAGATGTCAACTAAGAGTACCAAAATCAACCATAAGAGAGGTCTGGGGAACATCCAAGAGCACAGTGAACTCCCAGATCTACCCACTTCTTGTGCGCATGGACTGCTGCGTGCAAAGAGACATCAAGGCACAGCTCGGTCGGGTATGCCTGGTGGGGAACAGAGCACCAAGTGTGCTTGAATGTACATAGGCTCATCCATCACTTGTTTTGCATTTTTACATTAGTGCTTTACTTAAATAGCAAAACTGGTCTACAAGCTCATATCCCTCTGCTTAAATAACAAAGAGAAATCCAAGTCCCATAGCACATTTGAAATCTGTTCCTGCAGAGGCTCTGAGGAAATTTGAGAGAAGCTCTGCTGGAGGGAAACTGCTGGGCACTGGACTTTTTTCTCCCTCTAAATAAAACATAGAATAGGCTTTTAACTGCCTTTTCTCCATAATAGCTACTTAACCCCGTTCACTAACATTAAGGAAGAAAAAAAATTTCCAAGCAAAATTCCTATTCAGAGTAAAAAATATAAATTAAAACGAAGTGCGCAATGCACACCCTTTTCTTTCCTTCCTGTTTTGTTTGGTGTTTTCTAGCTCTGCTTTTTCAGACAGCTGAATGGGGGCTGGGAAAGTGTTTACAATATTTTCACATGATTGAGATGGCAGAGTTCTTGCACTCCGTGAAAGGCCTTCTGTTTTCAGATGGCATTGAAAGTTTACCGTCTTTCCAGACAAAAGGAAGAGAGCCCGTTGCCAGCGGATGAGTAATGGGCATGGCCTCCACACAATACCTCCTATCCAGTCCTAAATCTACATGGTGTTCTTAGGCTTCCCGGCTTCTCCAAAGCAACCTTTGTCTCTGCTCTGGGAGACCAAAACTGCTCGTTGGGCGAGTGGGGATGCAGCCAAGAGGGGAAGGCTCAGTGACAACAGTTGCTCAGTGCTCACTGCCCAGTATCTGCCTTCTTACTATACTACTATAATAGTTGGAAGCCCATCAGCAATTGGGCATCTTCTATACAAATATGTTGCAGACCATCTGTATAGTTTTCAGTTCCAGAAGATTCCAGTAACTCACTAAGTTTTAATACTATCTTTTTTTCTTGTTAATCTGATGGGCTGCCCCGAGATAAGTGATTAAAGCAAAAGCCTGCCATAGTTACTTCAGAGGTAAAACTGCACAGAAGCTGACAATTCCTGTATTTGTTTTCTTACAAGCAACTCGAAGCAGGCATTTTCCACTGTTAATTTTTAGGTTCTATTAAGTCATTATATTTTTTTTGTCAGAGAAGACATTTTGGTGAAATGATTGCTAACATATTCTTTCAAAATATTAGAATAGACAGGTCTAAAGTTCTTCCAGAGAATTTGTGCACTTGTTGGCATTATAGAGACCAGTAGGTAATTTTTTTTCTTGTTTCTTTTATAAAGTTTCCTAGAGGTTGACTGTTTGTGTGTATGTGTGAGCATGTCTTTCTGTCTACCTGTCTAAAAGAACTTGCATTTCACTTTCTCATACTTTAAAGTGCACTAAGAAGAGCTTTCTAAGAATTAACTAAGTGTTCATTAACTGCACTTCATTTTGACCATGTGCTCAGCTAAGAGTTGTCAGTATTAAGTTCTTATTCTTTCTTGCTAATTTGACGTTGCACAGGCACTGATTTATTGTTGTCAGGAAACAGAAGCAACGTCGTCAGAGACACTGGATTTCTTAAGGGTTGGTTGTAGCTGGTATCAGCAATTTACTGATTGATGTGTAGTAACCTGTAGTGCTGACAGTCCTGCATATACAAGCAATGCATTAAGGTTATTAGCAAAACTGTTTTCTAAATTACCCGAGTAGAGCTTTCAAGGTAACTAATTCTATTCTTTGGACTTTTTTTTTTTTTTTTTTGAGGAGTTAACTGTTTAAAACAGCATTAAAATAATCTGGCTTCATTTCCTCTGCTGAAAGAGCAAGTCAGCTGAAACTTGGACTTTTTGCTGAAGGTNGGGGGGGAGGGAAGAGGTAGTTTTTCTTTTAAAGAGCATGACCATACACATTCGCTCTGGTGCCTTTAAAGGGGACTTCCCTGTTTTAAATGCCCTCGAGCACAGAAATACCAACACCTCTTAATTGTTTAATATATTACAGCCTAAAACATTTACAGAAGTGCTTTCCAAGTATTTCACTGTTCCAGGTGCTTGGTCCCACACCTCCTAAAATAATAGGCTATTTCCCTTCAGTTTTCATGTGCTTGGTGCCACAATGAGGCATATGCTCTGTATCAAGGGAAGGGGAAGTGAGGGAAGTAAGTGGGACTGCCTGATGTTGGTGCTTGCACTTGTAGCATACACAGACTTGTCTGTCTTGCGTCACACAGCTTGTAAAGCATGAGAAAACAACGTGGCTTGTGCTTGGATTGTAAGTTTCAAGGAGAAAAATATCATATTGTTAAGCATTTGAATGTCGCTCTGCACAAAGATTCCCCTATCACTGCGTCCTCTGAGCAGCATCACAAAAAGAATAATAATTCTAATAATCAGCAGTGCTGAACATATACCAGTCCGTGATACAGCCGCATTGCAGCTGTCTTAAAGTCATGCTCCAAACTGTATTCGTTGTTGCATGGAGGTGTTGTGAAGCCCAAGTCTGATGTCTGTTACATGCAGCAATGCTTTAGACTGAGGAAAAAAATATATTCTGAAAAAAAAACACGACACCTTATTTTGATTCAGTGGGGGCAAATAAGACACAACAATTTGCTTGGCCTATGCTTAACTAATTTGTTTTTCAACTTGTTTAGCCAAAATGAACTAAGACTTGAGAAATAAATCCATTAATATAGAGCACTTAGGGCTCCCTAGGCTTCCATGAGAATCTACCCTGACATAACAAGATCCAAGCTACTCTGTCAATCTTATTCCCACATTGCACCTCTGCTAAGAGTCTTGGATGCCGCCTGCTCACAAGCTGTGCAGTTCAGACATCTACATGCCACTAGCACGGGTAACCTGAACATGCTGAGCCAGTACATGGGCACTGAGTGAAACTGGGTGGTCGACGGGACTTTGCCTGGAAATACCTGTTCAAAAAGTCTCCCTTCTCTTTCTTGAAAATCCTCCCTACCGTGCAATGCAAGTGAATGTAGATTGTTTAAAGAGCTGGGGTTTCAAGACCTTTTCCTAATAAGTACCCATAAGGGAGCAGCAGCTAGATTCAGTTTCCAGTAAGGAGATGGAGGGAGGGTGGCTCTGGCTGGCCCGAGGGAAGAGATAATGCAAAGTTAAACAATTCTGTGAGAGCGGAGGACTGAATCTTTCCGTGGCTGCACTTTCAATCATGCACTTCCCAGCTAAGTTGCCTGCCGTCCCTTTGAACCCCCATCTCCCGTGTGACAGAGCAGTGATCTGCCTGCTGAGCCACTAGACTAATATTGTTCTTTTAATCTCACAAAAATGTGTTATAAAAGAGTTTGATTCACATGAGAAATTAAGTATAAGATCTGTCCTCATAAAGACATTATACCATGAATGCTCTCTTTCTGCTGGCTGCAAGAATAGGTGGCTCAAGGGTGAAAGGGTAGCATTTACATTTAAATACACCTATTGGAATCACACAAACAGCGGGCTAAAACTACTGCTCCCTCTCTGAATGCTTTTAGAGTTTGCTGCTTTTTTTACACAGCAGCATCTTTCTTTCTTTTTTTTTTTTTACATAATCAAAAATGGGAAACGAGATCGCTAAGATCCCATAAAATAAAACAAAGAAGGTCTTTGTGCCAGCAAGATAAATGGATGAGCCTTTTCAAAGTAATTATTTTACTTTTCGTCTGTATGAGCCACTCAGGAGGCAAAATCCAGATACGAGCCGGAGCTTTCTCTGCTGTTACCCTAACTGGTAGTGCTGGCTGGGTGTGATGCTATTTACATGTGAAATTCGCTCTTTTTTTTTTTTTTTTTTTTTTTTTTTTTTTCTGTCTGCCAAACCCAGATTTACCCCATGATAAAACAGAAAGCTCCTTACCACCTGGAGAAAACAGAAACTGAAACAGGGTGGAAAGAGCACTTGGTGCCAGGGTGGCCTGGCAGCCAGGTTGCAAGATCAGTGAAACCCTTGAAATGCACTCACTTGACCCAGGCCAGGGTTTCTTCCCTTTCCTCTCTGCCATGTTCCTCCCCTTCGTCCAGCAACAGGCTGGAGTTGCAAAAACTCTGGGGGTTGCCTTTACTCTTTGGGACCTCTGGTTGCAATTAAAAAAAATATAAAAAAATGGCATATTTTCCTTGAATTTTTCCTCCTATTTTTTGATGGCTCTTTTTTCCACCACCCAAACAAGGGCCAAAACCAAACAGCATGAATAAATGCCTTAAAATTACAATGTAGCTGGAAACCAGAATTCAGGAGCTGCATTCTGAACAATTTTTGCACACAATCCCCAATTTGTATTAAATTACCACATAACATACAGCTAATAACACTAATCGTTAAATAAGGTCCAGATGCCTCTGAACAGTGAAGAAATTAAAATCCTGATCTGGATGTGGCATTGTCTTAACATCTAGTTAATATTTTTTCCTTTGAATGTGCATGTAAAATTGCTATCTTAATCTATAACCTTGGATAATGGTGAGCTCTGAGGCAATTTTTACAAATTTAATGAAATAATATGGACTTTAGAATCTCTTCTAAGTGGAGTGGTCTTCAAAATGCATGTGAAGAAAGAAGCAGCAAAGGAGTCCATATCTCCATGTTCAGTAGCCATCTATGGGTCTTTTTTTAAAGAGTGTATCTAATTGTATTTTGTTTGTTTGGTTGGTTTTTTTAATAGTTTTAGCCTTTAAAACATTGTGTGGCTGTATAAAACAAAACAGTGTGTCCCTTAGTCTTCCTAGTCTAGCATGTCTTAGTCTTCCCAGTACATGTTCCTAGCTTTTATGAGAAGTGCTGAATAATTGTTTCCTGTATACTTTTTTCATTTTTTCTTAGTATTATATCAACTACTTGTCAGTCATCTTTTTTCCAAACAGAGGAATCCTCTGCAACCTAAACTCTCAATGTAGAGAAGCTTTTCTAGACATCAGATAATCCTTGTTGCACCCTGTTGTAGCTCTCCTCCTTCTACTATGCCTTTGTGGAGGTGAAGGGATCAGAGGTGTACTCAGTATTCACCATGAACT
The DNA here is from genome assembly GCA_013389905.1 of Sula dactylatra. Lineage (NCBI taxonomy): Eukaryota > Metazoa > Chordata > Aves > Suliformes > Sulidae > Sula > Sula dactylatra. The sequence goes on along the minus strand of WEKW01016578.1, from coordinate 27,987 downwards.
TATGAAACGGCAGAATGACATCCTCTGCATTGTTGTCCCTTCCCTTCCAAAGGACTCCAGACATCCTGTGTGCTGTCTGACTGCTACTGAGCATTAGGATGACATTTTCATGGAGTTTAAAGGTTCATTGTAAGGAGGAATTATTCTCCTGGCCCATGGATACATACCTGGATTCAGGCCGCATTACCTGAATTCAGAGGATTTTATGTCCTCTGCAGAACAGTCTAGACAACATAAATCGCATACCTGTGTTTTGATCCTACAGTGCAAGGAAGCTGCTTCAGGGCTTCTGAGGGAAAAGTCCCTTCCAGCCAGCCAACAGTCAATATTATGCAACTCAGCCCACTGAGAATTTCAGTAAAAAATTGTCTTCTGAGGAATAAAGCATCAAGTAAAGCCCATTTTTTAAAAGTGGAGGGGATGGTAGATGTTCTGAGGCTCTGGTTCCTGGCCTCAGTTTTCTGTTTTCAGTAACAGTGTAACATGAAATATCAAGTTATTCCCAAGAGAAAGAACCAGAATCTATCTACTGCCACTATCTGATAGGTAAGTCACCTCTCTTTTTCCCCTGGTGGATACTTAAGCATTTCTGGGGAAATGTCATGGGAACTTCCAGGTGAAAGAAGTTGCTGTAGTTGCTTTTGGGTTCTCATATCATTAGACCGTGTGGTCCAAGATGCTGTTTCAGGTTAGAATCAGAGACCTTCGTTCCAATTCAGGCAATTTTATTGGATATGGGCCAAGAAGTTTATGCTAAAAGTTTAGTATCATTAAGTTATATCAAGCATAGCTCAACTACAATCAAATACTCATTTCCTAGCTTGAGGCTCTCATTTCACACTCTGAATGAATAAAATATAGCCTGACCAAACAGAGGTTGTGAGACAAGTGCAAGCTCTACTTAGAGGTTAACAACCTGATTTCTCTCTCGTACCAGTTTTACGGTCATTTAGCTCCATTGACTTTGGTGAAATGAGTCCTGATTTACAGCATTGCTTCAGAGTGGGTTTAAAGCTGTGTTATACAATGGGAATGCTGGTGCCACGTCTTTGGGAGCAAAGTGCATTTGCATTGTGCGTGCCACAGTTCTGAGGCCCTAAAGAAAATGTTTATTAATTTTTGATCCACAGAGAACAAATTTTCAAGAAATTATTTAGATTTCTCATTTGTTGCCTTAGATTTATGATTTAATTTCAGTTATGGGTTGTTTTTTTCAGTTACTTGTTACCTTACCAAGGAAATCCTGGGGTTTCAAATCAAATATATGTTAGAGGTTTACAGAGTCCTTATTTGTGTGTATTTTTGGTTGGAACAGACACCCTCAGCTTGAAATTAAATCTCAAAAATGCTGTCAAATTTAAAAACAAAACCCCAACAACAAAACAGAATTAGTTATTTTTGAAACTACTTGGACCTCGTGTCACCTCTCACAAGTATGATTTTAAGTTTGCACACAATAGACTACTGTTTCTTCAGAGTTTGACTTGTACCACCATAGGAGGTCTCCTGTGCTGCTTCTTACCTCATACTGACTTCCTAGTGTAGAGCAGATAAGAGAAAACATCTGAGTGAATGCATCTGAGCCAGGAATGAGGATCTATGTTCTTAGCTTGACTCATACTGACACAAAATATTTTTACTGTGGGAAAGCTAAGCAAGCTGCACATGGTAGACTTGCAGTCCACTTCACTGCTAGGTAGATACAACTATGCCTGCTGGAGCTCTCCTTTAGGAAGTTTAGCTCATGTGCACTGAGGATATGGAAAAGCACATGTGCTTTTGAGGTCTCTCTTGTGTATCTCTTAAATTGCCAGAGCTCACCTTTCACAGTCCTTAGCAGCTTGCCTGTCACTGGGAAGCTGTAGGAGGATCTTATCTTCTTTGTGAGCCAGCAGTTATCTTCCTATCCAGTGCAATAGCCATGTTCTTTGGAGAAGAGATCAGCTAGCCTTCTCCCTTCTCTTTCCCCATAAAATAATCTGAAGTGGGGCAGAAGCANACTTTAAACTAATGATCTTTCCAGAATGTGTAGGCCAGCTCAGCCCAGGACTCACATTCACATTGTGATGATTTAATACTGTGTTATGAGTATTTCTAGCAGGACAATGTTTTGCAACATCATATTAAGGATAATAATAAATAAAATCATACTCGTCTCCCCAGAAAACAGCCTCCACCATGGTTATTTATCCAATGGATCTTGTGGGCTTCAAGGCTTTTACAGATGTCAGGGTTTGTTCAAGACAGACTTTGCTGAAGGAAGAAGGTGGCTGTGGTGCCAGCTCTCTATTTCTCCTACTTTTTCTCCCCAAAATCCTGACTTTAGGGAGGGGATAGAAATTTTTTCTTATGTGCCTGGTTTGCCGGGAGAGAGCCACGTAGTTATGGTCTATTTGCTCAACATTAGTTGTGCTGCCCAAATGTGAAAACAAGTATGGAGGGTAGATTCTCCCTGACTTCTGTGGGATCTGGAGCAGATCCATGAGGAATGCTACTGTTTTCAGCACTTCCCTTGCTCTGCCTAAGACTAGGCACACTGAGATATGAATGTTGTTGCAGCTGCTGCATGCTACATATAGGCCACATGTTGATGATTATTGCTTTAAACGAGAAGGTCTTTGTTTAAAATGCTTGTTTTCTTCCATCTAGAACCTACCATTTTTTCTACAATACTTAAAGTATGAGTTTCTATTTTTGATGTTTTTAACAAGGTACCTGGAATTTACATAATATCACAGTTTTTCTTTATAAAAAGGACTATCCAGATATATATTGATTGTGCAGACAGCTTTACAGTGACAGAGAACTAGCCCCTAAGTAACTGAAACAAATTGACCTATTCATTTGTTTGCATCATTTTATGTTGTCGTTTGTTTTTTACTTCTAGGTCTGCTTCAGTCCACTCCCCAAATAACAGTGTTTTTCTTTAAAATATAATGAACTGTGTTGCATTTATGGGAGCTGCATGGTCAAATCGTTACTCCTGTCTCCCTACTGAATGTCACGTCACACTGCCAGTGTTCGGACTAAGAACTGATTGCTGGCTTTGGCAAGACTGGAAAGGAAAGGAAGACCTGGACATACTGACTACATCTAAACTATTAAGTAAAATTAGTCAGAGACTTTTCCTGTAGGCCAACTGGCATGAAAGAGCTTGCATTCACACAACTGAACTCTCTTACCCTCCAAATCACAGTGGCCACATCCAAAATACCTATTGGAGATGGTCCCTGACCAGGTTAGTACCCAAGCTGTGCTTTGGCATTATGCAGAAGAGCACAAGTAGGCTTGGGCCAAGACTATGCCAGGGACCAATCTGGCAGTATGGATGGTTTCAGGCCAATGCCTTGTTGGTCCTGTTTAGCTTATTTAGTGTCAGAGTGAAACCTCAGTAACACTGCCAAGAATCAACAGAAAACCCTTATTGGCCTCAGTGACCAGAGGCCACTGAGAAGTATAATCGTTAGTTTGTTCACCTCCTTCACATTTGGATTCTTTTTTCTCTTGTCCTGTTTTTTACCAAATGAGTACTGAAATGAACATTTTTTTAAATCTCATAGAGTAATGAAATTGTGTTGTTGCCTACTCAAAACTTGTTGCTAGTTTTGAACTACTGAGAGGTTTATCACACAAGCTGAGGTTCTGGAAAAGCCAGCTTCAGCTCTCTTCCATGATGGAGGATCTCCTATGGCTTTGAGCAAGTAACTAAGATCTTCTATGACAAAACCTCCCCCATTTGGATAAAAGGGTAAAAAGCTGTGATGAGTTGAGATACAAACACAGCAGGTGCTCAAGGTCACATAAGCATGCTAAACTGATGTGAACATGAAACTCCCTTTGATTTCTGTGGCAACTTTTTTCATATGTCTGGAAAGGGAATTTATTTTAAACCCTGCAAAAATGGACATGAGTGCATTCACCTCTATATCAAGATGTTTTCAGAGTCAGAGCACTGGGGGTAGGTTTGGATAAGCCTGAAGTGTCCTATAGTGTGTGATTGTCTGGGGAGCTGGTGCTCTGGGTTTCTAGGGCTAACTCTGTGCACCTGGTATCCCAGTTAACCCATGTAACGCTGTTCTTCACGGTACGATGTTATACTTCTGCCTGCAGCAATGTAAATAGGAGCCAGGCAATTCATGCTATAATCTTTTTCTCTGTTCTCAAGATAAATGGCAGTGAAGGCCATGTTCGTTTAAAAAGCTCATACAAAATGATTATATTAGGCTGTGCTGTATTACTGAGATTACAGAAAATGACCTACATGTATTGAATTAAACCATGATTTTCCAATGCTCTCAGCATCAGCAGCAGAATTGGGACATTTTAATCATTGTGTTATCAGTTTGGTAGGTAGCTGTTATACTGAATTGCTGCTCGAAATGAAAAACTGTATTGTTTTATCCAGAAGGTTTCTGGTTTCTAGCACTAGCCTTTACTTTCCTTAGAGCTCAGACATGTGATTGAATTACTCAAACTGACAAGTACTGATTTCAATGACATTTAAGCTAACACATTTTTTGCCTCAGGTTTGCTAACGGCTAAGAGTGTGCTGTTAATTAATGCGGTCATTTGATGTGCAGCACCTTGCTGGACTGTGAGGACTTGATTGTGTGCTTTCACCCAATGTTCCTTTCAGGTTAAAAAGACTCTTTGTTTCTTAATTGACCTATTCATGGATCAGTCTCATAAAAGAGGCTATGGAGCCCAACATGTACATAGTCATACCTGGCCTGGGCTGTGAGAATCTTATTTAATGAAAATGTTAATGAAGAAAAGAATAGAATTGTTGCCCAGAATGATTTACATAGAAATTGATCATTTTCTTCTCAGCTGGACTTTGAAAAACAGGAATTATGCCAAAGCAGAGGAGGAACATTTGACCTAATATACCTTTGGCTCCTTTTCCCTTCCCTTTCCATGTTGCCCCTCAAGCCTGAAGCACTCCCCCATGAATGATTGCATACAGCAGTGGCTCTACTCAGATCAATTGAGACCATTGCATCAGCTAATTTTTGCAAGGCCATATTGTGTTTATTTTTGCAGTCTGATCTTGAGAGAAGCTGAGGAGGGCTTGCATCTCCCTCTCACTGATAACAGTAGTGTTGAAAGTGCTCGGTGCATTCCAGGGCAAAGCCTTGAAGGCTGCGGGTTAGACAGCTGCTAATGCTCCTCTGGAAGTACATGCAGATTCCTTTGGTCTTCACTGGGGAAAAGCCTGGCTCTCCATTAAAAAAAAAACAAAACAAAACAAAACAAAAGAAAACAACACAAAAAAACCCAACACACAAAACCCCAACACAATAGTTGTAGTGGCCCAAATAAAACATAAAAAAACCAAACGCAGCCAAAGCAGTCAGTTTGGGGATCCTCTGGAATTAGACAGAGGCTTGAAGCTTGACCCAGGGAGGAGTATTTCCATGGTCTTTTCATGGGCAGAAGGGTGCAGGCTCTGCCCATATGTGAGTGGCCTATGGTGTGCAAGGACGTAGCCCAGTGGCCCAAGCTGGTATTTCCTGCCTGCTGGCAGAGGGTATCACCACAGGCTTGAGGCTTATTCACCCTGCATAGGCTCTGAGCTGTGCTATGCAGCCATCACCCCAGGCTTCATCTCAGGCTCTTTTTGACCCTCTTTAGCTTTTTTAAAGCTGGATCCTTTCAGCTTATATTCTCTCTCTCTGACATTCTCTTTGTCTTTTTTTTTTTTTTTTTTTTTGTCTCTACTTCTACAACTGAACATGTTTTGCCAAACTCCACACTCCACCGTCTATCCACCCCATATGTTTATATTTTCCTGTGGCTGAAGCACGTTGTGCTGACCTGCCTGGACAGAGCTCCTTTATCACAGAGATAAACATGATGTCCTCCTCACATAGAGTTTCTATCATGTTTGACCTTTCATCTTGAACTGCCATGACCTTTTTTTTTTATTAATGCCGTACTGTGCTGCTTGCAGAAGCCAGGAAAGAAAATCTTTTGTTTCTAGATAGAATACTGCTAAAGGACATGATACGGACTTGTTTTTAATCCAGCTAATTAAAATCTGCATGTGCAGTGTAACTGAGAATGCAGCCTTCGCCCACCACTTTCCCACAGGCAGGGAATAAAGGCCTTTAGTGCAGCAGCAGCTAGCCACCCTTGGATAACAGAGAACAGAGCCCACAATTCATCCCAGCTTTCCTTATCATATCCGTGGAGGGCTTTCCCTTCCCTCCCTCCCCCCTTTTCTCCCCCCTTCTGTCCATGGAATCACTTACTGTAGCTATGTGCCTCTGTACATCACTTCAGAATGTAATCAGGTTAAAAATATGTTAGCTCTTGTTTATCTATGCTTCAGCGTGCTCTGAATATAATTCATTTCCTGCAATAAGAAGAAGAAAGAGAAAGGAAAGGAAAAGAGAAAGAAAAAGAGAAAGAAAAAAGAGAGGAAAAAAGAGAAAGTAAAAGAAAATGTCTATTTCTAATCAAATATCAAACCTATTTACGTTAAAACTCTTCTGCCAAGAACTAACTGACTAATAGTTTAGCAGTTCACACTTTCATACATTCATTAGGTAGGTTGTTTTGGATTTGCTGGATGGTTGTGGTTATTGCTACGGCTGCCTTTGTGTGTGTGTGTGTGTCAGGGAGAGGGTGCTGTGGAATTTTTTTGTGAAACATTTCCTTGGTTAGTTTTCACTTGTTCCTTTTGGTTGGGTAACTGAAGTGTGGGGGAGGGAGGAGGAGGAGGAGGGCAGCCGGGTGGAAAGAAGCAATGAGGGCAGAATGGGAAGCACTAAAACTGAGCCTCCACCTGTTTTCTCTTACTTCAAGTCATGTTTTATATGATGATGATGAGGTCAACAGGGAGCATAAAAATGTGCCAGGAGATTCAAAACTTGGAAGGAGATTGTACAACATGAGTAGAAAATACATTTCAGTGCATGTAAAGCTCCTCTCCCCCCCAGCCCCCCAGTAAAGCACACAAACAGGCTTTCTGTGGGCATTCCCTGGTAACCCGCACAAAGAGCTGTTCAAACAGCTGTGCGTTCTGCTAAACACCATCCATGAGCTGCTGTGGAAAATGCTGATTTCTGTGCATTAACTTAGCTAACTCAAATTCAGCAAAATACACATACAATTATTAAAGGAAGGGATTCTGAGTCCTGAATAAATATGCAATATCTCAGGAAATGATATACTCTATTTGTCTGTAATGAATTATTCATGTGTATGTTGTACTCAGGGAATGATTAAAGAGATATGAAAAAGTGTTTTTTTGAAATCTAATAAAGCCTATTAGGTGACACCAGTCCAACTAAAGCACCTAACATCACATTGTTTTTAATACCTAAGTATTTTAAAAACAGAGAACAGAACGCTTAAAAGACATCAGAAGTAGTATGCTGCCTATATATTAAAAGGTGTTACGTTGATCAAATACAATAGCGCTTTCCATCACAACTTGGTTATCTTATACTGACCTCTATAAGCACAAATAAAGAGATCTGTACATTTTTCTGCTTTTAGTGCTTATGGAAGGAGAACATTAAATAAAAAAATAGCTACTAGTAGACATATAATTCTGAATATGTTTATATAACATCGTGAAATTACAGCAAGCATAAATTTTTACGTAATCTGGAATTAGCGTCTAATCAGTAGACCAATGACAGCCAAGAAGACGTTTATCTGTATTTTATTAATTTAAGATTTCCTTTTTTTCATATTTTGAGGAATGTATTCAATAATTGCTTTTCAGTAGTGACATCTGCTTTGACACAGTAAAAAGGTTGTTAACATCAAGTCACTTTTTTTTTAATAAAATGAGTGTTTGCTTATTGCATAAGCAACGTAAGATTTATGAAGCTTTGTGTATTCCTTTTAAGTGTGCTAACCCTAATAAATATGGTATTTTTTTATTGTTGCTTAGCAGCCTTCCTAAGCATTAGAATTAACTTGTATTTTGGGGGGACACTTAAAATTTTTATGGGCAGATGTGATGTTAAGTAATGTCTTGTAATTCCATGTAACTAATGACGTAAATTAGGGCGGTGATTATTGGTTTTGTCACTAATAACTGTTGTTGTAGAGTCCTTCTTATGCAGAGGGTACATAACAAGAGCTGAAAATTGACCACGTTGCTATGTTAGTCACACGTGACAAGCAGCATGGCATAAATTCCCTCTCAAAGTTACTAAAGTATGCTGAACATCAGGGCATGCTAAAGGTCAGGCTTAATAACGGGGCATAAGTCTCAGATCCCCACAGTGAACATTTAATGTATTGGAAATCAGGATGCCTCTACTAAGTCCCTAAACCACTTTATGCACTCAAACCTGCATCCAGAAAGTTTAGCTTATGATAGGTCCCAAAAATGTTTAAGAGGTTTTTCTAATACACTTAATGAAAAGGGGATCAAAATGACATCCTTTAGTCTTGCACATGGGACCTGAAACTGCACTTCAGATGTTTTCACTCATTTGTGTCATCAGCAACTGCTTACAGGGGTGCCTCACTGGTAATATCATGGAAAATAACACTGTGACAAGAGGGCATACCTGAATTTTTGTACCAAATAATTTTCAAAATTTTCAGTTTCCATTTCAAAAGTTTATTTCAAAGTTTTCAAATTTCCATAGTTTGTATCTCTACTTTTTTGTCACTTAATCTTCTGCCTAGCAGATATATACTGATCTGCCAGAATTAAGAGCAAATTCTACATTAAGTGAAAGTTAAGAAAACTCACGAGGCTGACATGTCGAAGATGGCAGTTATTTAAAATTTTCAGCTATGGCTGCAGAAAGATCCCTTTAAAATGACCATTCTTCTTTCCTATACTAACCTCATATAAAAGCAAGTTCTTAAATCGGCGCCAAAAGAAGTGAAAAGAATAATTGTGATTAAATTTCTTTTGACGCTGCAAATTCCTCTCACAATCCAATTCTCAGATTTCGCTGCATCTCTTCCAAGCAAAAGCTGTCTAGCCCAATTGTGCAAGAATGTTTTATAAGACTATGAAACGAAGAGTCAGTGAATTACACCCTTTCTACAAATGATGAAGACCATGGTAGTAATGCTTCATCCGAACTGATGATTCAGGGGCACCATAGGAGGCAGCTGCTGAATTGTAAACAGAAACATGAGTCACTCTCTCTCTGACTCTTAAATAAAAAAACCAAAGCAGAATAAAACAGTAATATGATTAGAAATTACTTTACCTCCCCTCAGAGTGGAGGAAATGAGTGGCAGCTCATCTGTTCTTATAAAATAACTAGGTAAGTTTATTACTGGTGGTAAACAGTAAATGGTGTAGCCACATAGCTCTGGAAACGGAAGTGTAATGCTGACCAAATAATCACACCGAAGTCAGGTTTTAACTACTGAGAATAATTCTGTGTGAATAAAAACTGAGTTGGGAGCTTGGGATTTAGCCTACTGCTAGCATAATAGTAACAACAATAATCCTAATAAGTAGTTATTAGCAATGGGAACACAGTGACAGCACTTGTTAGTTATAAATAATTAGTTATCAGCAATGGGAAGCCCGTGGTAGCAGCGGGAGCCCAGGGCTGGTTGTCCTGCAGGTACCTGGCAGAAAGAGTGCAGTGGGAACGCCACCACGTCTCCTCCGCTCGGCAGGCTGTGTGCAAGGTGTAAACTACTGAAACAGAACAGGGGTAATGGCTTATTCACAGCATTTTGAAGCCTTCTTCCTACTCATTTATCCTCGGTCTGTCAGTAAGGTCCTAATTTCTCTCTAGGACACGGTTAAGTCCCAAAGGAGCAGGGCAAGCTCCCATTCAGTTCAGTAAAACTGAAAATGAAGTGCCTCCGAGCCCCACTTCTCCACCTGTATTAGGAAGACTTAAATCCCTCTAAAAAAAACCCCCTGAAATCTGTTTTTCCAAATTGGAGCCTGACGCTGTTGCCACTTATGTTGGTTGGATCAACATGCCTACCTACACCAGCACCCAGGTTTTACCTGCAAGAAATGAAGTCCTGGATTTTACCTTCTACTAACATCAGGAAGACAGTTTTGGACAGGTAGTGTATCCAAAGTTTAGTTTTTTGGAATTGTGCCCACTAGCAACTAGCCAGAGTCTGGCCCTCTCAACCTGTTCACTGCCTATGATGATGGCAGTATTATTACATTTAACATCAATGCAATAACCCAAAGAAAATCAAAATAACGTTTGGCACATTTTCTGGTACCAAGGGATCACCGTTTACTGCTGTTGTTATTTAGAAATACATACATACATATATGTAGCCTTTTAAATTCTCTCTCAAAAAAAAAAGGGAGCTGGATTACACCTGAGCAAGCTAGCTAAAGAACTATGAATGTAACTAAAATAATTCTTGATTCATCCCACTTTTATGAACTTTTTGTATACTAATGTTTGATTCATTTCTCTCAGACAGACAAGTACTATCCATATGCATGGCCCAACACTTCTACCTTTCTCCCTATCACCACAGGACAACTGGCATAATCTTCATGTTTGCACCAGGTCAGGTAGGACACTGGCATCAGCAGCCCTTTTGCTGCCACTGCAGCAATTTTGGGTTCCAAACAGCTGAAATGTGGTAGATGCATCCCTGACAACTTTAATATATTAGGAAAAATGGATCATCCCTGAAAGTTTCTGTTCAAATTTTAGCCAGCATCAGATCTGGCATAATTTGTTTTTCAGAGATAAACATGTGAGCGCTTAGAAGGAAATACTCCTGAACACATGTAGTTGTTGAAGTTTACCTCTGATGACATCTTTGGGAAACACACTGAAACAACTCACAGGTACAAGGCATGCATAAAGCCTACAAGCTCTTTACCAGGTGGAAAAGCCATTCTGTGACAGCTAAGGATGCGATGAAACAGAAAAGACTGAGTTCAAAAAGCACATATATGCACTTTCTGAATGAAGTCAACTAAAAGGTCAAGAGAATAATCTGAGTGATAAGCAATGTAGTGAGGCACACGCTAAAAGTTATTTTTAGATGTGTTTCCAATCAGCTTCTTGTTTTGAGAAAATATCATTTCAACATTATTTTTTGCACCTGCAAGCTAGTTACCTGGATTAGCCTAATACTTAACATGTGCCCTGCTGCTTCACTTTCCTTCCGGCCAGGGTTGCTGTGCTGACACCTGGTCTTAGTGCTTAGAGGTTGGGTTCAGGGTGCTGTGTGCTTTGTTTATGCATTACAACGCTCACATTCCTGTTTCTTTGGCTTTGCCTCTAGAAATCTATCAACAAACCTCTTAATCTTTTTTTTTTTTCATTATTTGCCATTTCTTCTTCTGTAAAATGATACCTGTCATGTCTTGAAGCTCAGTAACTGTACTTTATGTAAAACTGCAAATTCTGCTCAAAATTATAAGTTGTTTAATCCCTTTCTCTGAATTAGCTATTTTCTTTTAATTTCTAGTTACAGTTTTTTCCGCATCTTCTATTTCAAATGCTTTGCTTCAGATAGTAGGATTTTGAATTTCTAACTTTGTTCTGTCTTGTATTTCAAAGTGCTTGAAACTTTCTGATCCCGCTTATCACAGCCCTTGCCTTTAGACATGCTTTTTCAGAGACTCAGCTTCTCACACCATTTATTGTCTAAGAATTTTTTATTCCAGTGATAGTTATCCCAATGGATGGATTTTCTGTCTCTTCTATTTGAATCGTAAGTAATCTAACAAAAGTTAGGTGGCATTTGTTTCGCTTGTGAGTTTAGGATTTCATTTCTTTCTTCTTTTACTAACAGCCAAGATCATAATTGATTTTTGTAGTGAAGAAGAAAAGTATGAGCTGTTCAAGCTAAACTGAAGTTCTGGAGGGACCATAGTCTTAAAAGCAGTGAATTTAGGAGGCAAATGTAAACTTTCTTAGTGTGATGAAACATAATACACTCCTGTGAAGTGTGCTTTAAAAAAATGAGAAGTGCTAATTAATCATTCTTTGAACTTAGTATATAAGTTGACTTTTCAACTCTGACCTTGACTTAGTTAGTTGGCAAAATGCTGTTAATTAAAATACTTTTTAAAAATTTTTTTAAAAGATTCTTTATGCATTGCCTTGATGAAGATAATAACATAAATTTAAGCGGTAGTAAAACTCGTCCTTCCATTTCTAAACATTTATTCCTGGAACGAATCCTGCTGAAGTCCCTGGGAGTAAACCACCTGGCCTGCAAGCTGGGAGAGTTGCTACTCTCATTCTTACTACGGCTCTGTCTTGACCGGTATCCTGCTTTGTCTCTGTCAGGTTCATTATGAAAATAAATTATCCTTTGTCAGTATGTTGTTGGTAGATTAAAATAATTCTTAGCAGATTAGTGAGACACAGGTTTTCTCTGCAGAAATCCTGCTGATTAGACTCTGGCATACTGAACACCCAGCTGTTTTATTATTTTGCTTTTCATGACCATTTCAAAGTAATGCCCCAAATAACTAGTAGAGACCCTTCTAAATAAAGGTACAGGCCTTGCTACCTCCAGTCTTCTGGAACAGTGGTTGTTTTTCATGCAGTCTAAAATTTTAGTTTCTTCACAACTTGCATGCTTTGTGTGTCTGGTAGATTTTCTTTGTTTCATATATTGGCAATTCAAAATCTTGGATAGATACTCATCTGTATTACAAAACCAACTAACTAAAAAAAGCCCAACAAGAAGGATTGAGATTAGTAATCCCCTGATGTTCTGAGCAAAGAAAACTGATGCAGGAAAATAACTTAGCTCTTCAATAAAATACCTCAGCTTTTCTAATTGCTTTCTTTAGGGCTTTCTGGTCTAACACTATCGCTGACAGTTGTGTGAGCCTTTTACTTCTGATGGACTTACTGATTTTTATTTTTTTTTTTCACTAGCTCTCAGCTTCTGATAAACCCTCCAATCTGTGCCCCAGCTTCCTGTTTCTGATATGCAGAGCACGTCAGAACAACTGGCCTAACTAGACATGAAAAATAATGAGAGAAACTATAAGATGTAAGTAAGGAGAATTACAAATACCAATTCAGTATGAGCTTTAGGATGTTAAAATTGCGATTCTAGAGATTCAGTTGTCATGTAAATGAATCTGAGATTTTTTTGCTGTTAATATAAAATTCTTCGGGTTGTAAAAGATTCAATGAATGCATGGCTGTTTCTCATTAGTGGTGGCTGTCACTAAAATGAATATGTTGCTGAGTGTTCAGTTTCTGGGAAACGTGGTTGAAACATGAGCAGCTCTCTCAATGCAGAGCTCAGAGTCAGATGTTTTCAGAGGGGATGTTCTCCATTAAGTAATGACAGAGAACCATACGGAACACATTACAAATCGAAATACTGATTGATGAAGTGCCTGTGGTCAGCTTTCTACAGAAATGAGAATTTTGAACGTATTATCACATCAGCATGGAACTGATCTCACGTACAATCACATTCTGTTTTCATTTCTTTTTTGCTTCACAGTCTCACACGTGCTGTTCCAGATCACATTTATAGTGAGCAGAACCTCAGACCGAAGGAAATAAAGCATCAAGTTTGAGCTCTGATGTTTCATTGATTTAGCCCAGTTCACAGAAGCCCAATAAGTCTGAGTTTGTTCACACAGCTGGTAAGCTATAAACTCTTTCTCCTCATAGCAAACTTCTCCCCTCCTTCCCAAGAGCTGGGAGAGGTGACTTGGAGTTTGTTGGAAAGGGAGAAGTGGCGTCAACTTGTAAGGTAAGGTAGGTGCTGTGCAGGTTTGAATTTATCAGACTAAAAGCTCCATTTGGGCTTCCCAAAAGTAAATGCTTTCCTTTTCACACTTAGCTCATTTGGGGGGGTACAGTGAGGAAAATCAATGGGTCCATGCTGACTTTGGGGTGAGATTGCTTGATTTGTTTGCATTCAAGTTAATTATTACTCTAGCTTCAAGTTCAGGTTTGTTTCAGATACAGTGACCTCTTCTGTTTTACACAGAAAGCAAACAGGGCTGGTCATATGAAATGCATATAGCTATTCACTGCGTACACAGATTGCAAGTGAATGCATGTCTGAGCCACAGCATACTTAAAGAAAAATATATAGTCAAATGGTAAATTTAGAAACTTAGGTTGAACTATTTAACTTTTTTTCCCCCCAGACAATTCTTAAATGGTGTTTCAGTAAAAGCATGAGCAGGAATAGACTTAGACACATACTTAGCACAGTGTTATGAACACTTGAGCATTTCTGAGATCCCAGTATGAGATTATTACAGTGCTAAGGCATGTCAGGTGTGAGACCCAAGTCTTGCTTACACCTTTGCTAATGGAAAATCACTCAAGTGAACAGAGTTGCTTGGTTTACAGTAGCACAGCTGAGGCCATGGATTGGGACAGGACCTAAAAAGTTGAACATGGGGGAAGTAAAATCAAATGTCTACTAATTTCTGGAAATGTGGACTGAGTCTAAAATTAAAAACAAAGAGAGAGAAATATCAGGTGTTCATGTAAAGCCCGTGGAGAAATTTTATGTTCTAATTTTTTGTAATCATTGATTTCAGAGAATCAGGACCTGATTATTCAAAATTGTTAAGAATGCACAATCCTTAGCTGAATTCTCTTAAAACTATATCTTTGAGGCTTACTGCAAAAAATTACAACAGTCTCCTAGCCTTCTTAAATACCTGCGAGGTTTTTCCTTTTTCAAAAAATTAGCCATGGCAAACTGTTTTCCAGGGATTTGATTTCTGCCCTTCAGACTTCTACAGGTGTTCTTGAGAATGCGGAACAAATGTACCTTACTGATAGGCAATTTGTTACTTTTTACTTTGTGTTTATTCATGGCAGAAATCTGTATTGGTATGTACGCAAACAATAGGGTTTAAGTGCTTCATTAATTCAAAGGATAAATAAATATAGAATAAAATGAGGAAGCATGTACAAGCAGCTGTTCTAGGGTATCAGGTTTTAAGCTATTTGTAACCTTCATAATTATATCAGTGTTCTTGCTGTTATTAAAAAATATTATAACGATAGTCACGATCAATAATTAGCTGAGATTCTACAACCTTTCAGATATTTAAATCATGAAATACTAAAAGTCTTTTTGATAGTGATGGCTAGTCATTGTCAATGGATACAGACTTTTAATGGGGCTGATAGAGCTTCATGGCAGGAGGAATGCTGAGAAAGCTGCAGCCACCATTCAGGTCACCTTCCTCATGTATGGTCTTCTTACCATACAAGAAGACCCTACCAGTCTTCATGGATCTTCATGCCAGAGCCATGAGCTCTGCTCTCAGAAGAGACTGTTGCAATTGTACTTTTGGTACTGTCCAGAAATGCAAGTTTGGGCTTAGATGTGGCACAGATCTGGAAAGACTCACTGAGCCAGTATCTGTCATGAGTTTCAGATCTCATGTAATCCTGCTAGTCTTGGAGGATCAAATACTCCAGAGTCCGCACTGAAACTGCTCCCCCAGCCTAAGATGAGCAATAGAAATGATCCTTATCTGGACAGGAGTTCAGCTCAGATAAAGAGAGGGAAATGCTGATGGCATTTTCTCAAATCTTGTGTGAACCTCCAGCAGAAATGTCAGCGTAGGACATTCCATAGTATACCATTTGCCTGGGATAGATGATTGAGGCTCTGGTGCCAGACCACCCCTGGACTGGGTGCCTACGAGCATGGGCACGCAACCACATTTCTGACAGTGTAGCCAGAAGGTAGGTTTTGTGACTTCTAGACTTGTTCTGCTATGGCATGAAGCGAGGGTGTGGTTCCCTGGCTCTTAAAGCTGCTCCAAGCCTGAGCTGAGCAGGCTTGCTGTCCTGCCTGGCCATACACTTGAGCTGCTCTCCTGAGCTGAAACTGGCACTGATATGAATGTGGGGTGAACAAATTTGGAGCTGTAGAGAGAGATCAGTCAAATCAGTCAAATCTGCAGGTTGATCTTTTCTTTCCAATGCTAGGCACCCTAAAACTACATCAATGACTATATCGATGAACTGGAGGTTTTCCCGTGGATCAGATAAAATAAGGAAATTCCTCTTTCTCCCTCCGCTGAAAGTTTCTAAGCTAGTGGGACCTAAATCAGTGAATTAAGAATCTAGATATTATTGAATTTATCTTTTCCAGGGCTCAGCTTGTTCCTGTATACATGAAGAGAACATCGTTTTGTCTCAGATAAAAATGCTGAGACATTATATGTATTGCTATAGATGTTGTTACCATTTTCCACAAGTATGGGTTATGGAGAGAGAAGACTTGCCAATATAATCAGCATTATTACAGATTTCTGTTTCCTTTAGTTATTGTATCTTCAGAATGGCTTTGTTTGATTCTGTTCCTTTGAGGAGGATTGCTTTATTTTTTAACTTGCCAATTCTTATAC
Source organism: Sula dactylatra (assembly GCA_013389905.1). Classification (NCBI taxonomy): domain Eukaryota; kingdom Metazoa; phylum Chordata; class Aves; order Suliformes; family Sulidae; genus Sula; species Sula dactylatra. Next base: position 11,678 of record WEKW01016578.1, on the reverse strand, counting down.
ATTCCAACAGCCTTAAAAATATTATTTTCAAAATGCTCAAGTAACTTAAGACCTTGTCTCTTTCTCAGATGTGATCTGGTGCTTACATGTGGGCCTGGAAATACTATTACCTGCCAAAATTGTAGTGAAACTGGTGTGATATAGACATCTAAGACTTCTGAGACTCTTGGTCTCCTATAGAAGATCTGGCACTAATACAACCATTTAAGTTACTGGTATGTGTTTTTCTTGAAAAACATCCCAGTATAACCGCATTTATAGATATAAAGACATCCTATGTTGTTGCTTCCCTATATTGCTATTTCATTTCTAGATTGAAGTAGATGATACTGCTAAGAGTACAAGTATAACTGTATCAATATTAAATGCTGTATTAACTATACCTGACATCTTGCTGAAAGTTGTGACATAGGCTCCTAAGTGCTAGTCTGTTTCGAAACCAAGATTTAAGGTCTAATTCCACAAAACTTCTTCACTCTCTTTTTAGATTGGGGCTTTTTGTCTGTTTGGCTCTCTTGAACATTTCTACAGCTAACTTAATGCTGCCAAATCGGATCAGGATTCAGACTTCGGGTAGGACTTTGGGTGTTATTATTTCTGTCTCTTAATAATGATATGACAAGTATTAGGAACAGTGTGAATGAAAGGTGAGGCTCAAAGCTTTTGGAGCAGAACTAGCTCTCACCAGAGATGAGTCCATGCTAATGTTGCACTTCTTTTATGGAGCTTATTTTGAGCTTCCTTAGAATATTCGAGTCAGTCGTCTGAGAACTAAAGAGCATAGCTGCCTAAAAAGTAAACAAATGCTATTAGATGTGGTGGGCAGGTCAGATTGGATATGAGTTCTAAGAATGTACAAAATTAAGTCAGCTTTATTTAGCAACCGAACAGTTACTGCACAGTGGTAGCACCACATGTGACTCGTCCCCAATGTTGCAACACCATTCACCAGAGAGATTGGACACAGAGATGACTGTTCTTGGCCTTGCTGAGTATACCGGCAAGATGTGTAACCGCTGCCAGTTGTACTGTTTCTCAGCTCATGTGTTAGTCATATACAGGAGAGAAAAAAGAAGAAGAAAAAAAAAATTTTGTTGTTCCCTACTAAGTCACACTGAGTAACACCTAAGTATTACAGCTGCTAGATTTCCACAGGCCACTCCAGGACTCCTCCCATCACAACACCACAGCTGGATGATCACACCTGGTGATCAGGGAGCAACTTTGGGTCTTCTGACTCAACAGGAAAACTGGTTAGGACCCGAGCTTCCCTGCAACCATCGCAGTGTCAGCCAGTCTGTATCATGTATTGATCTGCAGTCTCTGTCCTCTTAGAGTATTGATTATGTAACTTTAATCATTACTTTCTGTCAGAGTGCCATGAAGTTTCCAGCACCTTTTACTTTTCTGGAATGATGTAGGACATCCACCTCCTATCCCCCCAAAAATCCTTAAACCCTGTCTTTTTCTGCCCATCTTATCTGTACGGATGCAAAATTCCCTTTGCTAGAAGGGCCAGTAGTTGTTGCAAACCCCATCGTGTATTGTACAGTTCTGCTTCTTTTTATCCTCTGATTTTTTGCTGAATTGCCTGGTTACTGAAAAGTATTAAAGACAAAAGGAGAACATAAAGCAAAGGTAGGACTTCTTTCTTTTTCTCAGCTTCCAAGAGATCTGAAACAAGAGGGCCCTTCTAAGTCCCACAGCAAGAGCATGTTTTTCTGCAACTGCTCTCTCATTCTCTCTTGCTCTCGCTTGTTTTAAAGCATACATCTGACATAAATTAATCTGCAGGGTTTTTAGTCATTTCCCATCCGCTGCTGGGGCAAATTAGACTTGCTGATGATGTTTTGGCCTAACCCTGAAGCAGCATGAAAGGAATGGCCCAGAGTGAGAGCAAGTATGTTCTCCTTGGCTCTTCTTCCATGTACTCTCTGGCCTTTTCAACGAAAAAATGAGTTCAATTGACCTGAAAGGCACTGGGAGATTGAAAACCCCTCTGTAGTACCTTAAAGAACCAAAATTACTTAATTAATGTGGAGGCCATTATGTGTGGTTACCATATGAATGAGTAAGTGGACTGCCTGAGTTACAGAGCAGGAAAGAGAAGAGGATATCTGAGGTCAGCCTTGTCAGGGTAAAGGAATCCTAAACAATGAGGGCATTGGTTTAAGATTTGAGGAAGAATTTGAAAAAGAGCCCTGAGAGTGAAATTAAATGAAGCATGGGAGAGTATTAGTGGAGATTAGCAGTGCTGTGAAGGAACCCAGAGCAGACTGCCAATCGCCCCTAAGTGCAGGCAGCTTTAACTGGGCTGCTGCAGACAGGAATTAGGCAGTACGCTGCTGGAGTTTGACTGAAAAGTATTTTCTTGAGCAACATTAAAGAGTTTTTCTTCCACACCCCGTCTCTTTCATTGACTACTAAAAGTGAACATGCCCCTTTCAGCTGCCTTTTTTTAAATTTTTTTTTTGCCAGGCGAATTTATGACAGAAGTAGAAAAAAAGATTCAAGATTTTAAAAGCACTCTGGCACTCTTAGTGTAAATGTGAGATTCATTTAGTAGTACAGGGTTGTCATCACAAATGTACTGCTTCAGAGGGGCAGAGGACAAAGCCTAGTGAAACTAATGAAATTAATGGCTATGTTTCTAGTTGAATTTGGTGAAAACTGATGAGATGCATTTGCTCATATATAGATTGGAAGGAATGGATATTGGTTTAGTGAAAACTAGATTATTTTTCCAAAATCTGAATGCTTTCAGTGATCTAAATTTTTGAGTTCTTTGAGGCCATTTCAAGATTTTTTTCTCTCGAGTTCATCTTAACAGCCATAATTTCCAGAAAGCAGCACCTGTGATAAACAAGCATGCATAGGACAAGAACGAGCTGAAGGTGGGAATATTTTGGACGATGTTGATGACAGCATTTATTTTCTTGGCTTTGGTTTCATTTGCTGTCTCCTTGAAACAATCTTCACTTACATGTTTTGGAGTATCAATCCTGACTGCTGGATATCAGTAACTAGCTCTTACTTATCCTACCAGCTATAAACAGAATTGTTGCTAAAAGCAAGGGGAGAGAAAGTGAATCACCTCTCTGAAAACACTTTTATTGTGTCTAAGTTTTCCAGAAGACAGTGGACTAGATCTTGAGTAACATTTGCAAAAGTAACCACAGAATCACAAGGTGATACCTGCCAGAGCCTGTAGGAAGTCAAGGAAGACCACATCTTTCAGTTGTAACTAATGATCCTGATTGACCGTATGGATTGGTAGCACCTAACAGCCTTGGAGAATCATCGTTTGGTGCTGTTGTGTCAAATGCTATTGTACTGTGATACCCAATAGCTGGTGGCATGGACATAATGTTAAGTATCCATCTTTGGAAAGCTGTATTGTACCCTTCTCTGTGTCTTTATTCCTAAAGACTACAGGTAATCTTGTACTTTACAACTCTAAGCTCAGTCACTGGGGCTTAGCCTTCCAAGGCAGCTTCTGCATGCTCCTGAGACACCAAGGGGAACCCGTGTGCCTAAACTGCCTCTGACGAATGGACCTAAACGCTTAAGTTGCCTCATGAATGAATGAATAGGCACACTTAAAACCTCTCTGTTTTATGTCCCTAAAACTTTTAGGCGCTTCTGGGAAGGGGGGAGTGGGGGGAAGGACACAACACCAACTAGCCCTGACCATTAATAATCCTAATAGTTTTGAAGTAACACCAAAACTGGAGCCTGGCTGGTGTTTTAAATTGGAATAAATTAGTGGAATCCACACAAATGGTGCTTCATTGCATAAACTGCATTTCAGAAGCAGATTGTATGACATTTTCCAATGTTCCCTCTGCAGCAATTGTTTCATTCCTCTGCAAAAGAACAATTTAAATAATTGAATTTTCCCTCAGGATAGGAAAAAATTACCCCCTTCCCAGCCCTTTCTTTTTTATTTTCCCTTCTATTAATTTAATTGAAACCAAAATTGTTTGAAATATTAAATACCATTGGAGGCCTCCCATTACTAAGACTGGAGCTGTGTGGGAAATACTTTTCTAACCTGCAAAATGTTTGTGTTTTCCTAAACATTCCTGTTCTGCTCTGACATAAAACCATCCCCCTTTAAAGTCAGGAGTATGTATGCTTGTGTTTATGTACAGGTGTTAGCATTATGAGAGTGGTATGTAACCCCCCCCCCAGAAGTTTCAACTTCAGAATACCTTATTTTTTTTCGTGACCAAAGAGAAGAAAAAGTTGCCAAAAAAAGTGAATGGATCCATGATTTCATTCTCTACCCAGAGCTTGAGCAGGCTTGCTAGCAGGGCACTGCCTTTCAGCAAAGTGCTCTACAGGTTAATATGAAAGCCATCAGAAGTCTGGAATGAGTAGAAATCATCACAGAGCTTGGCCCCACAAGTACTTAGCCAGGCTACCTTCAAAACATACTTTATAGCTTGGCTGAGCAAGAATTAAATTACCTTTGGAAAGCAATGTTGCTTTAGGAGACTTGTGACTCACTAGTCACCAGTTCTATAGTTGTCATGCAGGACTTTATGGGCAGTTTTCCAAGCTAGGCCTGACTAACATGTTCCACCTGGTCTAATGTAGTGGCTTAAGCCACTTTGGCTTAAGCTACACTTTGCAGTGAAGCAGAGAAGGTGTGTTCAGGCAGTTGGCTTCAGGCCCAGTTGGGAGGCAGAAGTACCTGTTGTACAACATATGAGGCCAGTCCCTGATGGTATGTGAATTTGGACACAGCAGAAACAGGTCAGAAAGCCCTCCAGGCAAAAACCCTGACTAAATCTGTTGTGTGTTTCTGCCCTTTTTTTTTCTTTTCTTCTTTTATTTACATAAAAAAGAAAATCCCACCATATAAATGAGAAACAAAGCTGAAGATAGTTTGGGTAGTTTGGGTGTGTTAGATTTCTTTTCTGGTTTTGGTGTTTGTTTTTTTTTTTTTTTTTTTGCTTAACTCCAGAGATAAAAAAGCTGACAGAGGAATTCCACACCCTCTAAACAGTCTGCATTGCTTCTGGTAACAATAACATGTGATGTTCCTGCTAATTCTGAATTGACCATGGAGTTACTCAACATATCCTCCTGCACTGCTGCACTGATTGCTCAACATATGGCCTAAACAGAGTTCATAGCTGAGCATGACTTTCTGTTAACATAATATATAATGACCAAATTTTGCCACGTATTAATCTAATCAGCACTGGAGGACATGTTTAGTTAAGAATGCTTTTTTCTACTAAACATATTGCAGGCAATATATTCCTGAACCATAAACTATCCCCTTTTCTCCACTCCTATCTGAATAAAACACAGTAACTTTTTATTGAAAGATTTTTGGGTTTCTTCAAACAGACTTTATCTCTGACACTGCTGCTTAATGAAATCTAATTACAGAAATGTGATTTCATTTTAAGAGATTTTTCTCTGTGCTTGCCAGTTCATAGCAATTGGAAATCCTTTGCTTTAGAGCTCACATAGGAGAGAGACTCGTATTACTTAAACTTTCAAGTTGTCTTTTTCATGTGTGAACCACAAATATATTAACTTCCAATGATTCACAAATTAAGCTAATAAAAGTAAAGGCAGGGAGGCTGATAGCTTCATACTTTCTAAGAGTTTGGGAAGGTTTTTTTCTATTTTAAAAACCAGAAAACTAACTGAAGTCTCAAGAAAAATAGAGCACTACATGAGATCAAAACCTATGTAGTTCTTTCAAAGGATTCTGAATAACCAATCCATTTTTAAGATTCCTTTTAATGGCTGGTGCTCCTTCTAATTGGTTAAACTACTTAAGGAAGTATTTCAGTGCAATCATTAGCATAGAAAGCCTGATTGTTTATGCCTTTTGATCATTGATGCTATCATGGAAGAAGTTGGATTTTAATATTCTTGAGAAGGATGAGCAGAGTTCTGACTGCCAACCAGGCTTCATGGTTGTAACGTTATATGTCTAAAATCCTTAAGTTGCACAGAGATATCATCTTATTTCCTCTCATCAAATCTTTTAATAAAAAATGCCCTTTTAGTACTATTTATTATATGCTATCCAGTGACCTCCTTGGGAATCACATGACTTAGCAGCAAGGGGGAGAGAACATGTTTTCCTTTCTGTAGGTTGTATGGACTGTATTGTGGCCTGGAGATAAATACTAGCTGTGGGATTTTTAATGAAGTATCTGACCTTCTGTGATTCAGTGTGAGTAGTTGTAGAGGCTAAGTCATCTGCCATCTGCATTTCATCTGCTTGTATTTGACCTAGGTCAACAAGGTCTACCAGAGTAGGGATAAAGAGGTATTTATGCAAAGAAGTGTATCAGCTAGTTTTGGTTTGGAAAATTTACCAGCATTTTCTTTTGCTCTAAAAATTCAGAAGGAATCCTCTCAGGTGAAGCTTTCCTACATTTCTAGTGCTTCCAGCCTTGAAACACTGTTGCTTACTGGGTTTTGTTTTTTTCAAATCAGCCCACAGGCGAGATGCACACCATGAAGAATGTAAAATTTAAAAGCTGGATGGTCTGAGAATGTGTTGAAAGTACCCAAAATAGTCCATGACATTTGTCATGGGCTAAATTCATTCTTAGTACCAGCAGGTACACTAACAGTCCTTGGTCCTTAGAGACACCTGGTAGTAGAAATCAATCATCTTTAGTCTAAATTGCTTAGAAGCTATAATTATACTGTCAGGGATATGTAGCTGTACCTTTTCTGGACTGAAACCAGTGATAACTTCATACGAAAGAAATCCATTAGAGGTGCACACGTGAAGCTGAAATTTTGATCGAGAGAAACTCTACCAGTTGTACAGTCCCACAGCCTTGGAGAGTGGCCGACAATAAAGCTGATTTAAGAAGTCTGTCAAAGCTAGTATCAAAACATTCTTTGGTAGGTAGATAGGGTCATTTTATGTTAATCTGCTTCAGAGGGAGGCTAGAAAGCGGTTTTTAAAAACACATGTTACTGAATTCAAAACTCTGTTCCATGAATCATTAGCTCAGATTGTGCTCATAGGTAGGCTCCATTATCTGGGCTGACTTTCGAAATGCTGATGGGAGCATACCCACATAAGAAGAGCTGAGTGAATAATGAAACAGCAAATAATTTATCTGATACATTTTGGTTAGGTTCAGGATGTTTGCAAGAAAATTGATTTGGGGGGTAGTATTTTACACTGATGAGCAACTACAAAGTTCTGGAAATAAAAGCTGTGCTGTCTAGCTGCTTTCTGCCCACGTGTGTGCACATGCACCTCTGGCATTCAAGCTGGTGGATGCAAGCAAAACCTTTGGTTCTGGAAAGCCACATCTGCCACTCTCCCCCTCCCCCAAACCCTGCTTTCTGCTGATATGTTTGCCAGTAAAACCCAACCCTGCGAACATTTGCAGACACCAGTCGTAAAAACAGGCCTAGCACAGCAACAGTTAAAGGTTAATAAAAAAAAATGTTAAGAGTCACAGAAAATAGGTGTTTTTTGGTTTGGTCCTCCCTCTCCCCCCAGTTGTCCCCTTAGGACCATTTCAGTGGGAAGGAAAAGAATTTAATTATCATGACTGCTGGTATAGGTTGCTGAACATTTGATTTAGGCAAAACTTACAAATTCTTTTCCTTATTTCTGCTCACACAGACTTTATAATGTCTTTTGGAGAATCCTTTTTAAAAGGTCTTTGAATTGCTGGAACTTAATGGCATCCAAAATTTCAGGCATGGTCATTCACTTTCCAGTCATGGTCGTTGCAATTTAGACCTTAAAGAAAAAGAAACCTGAGGAGGGTGGCTGTTTCAGAATGAAAGGCGTGATGGCTGCCCACTTTCAGCTATTTAGTCAGAAGTGTCTTTAACACTGTCCTGAGTTACAGGAATTCTGCATTTAGCAGTGTGTTGTCTCCCCCATGTATGTGGAAAGCCTCGGTCAGCAGCCATGGGGAGAAAAGACAGTTTCATGAGGTGAGTAGGAGGTTATCCCTAATTATAAGGGTAGTATACTAGCATTTTATTTCAAACCCTTCTGCTCACATACGTGAATCATTCAATATGGTACATGACTTTATCCGACCTGTGAACTTATGTGGGGAGGAGGAAATTCCTAGCTTGGGGAAGCGTCTGTGGTATTAATTCATATGAAGTTCGTATGTTCATCAGAACAAAAGATAATGCTTAACTTGCTGACTGCTCAGGCCCCTGATTCTGTAATGTACAGAAAAATAGGTACAGACACTGCACACTTACCAGAAAGGGATTAAAATTGAGCATCTGAAGCATTTGGGTAATTTCCTCTGGACTCAGATGCATCAGTTGCCATTAGTGTAGGAATAAATACTATTTTAAATATAGATGAGAAAATGCTAGAAATCTCTACAACACTTTGAAAATGTATTTGTAGGCCTGAAAGTTTTCTTCTGACTATACCAGCTGGCCTAAAAAGTTTCTTTCTCACCATGCACACCCTGCCTCAGAAATATCACAGATTATCACTTATTTCCAAATTCTCCTTTCAGAGCAGAGCATTTGTCTACATGTGTTTCAGCACCAGAAAGCCTCAGTTTTGAGTGGGGCCCATAGCTAACACTGTTACAACTAAATCTCAACAGCTTTCTGTGCAAGGGAACCCAAACACTGTCTTTAGTTCACTCTTGATCCCTGTGCCTAAATTAAGGGCTAACATTAATTTAGATCCAGAATGAACATGGTTATCTTACACTCATCAATAAATCCCAAACAGTTACAGTTCTCCATTCCTTTCCTGGGTAACCTCATATATAACTTTCCTGTTTATTTACCATTCTTCCCGGAAGTATAAAAGGAAGAAGTTAAACAGAGCTCTTCAGAATAAACTCTGGACTTCTGCACAGGCTGAAGCATTACAGCTTCAAATGATAAAAATGGTTTGCCCTTTTGTAGTCTGAGCCTAGAGAGACAGTTTACCTGTCCAGTTTACTTACAAAAAAGCAGGCCAGACTGCAGATGTGTTACCTGGAGGAAACATAACGGTCCGAAAATGTGCAGAGAGTGTCCGGCCCATAAAGTGCTTGTCCTAAAGCAGCCGATCTGGCGTCTTAAAAGGCAGCATGTGAATTTTGTGAATTTGACAGGTTGCTGGTTCAATCCAAGGAAATTATTTAGCTGAACTGCAGCTTTCCTGGCTGATAGAGCTGCAACTATCACACAAGAATTTCTGCCTAATGGCTATTTTAAGTAGGTGCTGAATTATATTGTGTTCTTATTTCTGTGTAGATCTCTATTTTTAAGGAACGATTAGACAGTGGTTGCATTCTGTACTGTTATATTTACTACCACTTTAAAACTTTGACTTAATCGAATTTTTGTAGGCTCATAGGAATTATCATGGTGATTTATGCTGCTTTATATTCTGTAACAGACACTGGTCCCCATCTCCCTTTTGTGTTCTGAGCACTTGATATGCAATGCTTTCTTAGCTGGCTTGGTATTGTGCTGTCCGAAATAAATATTTCCACATTTTTCTATCACTGGATTTAATACCACCAGCATAGCACCTGACATTGTCCTGAGTTGCAAGGACAACTATCAAGGCTTAGAGTCCCTGGCTATTTTGCACTCTCAGCTTATTAGGCCATTTTTGTAATATGGGTCTTGGAAACTAGTTGGGAACCATTACCTTCCTTTCAGATACTTTTGAGTGGTCCCAGAGATGAGCTGGCACAAGCAATCACACCGTGCAGTAGAAAATCAGTGCAGAAGATGCACTTGACAAGCTGGTATTTTAAAAAATTCTCCTTTTCCGCTGTCCAACTGCCTGGTCACATCTGTTTGGCTACATCTCTGTAATCTAATGAAACTGATAGATTGAATGTTTGCAATGAATAATTCATACCCCTCTGAATTCCCCAGCTCTTTACTTTCCCCACAAATTTCCAAGTGATTTGAAGAAATAGATTTACCCCATGGTACTGTTTAGCAATCCAGATTCACCCATCCCAAGCTGAAATGGTTATGTTTTAGGAGGAATGTAATTGTTCAAAGTACATGATTAATCTTGTAAGTGAGCATCCTCATTTCATTCAGGATGAAGAGATTAAATTTGAGACTGTATTTTCAGTTATGTATGAGGCTTTAAAATTAACAGGGAAAGCTGGCAGTCTGGTTATATCACAGTTTCTAGAGGGTATGTATCAGAATCTTTTCAAAAAATCACAGCTGAAATTATCATGTTCATTGCTCTTCTGTTATAGCTTTTCCATATATCTGAGTGTAATAAGAATAGGTTGACAGTTGCATGTCATTTTGTATTGCATTTCCACATGTCCTAAAATCCTCCATTTTCTGCTTCCCCAAAAAGATATGCGAAAGAATCGCATGTCTCCTTTCCAGTCTGTTTACATTTTTAATAGATAGGCTTCATCACCAGTAACTCTTTTGTTTACAGATTCAAGGTATAAAACACAATGCACAGATTGCTACCCATAGAATAAATTTGGGCATGTATGTTGTATAATTAACTCCAAGAGTTCCAAATTACGTATTATACTAATTACATATAAAGAAGCTAATTACATGGCTAGAGTTGCTTGTTGCTGCTTGTGCAAGTTCACAAACTGCAGAACCTCCTTTATCTATATCATGACTCTACAGCTATCAACCTACTGAGGTCTTGATGATTCAGAA
>WEKW01016577.1:54233-103360 GCA_013389905.1 Sula dactylatra | reverse complement strand
ACCTGATACTAGTATAATGTGAGATGAAACAAAACTAAACAAAAAATCAGAAGGGAAGATCTCTAATGTCTGAGGGTTTTTTTCCCCTCTCTCCTCCAAGAGGAGAAGAGCTTCAGATTTGCACCAGCATTAGATAGATGAACCTGAAGCCAGATTACCTATGCAGACATCTATTTTCATTGTTTCTTCTTATATTTCTACAATAGCCTGTGCTCTCAAAAGTCAAAGCTACTATATCTGTATGAAACAAAGTCCAATCCTAACAACACATCCTGTATTTGAAGTGTTTGTCCCCATACTCAATCTTTCAGCATAATCTCCTCAGTGTGAGGCTGAAATAGGGGGTGGTAAGAGGCAAGAAATTCTAGTTTCCTGATACCCAAAACTTAAGAGCTGCTTTAGTCCCAGCACAAGGTTAGAGGACCCCATCTGTTGTTCTGCATTTAACCAACTACAATGACCCTTAATTCTTTTTTTCCTACATGGGAAGACTTCATTCACCTGAAGATCCTGGGGATACCAAACATGCAAAAGATCTCCCTATCTGGAATGAAATTTTCAGCTGGACTACAGTGGTTTTCTGGGGGTGGTTTTTTTGTTTATTTGTTTGTTTGGGGGGGTGTTGTGTGGGGTTTTTTGTTTGATTTTTTTTTTTAATGCAGCCTTATTGATACCAAGGGCATAGGTTACATAAATTGTTTTATCAGCCATGGAGCTGCTCTAAATTATCACCAACATCAGCTGACAGTTTTTCCCAGCATCATCCTTGTGCCCTACCAAGAATTACCACATTGGCAGATCTGCCATCAGAAGTATATCACTAATTTTTAAACCATATCTGCCTGTTCTTATTTATATGTGAATTTTTATATGAATGTATATATGGCATATACTTAATGGAAAACAAATCAAAACTGTCTTGAATAGCCTTTCCTTAGAATAGGGGAGGGACATTTGCTTGGTTTCATTTTGTTTTGTTTTGTTTTGTTTTTTTTTTAAGCCTGATCATTTCACAGATTATGTTTCAGGAAGGGATCACATTTGAATCAGTGTAACCAAGGAAATGGTAACCTTTGTCAGGACAGAATGAGTGACTGGCATTACTCAGATCTGTTATGGACAGAGCAATCCTGTATAAACACAATGTTTCCCCCTCCCCACTCCCCCAGTTTCACAGCATCTGCTCATTTAATAAGAATACTTAATCACACTCACACGTGTGTTGTTGCTGCAGTAATAGCTCATCTTTACTCAAGACACTGTGATGACAGCACTGTCACATATTTTTCCATACTATTAAGAGTCCCCAATAGATAATAGATAAAATGCAAAGGTGAGAATAGTATTTTGGATATTTGGTTTTCCCCAAAGGTATATCTTAACAGCTGGAGACAAAAATTACACATAGATACATGAAATACATGCATGCTCACCAATCTTGCAATAACATGGTTAAGGTCAGACAGAAATGACCTGTGGATTTGTGAATTGGACAAATTCAATTGTTCACGACTCCTTAAGAGTGTTCTGCCAAAGTACAGAAGTACAGAAGCTGACAATAAGAAGATTTGGCAGTTTTACACAAGACAAATCCGAGCTATCAGGAATGCCTGGTATACTAGTACATGTAAATCAGTGATCAAATTGTTTCTTTCCACAGCTTGTGGTAATCAATATAGCACAGAGCCCAGATGCAAGTCATAGCTGAACACACAGTGCAGAACTCTGAAAACATTTAGTTACAAGTTTCTGCTCGTACGCTTGGAAATCAAGTTACATACTGAAACCATCCCTATGCCACCTACGGTCTTCCTCTTAGATTAACAGAGAGGTGATTTTGTATTCCACTGCAGACAAAGACAATGTATTCAACAATTTCTACCCTTAGGAGTTAGATGTATGAACTGAACTTTATTAAAAGGAATCATCCTTCAGGAGCACTGGGAAAAGAGGGTGCAGGACAGCTTGAACAGGATTAGCTATTTTTATGTACCATTTGCTTTGCCACTCATGTACTAGAGACAACAAGTTCTCTATGTTGTTGCAAAGATAAGTGTACAAAACTGCTATCATCCCCCAAAGATGTTACCCTTTTACAAAATACCTCTTCACCGCAGCCTGCAAAGCTAGTTACAGAAAGTAAGAGCACAGGAAGAAAACAATTCTGTGCTCCAATTGTAAATGTCATAGGAAATCTTCACTCAAAAAAAAAAATGCTGTATTACCTATTAAAGCAGGAATGTTTTATATTCTAGACTGGTGGTAGGGAAATGCAGCAGAGCATTTCTTAAATGAAGCAAATTGCTCTGTCAGAAAGGTTGCATGGGCCTTACAGCAGTGACTCAGAGTAAGTGGTAGTGTCTCCTGCCCCTTGCCCTTCCTTACCACCTCACAAGGGACAGTATTTACAGTGGGGTGCAGACAGTGTGGCAGACCCAACCTCTACGTTCTTAAGAGCTTGTAAAGTCCTGATCTACCAGTAACCAGTCATGCCAAGAGGCATAACTCCTAGAAGAGATCTAGTTGTATTTAAGTTTGCTCTGGAAAATACTCTCTGCTTTTAAAAGAGTACAGGCAGTCTCATTAAAACCATCTAGACTTCACAGATAATATTGGATCAAGCTACTGTTACAGACAGCATTAAATAGCATGGGACCAGGAATTTGTAATATCAACTATAGTAAAGTGACAGTAAAAACCCTGCTAAATAGCTTAACGTCAGCCACAACTACAAGTCAAAGCAGGGCAGCTGGGCTAGATTCAGTATAGATTTAATGCCAAACCAGTAATATGTTCTCCCCCAGAGATTTGCACAGGATTTTTTTTTCAGTGGTAAGGACTGGTAGTGTCACTTCAATTACTCAGAAAACATACAATGGCTTTTTGGCTGTAAATGAAACACCAGCACTGAAGCTAGGCTCACATTAGATCCTGCTGCAGGAATAATTTCCCCGCCTTCTCATTAATAAAGATAATACCACCAGTGTACTCTCTAGGCTTAACACTTAAAAATAAAGTAAGGCTGCCATTAGATAGTATTCTGCTTTATTTCTGCTGACTGGTTTTAACTGATGGCAAGGAAAATACTGATCATAAGCCTCTTTTTCCCTCTCTATTTACAATAACTAACCTGCAGTCAAATAACATGCTACCATTCATAAGAGTGCTCACTCTTATAGCAAGGGCTACAGTGGATGTTCGGTTGATCTTTTTTCATATTTCTTTATTTCAGCCTTCATCCTATCTCATATATGCTTACATGGTGGCCATTACCCTCTCCTATGAGCTCGTTAAAGGAACATACCTTCAAAATAACACTGCTATGTATAGAAGGGCTACTGCACTTTAAAGGTGGGAAACTAAGATGGGGCCGTGCCCCTACAAGAGTGCACGCATGCCTAGGCCCCAAAAGAGGGGCACTCAGCCCTCAGTTTGGTTCCCTTCCTATACAACATGCATGGAACGCCAGGTGCTTCACAACAGCCAGCACACTCGGGAGGAAGTCAGCACAGACTGTAAGAAAACTTGATGAAATGAAATACCCTAAACAATATCTCTTTCTAGAGAGGATGTGCCTTTCTGGGAGCTGCAAAAACAGATCCACTTGACCTGGCATTCATATTTGCACAGAGATCCAAGAAGCATGCAGGCACCATGCTTCTCCAAGTTGGGGCAGGAATCTGGTGGTATGGAGAAACTTCACCCACCCTGTATCATTGCATATATTTCTCTTCAGGCTCACCAGGAGGTCAAGGGAGGTGATCCTTCCCCTCTGTTCAGCACTGGTGAAACATCTTCAGTGCCAGGTCTAGTTCCAAGAGACATGGACATACAGGAGTGAGGCCAGCAGATGGCTACAAGCATAAGGGGCTTGAAGCAGACACACGATGAGAGGTTGAGAAAGCTGGGCTTGTTCAGGCTGGAGAAGAGAAGGCTCAGGGGGATCAGTCTGTATATAAACAGAGGGCAGGGGCCAGACAGCCTTGTAAGTAAAGAGGGAGCCAGACTTTTCTCAGTGGTACCTAGTGACAGGACAAGCGGCCATGAACTGAAATACAGGAAATTCTGTATTAAACAAGAAACAGTAAAAAAAAAGCTTTAAGGGTGACAGAACACTGGAACACGTTGCCCAGAGAGGCTGTGGAGTCTCCACTCTTGAAGATGGACAATACCCAACTGGACACAGCCCTGAAAAACCTCTAATTGACCTTGCTCAGAGGGAGGGAGTTGGACTAGATGATCTACAGAGGTACCTTCCAACCTCAGCAGATTGAAACAGATTTCTGTAAATTGCCAAGTTTCTTAATGCTCCATGTGTAAAGCCTTACATAAAATAGCAAACCAGGTAAGCCGCATCATTGGAAGCACCTTGCCCACAACAGTATTTTTCAGTTTTTAATCCAGTAGCCCACCCCTTTACAGAGATTGCTTAAAACTTCTGCAAAACTGGTGGGTGAGAACAATCAGCTCTTTCAGAGCTGCAGAGGAAGACGTCGGGACTAATTATGTTTTTCCTGCCACTGCCTTTTTCACATGGCCCTGTTCCTATTTATCATCTTCTCCCATTCACTCCAGTTCTGTAAAGAGGTAACAGAAAAGCCACTACTTTCTTTGTAAATATTAGACAACATTTGGAGACTAAGAAGAGAAATTACTGACCATTCTTATGCCCTAAATATATATCCAAGATAGGAGTCTCACCTGGGCTGCCAAACAACAAGCACAAGATGCTTGGACTCTCTTTAAACAAAAAAGGTGGGGAGGAATAGATTTCTGGAATTTGATGGGACCTTGTTCACTTAAGCTAAAAATGTCATTCCAGCATTGTTTGCCATCTCTTCAGGGAAAACCTCCTTAGCTACCTCCCTGTCTCCTGGCTCCAGGGAGAGCTGGCTGCCCCCAGACAGGCCCCTCAATCTCATTCCTGTTCACTTGCTTCTAACATCTGCTAGCTGTTTAGAACTGCATCTGTTCATTTTAGTTCACTGGAAAAGGTCTATTTTTCCAGCATGAAACAATGTGAGGCAGAGTTTTTGCATCTGAATTAAGGCTCTGATGAACTTAGTTAAGATACATACATAAACTGCAGAGAGAACAGAAATAATATTTTCTATGACGTATTCTAGCTGCCCTCATCACCCAACTCATGATAAGCACTCATCACAAACAAGTTTACCTTCCTCCTGCAAACATTTACCCATTCTGTATTTCTGCTCTATTGCTCTCTGATGGAAAACCAACACCTCTAAGCAAGTTGTTGTTCACCAGCTTGCAAGTATATACCTGAAAACTCTTCAACTCTTACATTCTGATGTTGCATAATCTCCATACGTGCTAAGGCTGAAAACTAAATTTTAGACACATTCTTTATCTTTAGAAGTGAGCAGCTTTTTGAAGACCTCTTCACTGTTGCCTGCTAAACCACAAGATATTTTGTGTTGCTTAAAAGACTTTACCAAAAGTAGACTTTAAGAAACAATGCAGAAAGACCATTCACATCATTACACTTTGTCTGATCATGGTGAAAAGAAAGGTGAGATGAGCCTCTCAGAAAAAAATTTGACTTTAGGCATCCAGCCACAGGCCACCACACTTGCAAATCACCTAATGCATCCAGGTACTCAGAACAATACATTTCAGTGAAAAAGCTCTTAGGAAGAAGAGCAACAAGAGTTCAAATCATTCCCCCTGCCACTCTGTTAGTGCACCTTGTTTGAAACGCACTGTCCCTCACCCCTTTGAAGCTTTGTGCCAATATGCAGTTGCCAGTTTTTTCTCCCAACCTGTAAAACGTTTATGTATTTGCCATCATAGTATTTGATTAAGTTGGCTGTACATTAGCTCAGAGCTTTTTAAAAGTGAGCTGCTCACAGTCTATGCAGGACTCACTCTTGGTCTCCTATTTAGTGGTGCTTTTGCCTGATGTTATGAGATTTATATTCAAATCTGCCAGATGCAGTAAGAAGCTCATGCAGAGATTTTGTTCCAAAGAGGACACCATGTCACAAAAAGCAATATAATAAAATCATGCCACTGGAAAGGTCCTACAGGGCCCCTGAGCCCCAGCACTTATAGAAATGTTATCCTTCCCCTGAAAGACTCAGTGGAAGCCAAGTCTCCTCACTCCCCCAGTCACTCAAACCCATCTGCCAGCTTCCATGTGCTCTTTCAGACCCCAGATTAGACAATCTCCTCCATTCCCATGAGTCTCCTATGAACTGGTTACTGTTTGTATTCAGTGGAAGACCAGCTTTATTACTGTTTGCAAGGGCATTAAAGCTGCTTTCGCTTTTCTTTAATTATACCCAGTTTTGAAAGAGACAATGTTTTCCCCAAGCAGGAGCTCCTATTATGCATCGCTAAGTTCATGGCCCTGGACTAGGCAAAGGTTTGTTTTCAAGGCTTCAGAGCAATCCAAGACCCCTTGCATAACTTTTCTATACTTCTCTGCAATGACACTTTTTTGTTTAACTTTGTCACTAACAGATTTAATTTGTACAGTCTGTCTTCTTGTAGTATTTCTCCTACAGAAATACATTTCTTAAAACTATTCAGAATTTTCTACTATTGATTGCTAGTTTTTTCTTTTCTGGTTCTTTCTGTCTTTCCCTGCCCCGCCCCAGACTTCTTGTCATAACCCCCTATAGTTCCTTTCTCATGTGCCACTATACAAGTCTAAGTGATATCCAGACAAGTGTGAATTTAATTCAAACACAGGAGGTAGCAGTGTTTTCTGGAACAAGCTCATTTTGGTAATCCAGACTATGTTTTACCCCCATTTCCCATTCCTGTGTCATCCTGCTATCATAATATCGCCCAAATTCCACCCCAGCAGCACAAACCCACCATCAGCTTAGAGAAGTTAGCTCTCATTGCAACAGTATTTCCTACAAGCTAGTAATGAGGTGCAGGCATTACTCAAACATGCATAAGCAGATTACTTGTATCTGAAACATGTGGCATCAAGCACTGTAGTTATAAAAAAAGCTGTTCTGTAAAATGAAAATCTATAGAGTAAGGGCTGCATATCATCCTTTCACGCCCTTTCCAAGCCCTCCCACCCTCACAGACTGTGCTCCAAAGGCAACATTTATTTCAAAATGAGCTATTTGTTTATCGCCAAGTTAAATACTTAGAGCAATCGTTAACACTCCATTAACGCTTCTGTTTACCATCTAGACAGGACATGGCTTCAAACCATGCCCAAGGGAAATTAACATTTCTAAAAATTTAGATGCTAAAGCAAACATCCTAATTAAGCTCTGGGTCACAAGAAACACCAGAGAGAAGGAGATCTGAATCCACACCAGAATATCAGAGTACACCTGGATATGTCAGGAAACATGCATCCCAAAACAGGACCACCCTTCTGTTAACACTCCACCTAATGTGAAAAGTTTTGTCTGAAGAATGTTCTCACACCTCCTTAACAGCTGAATGATACAGAGAGAAAGAGAAATAAATATCTCAGAGCTGGCAGTGCAAGTGGGACTAGTGCAGTTTTTCTTTATGAAATCCAAGTATGGGCATCACATATATAAGGCTAAAAGACAGGAACACAAAAAGAGATTTCCTCTTGCATTTCTCTTTGGGACCAAGGGTGAGCTGGGACCAGGTGGCAGGAATGGCATTCCACTTCCAGGGCTGCAGCAACATTCCAAAGCAGAGCCATTCTTGCAGCACATTCCAATATGCTGACAAGAGTATTCATAAGTTATGTAGGGAAGAGGAAGAGGGGAAGATGAGTTGAGAGCCTGTAGTGCACAGGAGGACACCATTTCCCTGCAGATAGCCTCAAGAGAACTGATGGGAGAAGGGACGGTAGGGTCAGAGGCTGAACTGAATAGCCTCCCTGCAAGATCAGACCAGCTACAGCTGAGACACATCAGGTGCAATTCAAAAGGGAGCTTCCCTGGCAAATGAAGCCACCTTGAGCATTTCAGAAAGGAGTTTTT
This sequence comes from Sula dactylatra, assembly GCA_013389905.1. NCBI lineage: Eukaryota > Metazoa > Chordata > Aves > Suliformes > Sulidae > Sula > Sula dactylatra. The sequence continues at coordinate 95,405 of WEKW01016577.1, read as the reverse complement.
TCATTGCTGTTTTTTCCTTTGTCCTCCCCAAACTGATCTTATTGCAGTTTTATTTCCACTTTACCTGTAATAGTTTTAATTACATATCTTCCTTTTTCTCACAATCAAGGTTAGCATTTTAACTCTTCTTAACCTTCACAAATTCTTACTGTCCTGATGTATCCTGGCCTCTAAACCACTGCAGCCTTTGCTGATCAGCTGTAAGGATTAGAGAAGAAGTACCCTGTTTCTGATGCAACCCTTGAGAGAAAGATAAGCCAGTTTAAACTACCGGAAGAATATTTTGGCTTGCACTTTTGTTTTTAAACTCAATGCTTCCTTCTCAATATCTGCCATCAAATACTAACAACTCAGTAACCAAAAAATCACAACAAAACATCGTTGAACAAGAGGTCAGGTAGATCTAAAATCCTACAAATTTCATCAGCAAAGGTGAGATTGAAAAATCATTGCTAGAGCACAGACTGTTTGAGCTGCAGCTCAGGAAAAGATAATTTTAAAACATTTACACTCACAGTGATATTTAGATTGTAACTCAGTGGGGTAGGATTGTTTTCTACATCTTTATTCCAAATTAAGGACCCCTGCTGCAGAGCTGGAGTCAGCTTCCTGGGTTTTTTTGTCATGACTCATACAATGAGGATAGGGATGACACCATAGAGAGTTTTGCCTCCTCTCAAACTTTCTTATCCACTGCCTGACTGCATGACTCATTTAACATCAAGTACAAATATAACAAGAACTTTTCTTTACTGAAAAATAGTTGTATTTCATGGCTGCCTTTAATGCCAAAAGAAAGAGGGAAAATCTGGACTGGCAATTAGGTTATTTACATAGTTATCTAGAAATTGTGCACAAATCCCTGTGTTTGTGACATTTGTAAGTGTCTGACCTGTAAAATCAAGTTCAACCCCAGCTGAGGCATAAAAACAATTGTTGCATAAAAATGTTTTATTCAGGGAGAAAGCACCAGTACTGCATCCTTTCCACACAGTTTTTCAGAGCTTAATCAGCACTGTTTGCACTGAAGGAAGTGGCAATATGTGCTATCTTAAGAGAAAACCAATCTTCAGGCCCACTGATGATTGATTTACATTTGTGAATCTTGCCATTTATCCTAGCTTGTGGGGCTCATGAGTCAGCCTGTCATGAGCCAAATAACAAGGCCTTCACAGAGATCCACCTCTACAGCACAACACAGAAGAATTCAAAAGAGGGGTGTAACAGCATATGGGGTCAGCACGCTCTGTTCACTTGGACGGCTTCCTACAACCTCCTCTGACCAACACAGAGATAGTACAGCTCTAACTCATTTAAGGCACAAGACAGTGGTACAGCTGCCCATAATGCAGCAAAGAAAGCAAACCAAGTCACTGTGAAAGAGAAGTGCCTTTAAACAACCTGTCGGATTTTGGTCCACCACAAAAAGCCATCCATAAACCTCTCCACTCCTAATGGGAAAAAAACCCGACCAAACCAAACAGTCACCGAGTTGTTCTCCCAGAGAAATTTGAACCTAAATCATCACTGGAGGAGCAATCTTAATCTGTTTTCTGGGCTGCCATTTCAAGCAAAACTCTGCATAAGTAGAGAAGCAACCCTGTGCTTTCTTTAGCATCTACACCTTCCTGGGAAGTTTCCTCTCCCAACAGGAACCCCACATTGCTGTAGCTCACAGCAAAGAACGGAAAGTCCCCACACAAAAGCATAGAAAGGGGCAGACACACTTTGTTTAACGATGGGCTATGATACAAATGAAAATGGCTTCCAGGAAACGGCTCTTCAGAGTGCACTTACGATGTCACACATTTCATTTCTGTGTATTATAGAAATATTCCTCAGCCAAGCTACTGCAAAGTGTCTTGTTTACTTGAATCACTACGAGTGACAACCAGAGTACTTGCATTAACATTCACCCTAATGGTTTTTCACTGCCTACCCTTTCACACTTTCTGCTATTAGATTTTTTTTTAACCTTCCAAGATTAATTCTGTAAAATGATCAATGACATTTGTAATGTTTAAACAAGAAGGAAAAAGTGCCTTGATGCTTCTTTGTCTGTTTGTACTTTTGCAGCTTCAATGGAAAGTCTACAAGCTGGCTTTTGTTTGCTAATTACTTTAATTTGCAGCATGGAGAGAAGGGTTAGCACATGTCAGATAAGCTTTACTCTAAACATGAAAGGAATCACATGGCAGAGCATTCAGGCCCTAGGTGAATGATTTCCATGCTCTTTATGAATCGGAGAACAGTCTCAGCCATAAATTACATTTCCAGAACAAGAAGAATGTATGCATGTCCCAGGCTCTATCTGCAGAGGAGAACATAAGCTCATTGACACTGTCCCCCACTTGCTTGCTTTAAAAAAGAAGTTTACATCGGAAACAGTTTCAAAATACTCAGCAAACAATTCTTTTGCAACACCCTCCTTTTTCAGTGACTAATGCTGCCTATGTTTCCCCTGCTATTCGATTTCTGTATGCTGTCATCTAGGAATCTGTGTGGTCTTTAAAAAGGTGTTATTCCTGCCAAACCTCAAGTCTCCAGGCAGCTGTTGTTAACCAGCCATAGTCCCAATACTTCAGTTTTAGCCAATTAACAGTATTCCCCAATATAGAAGGAAATTAGATTCTTTACTGATACCAGGAAGAGAATAACTGGACTTTATTACTTACATTATAACAAGGTATCTGCTGCTTACCTACCAGAGGCTGCTCTGGGGTTTTTATACTAACAGGTAAATTTCAGAGGATGTGCTGAAGAGGTTCATTTTAAGTTAAAGGGGCAGCTTTAGCGCAACTCAAGAGCAGTATGCCAGGTACTCCAGTCCACTCCACGGCACACAGAGAGAGCAAGAGAGGGGACGATGCTGCTCCTCCATCAACACGTGGCCCTTGTCCAGGTCACCTGCAAGGCCTGCAGCCACACACCTCGCCTTGTGTCCCTGCTTCATGGTGGGCAATCTGAGCTGCTAGCTGGGAATTCCCTAGCACCAGACCAATGCAGAGACCCCAAGTAACGAGCTGCAGAGTCAACTGCAGCTCAGATGTCATTGACTATAAATTAAGTAAAAGCTAATTGAAACCAATCTAGCAAACTAAGCACAAGGTGAATGCAGAGCTGTTCCCTCAGAAGAAACCTCACTGTAATTTGGAAAATTTATTTTTCACTTTTTTTAAAGCTATAATCCTGAAGTGCCAACATAACCTTGTCACAGATACAGTGAAGTGAGAGGCAGTGGAGTTCAAAGTATTACAGACCCCACACACACAACAGGAAAATGGGAATATGCTACTACTTTACTGAAAAAAGATGCCAATATTTAAGTTTTCAGTACACCAGAGAAGGGAAAAATAATCAGAGATCTGTTTCCCATTCCACCTTCATTAAAGTAACCAATAATTTACCCTCTGGGTAAGCAAATAGAGAAAAGGACAATGGTTAAAAGCATGTGCTGCTTTTGGACACAGATGTTATTCAAAACCCACCCCATAACTGTGCATTAGGTTATTTTGACTCTCAATGCAATTCTAGCGTAGCAATTCAAGCTGGCCCACAGAATACTTAGGTCTATTACTAGGTCTATAGTAATCTTTTCCCTCCTCTCTGCTTTTCCAGTTCCTGACAAATCCACTAAAAGCTATCAGCGAAGAGCTTGGGTACATTTCACCCGATCTCTTTCCCCATACCAGTTGTGAGCACAAGACCAAGCAATACCACTTGCTGAGCTGTTGAGTGATTCAGTCTCACCCGCCACCCAGTGGCTTCCTGCCTGTCCTGCAGCCTGTCAGCGCTCGATTTCTCCTTCAGTTAAGCTCAACAGAGTGAATTTTTTTGCTAGGCGCTAGGGTCAACTCAGTGGAGTACAATGACAGCATAAAGCCAAAGCCTGGTATTCTCGGCACACTTGAAATAAAGCCAAAAGCACTTTTGGGGGGTTTCAATGTTCTTTCAACCAAAGCAAATCTTTCCTCAAAAACTACCAAGATCCAGCAAAGACTCCTCTCATGTTCAAGATGGAAATTCTGGTTAAAGTCTGAGGGAATAAAAACAGTCTTCAGCATAATCACCAAGGCTGTTTCCCCCATGTTTTAATCCTGAAGCAAGCAGAACAAGGACTTAAACTATGTTTTCCAAACACTGTGGCAAGAGTCCCAAGGTACAGAAATCTTGAACACTTGGGTTCAGGGTTTTGACAGGGTTCTGGGTTGGTTTTGTTTGGGTTTTTTGGTTTGTTTTTTTTTGTTTTTGTTTTTTTTTTTTTTTTCATCAAAAGCTTTAGAAAGTGTTACTTGCATCCAGAGGAGACTGGAAGTCACACAGATTGAGTTACAAAAACTATGAGGGAAAATTGTTCCTGCTCTTCCCCACCAGAAGATTCCCAACCAGTACTTGAAGGAGCACCTTTGTCCCAGACTTAACTCGTACTGCATTCTGACAGTCTTAAATAAGGCTCTACAGATATGCACCATATTAATTTTATTTTCATTTGATTATTTTTTTACTCTTTGATCTCTCTCAGATGACAAGAGATAATACATCCTATGTCAGGGAAGTGCTTTTGCAAGTAGAAAAGCTCCTGCTCCAAGTAACCAGTTGTTAGGACCATCTGTACAGATGACCTTGACTTACATAGCTTGTCTGGTGAGCATTCCTTCTGACAGAAAACAGTGGCCTGCACATTTAATGCATTGCAGTAACTGCTTGTACAGATGTATTATAACAGCAGCCTGCCTATCCAACACATTCTTGTTCTACATGAATGTTCTACAGCTCTGGTTGTAAACTTGGCATTTAAAAACTCCTTTTTAAGTTCCATCCCCTTCTCTTTCTCTCCCCCTCCAGATAAAACCCATTCTTTCTGAAATGCTATCAGGAAAACCTTGTATACCTGACCTTTCTCATTGTATTCTAAACCCTTTGTGCTAATGAAGTAGCTGCGTTGTTCACACAGATACAAAGACAGTTTAATAGACCTCCAGGGTCCTTGAAATTAGAAATGGAGGAAAAGGCTCCACTCTCAATTAGCACATTGCAAATTTCCAGTAAGACTAAATATATATGTGGTGCTGATAATTACTGCTTCATGCATGAAAAGCCAATCTACCTAAAACCTAACAAGTAGCAGAGGCAGGGGAGAAGCAAGGAGCCAGCAGTTTTGTTGAGCAAAAGCTACCCCGACTCTTGGATCTGCAAGTGACATGAGCTGCTGCAATTCGCAAATAATGAGGTAGAGAAGAAGAGCTAGAGATGAAGTCATCTGCCACCATCTAATCCATATGCATGAACTCCCAAGTTAGAAAGAAGGTTCACTGCATATTAGTGAATTTTGTAACTATATATAACAGCTGCTTTTCTACTGCAAACTGAGTTTTCTAAACCAGCCCACATCAAAAAATTCATGTCAGGTACTCTATAATTTTTCATGTGGCTTTTAAAGCCTGTATTTTCAAAGCAGATATACATTTCAGTTATACACAAATTAGCACTTATCAGTTAGCTGTGCAAACAAGCCAAGTTTCAACAGAAGAACCTTACATAGCACGAAGTAGCTATAATATACCTATCAACCCCATTAGCACCACACTCTCCATGTATTTAATTTGCATATCCATGTTTAGCAGGCAAGTTTAGTGTGTACAGGTACTGAAAAATAGTCTGACTAAATTCAGTGTGTGGCCAATTGCTCAGTTTTTGACGAAGAAGATTGTAGGCATGTTCTCATCCCCATGGACACAGGAACAATAGATACTCTGATGGCAAACAAAGTGCAAGAGAACTTAATTTATTTTTCTCATTATCTATGCATCTCCACTTCATAATTTTAGCCACTTTCAGAAGGTGCAAGATACTGGCACTGAATAGAGTGAGCTTGGCTTCAAGAGCAAGAATACTAAAGGACAAGAACATGGCTACCATTGTGCTGAAGAGGCACACTGTTTTGGGGAGTGCTGTTCTAACACTTATTTTGTTAACTCATCCAAGCACCAGCAAACTAATACCTGTGATGTAGAACTAGGATGTGCTGGAAACTGTATGAAGACAATGCATTTAGTGGTCATGGACATAGCTGATCTGTGTTTCAGAAGGCCTCAATCTCTTCTCCAAAATATTAAGTTTAATACTATGAAATAAAAATAGCTTAATTGCTTCTGCCATTGGGACAGTGCCTGACCTTGCTCTACATTGATATGAATGCAGTAAAGCCAAGCTATTTGTTCAAAGTCTAATCAAATCAAACCTACAGCTTGCAATTTCTCTTACAGTGAGAATGGGTTTGTTTCCATGAAGTTGTCATGGCCACTGAACTAAAACCAGAAATTAGTCTGTAACAGAAGCATTTTTGCAATAGGCCCCATTCTTTGATGTGGGCACCTTCTCATGGTGAGCAAACATTGATTAACATTCACTTTCCCAATGGAAGGAGACAGACATCCCTTTCTGACATAGCTAACATCTTCAACAGCCTCCCCACTTCACAGGCTGTGCCAGAGCTCAGTAGTTATCTCCCTCTCTTCTCTAGACCATGCCACAGTGACACACAGCAAGGATCTTTGCAGACTAGTAAGGGCAATTCTCCCAGATATCTATGCTTCCAAATTCTCAGAGGGCTTCAGGTGATCCCCCTAATATCTGTCCACAGTAGCAAAATAGAAATTAAACTCACTCATTTAGGCTACACAGTACAATTTGTTTCTCAGTAACAAGCTAAAAGTAGTCCCTACAGAGACTGCAGTGGGTAAATTCTATACAGATAGCTATATCCAAATACAGTTTCCCCCACTTCCATCCTGTTGTGACCACTTCTGTTTTCAGCCTTACCTGCTAACACCTCTGTTCCCTCTTAAGGAAACCCAGATAAAACACACCATTGTCACCAAATCTTCTTTCTCCCTTACATTTCACTCTAGATTTCAACTTTTCATCCCTATCACAAAATCCAAATCCGGTTATTTCTCCACTCAGCTTCCAAATAACCATTTCCCTCAACTAACAACAAAAACCATACTTTTTTTTTTTTTGCTTCTAGTTAGAGTGATCATTAAATGCCCTCCAGTAGCTTCCTTGTCCCCCTATTTTCAAAAGTCCTGTCTCCCACCCTTGACACATTGACATCTTTTTGGTTAATATTAATTGAACTGCATATCTCCCCAGGTGTTCATGTCCACTGAGAAGATGTAAGCAGGAATCTTCTAGTGAGATTCTGGTTTTCATTCTGGGGATAGCCAAGTCACTAGAAAACATGTATTTTCACTGACTGCAATTCATCTTGAGTAGCTACAGTATAACCTTGAAGAACCATCTTTTTAAGCCTTGGGGAACTATTTCTGAGGCATGCCACAATTACTGGGTGACCTAGGCTCTGTGCTTAGCCCTGTTCCCAAACTACTTCAGTGGTACGTACTGCATTTTGTCATGCCTTGCTTTGCCCTGTCAATTTTCAGCTGTAAGGTATAAGCCTCTACAAGGAATCTTTAATCTCCCCTGAAGCCCACTAGCACTCCATAGCATGCTCTTGTCTTCTCCTGGTCAACTGAAAACGGCACATCATGCCCAATTTTAGGCTCCATTCACAAAGTAACTCTCCCCTTTCTCCATTCCCAACTGTTCAACTGGTTGCAGTTAAGACAATGCTGCTCAGTTAGCATCTGTAGTCACACCTACACCTTAAAAATGAGGGCATACTTAGGTGAGAGGAGGAAAAACATAAAATCAATCCTGAAGTAAAAAGAACTGGCCCATTAACCAGGTTTTCAGGCAAGTAAGAATTTTCTGCCTCATAATTACTTCTTCAACCTCTCTTGTTTAGAAAGGGGGGAGCACAGTCCCATTTCCAGGAAAAAAATTCGTGTAAGGAAACTGTTGTTTCAGACTTAAGAAAACCTAAACTTTGGAAAGGCCATACCACATTTCTTTCAACTAGATCAATGAGCACATTTTAATTGTCAGGTTTGTTTACATAAGACTGTAGGAGCTATCAAGGCCCATCAGCACTGGATGGAAAGCAATAGCCACCCACTCAGCTCCACATTGCTGATGTATTTGGCATTGCCTCGTCTAACAAGCCTTGACAGCCCTGGGGGCAGGAGCCCTTTCCTCCCCTACACTCAAGAGGCAGCTCAGGAAAAAAAAAAACTAAGCAGCAGCAAGTTTCACCTCATCTCCTCAGTTTCATGGTTTTGCCCACGAAGAACACTTTAACTGTTTGTGTAGAAAATGAGACAGTCCAACATTGCCTCCACTTTCAAATGTCTATGGAGTTTTATTCACAACTGTTGACATGGCCTGTTTTTAAACCCATATGACTAGCAGAACATTATGTCCAAGATAAATCACTCCCTTTCAGCAAAGGCTTCTGGGCATATGACTGAGGTATTTCAACAATGAAGGGCAGCAGCTTGCAATGTTACATGGAAAATAACTGTGGCAGTACAAGACAAAGAAGCTCTTCCAATACCACCTTAGATACTCCACAGCTGCAAAAGAAAGTTCTTCCCCCAGATACAATTATGGATTTCAGCTGAGTCACTGTAGAGATGAACTTAAGTTTGTTGTAAGACCTCTTCTATCTAGTGCACTACTGACAAGTAATGAATTAGACTGAGCAAAACAAGATATTCCCTGAAAAATGAGTCCAGAGTTCTAGAAAGACAGTACTTAATTGTGTCAAAGTCGGGCAGCAAAACTGTGTTAAGTCACCAGTGTGGGAGCAGGCAGTAAACAAAGCACATGTCCAACCTACAGCCCCAGGAGCCCTCTCTCCATACAACCCTGTGCACACTTCTGCTCAGAAGAGGGACGGGGCAGAGTCCAGCCTCTTCCTTCTCCCTCCCAGGTGCTAAAGTCAGAGCCAGAAACTCCCCAAACTCCTGCCCTTTTAATCTTCTCCCCTTTGCTGCTTTTCCCAGGCAGTAGTAACTTCAAGAAATTGAAGGGGAAGGAAGGAAGAAGGTGCAAACAAACATTTTTCAAATGGAGGAGGGAGGAAAACAGGGTACAAGGAGGCACTCTACACAGCAAGTATTGCAGCCCTTCTATTCAAAGTGCTTGCCTTTCTATTTATTGTTGCCAGACAGTCCAGCCACATTCCCCCCATTTTGAGTGAATCCCTAGGATTTTTCTTTGGTTAAGGGAGAGGCTTGTTTATAGGCATATCTATAGTCCACTCATGGAAGAAAATGGAAACCAGTAACTTCACCAAAAAAGCTTTTAAAAGCACAGCGTGGAAAAATAAAAGGCACTGTACCCAGTACCCCTTAAGTGGTGAACACAATATTATGCTCACACATTCACAGTGATATTTTATTTGGCAAATGAATCAAGCAAAACTTCTCCCAAAGGAGTGCATAGAGGCAGTCAAGCAACAGCAAAAAAGCTGCATGAAGTTTAGCTGTATCTCAGGTTCTGAAGTTGAACAAAATAAAGATGAGAGGCACTGGAAAGCCATGCAAGAGAACAGTCATCATCTCACTGTATTTTGTTATCTACAAACCATACAGGTCGTGCATGGACTGCCTGTTGAACACTGCAACGTGTAGCATGAGTGCACAACTTTTCATGAGTTACCACATGAAAAGCATTGCCTATCACAGCTACCAAGCCTTAAGAATAGATGTNAAAAAAAAAAAAAAAAAAAAAAAAAAAAAATTAGAAAAAAAACCCTTTCACTCTACTCTAGGCCATATACTGTTAAACTTGCTGTTGAATACTTCTAAAAACAAGTACACAAACTTCAGCAGACTGCAACCAAGTGTATCTTAGTTTCTCCAGTGTCAGAAAACCAAAAATTTGCCATTTTCACTCATAAAAATATAGAATTAGTTTTCTATATGCAGGTCTTCTAATAGAATTACTGTTTTTGGAAATCATAATGCCATTAATCTTGCATTTAAGAGGGAGTAATGCTGCTTGGGGATACAGCTACATGCAGTTAAAAGAGTCTGAAGAACAAGAGTTTTAATAAAGCCAAGGACACCTAGGACATTTTGCTGATTCTTACTTAAAAGATTATTTGCATTTTGTGGCACTCCTAGTGTGGCAAAAGACACCTTCTAAGTCTTACACTGCTTGAGACTAGTGTAACTTCACACGGTCGCACTCGGGACTTGAAGTGTCAGCTCTATCTGCCGTGATTCTTTGCAAGACCAGAACACCCTCGCCCTGCCATACCCAGCACTAGAGGGCCCACCTCGGCTGCTTAAGCAGCTCAAGTTGACCAGCAGCACAACTTCTTGTCAGTATATTGTAATAATCTGGCCGATGTGTTCTCAGAAAAGCAAAAAGGCATACAATCAACCAAAATCTTAGTATTATTTCCCTTCATTTAGCTGTAAATATTTTGTACTAAGTAAAATAAAAAACCAACCCTCTCAATAACGTTTTACTCCAAATTATAGCTTAGACTACACACAAACCAGCCAACACTTGAACTGCTATGAAAGAAATACTGTCCTCTCTTCCTATGTTCATAGAACTTTGACAACACCAAAATCAATCCGTTTTTCTACAGAACTACAGTGCAGTGCTGCTACTCCAGATGCAAAACACCAAAACAACCATTAATGAATAATAAAAGCAAAGGGAGGATTTCCTTTTGTAACACCTTTTTTCTTCATGGTACCTGCTAATTCAGAAGAAACTATTCTTTCCCTTTGTTGGTCTCCTTTTATTATCTTCAGCTTTGTTTCCTTGCATTGCTCTGACCTTACAAACCTGCTTCTGTGTTTCCCTTTGACTGCATCTTCCCCTGAGCCAGGCTTAATAATTGCTTTCTTTCTTGCAAACAATCTTTCCCCCCTCAGAAGTGCTAAACAAGCGCTTTTTAATCTGCTATTACCCTAACGCATTTTAAACAGGAAGGGCAGGTAAAGACACAGTTCTTTCAATCATTGTAGCTAGTATACAATAATGCATTAAAAGTTTGATTTTTTAAAAAAATCTGAATACAATGTAATCTAGGATTAAGTGTATATATCAAGATCTGTAAGATCTGTAAGATATCCTTTACTGAATTTTAAACTGGAGCCTTCTAAAAACAGGATGCAAGCAATTTGTAGAATGACTTCAGCAATTTTTCCTCATTCACTTCAGCATCCCAGCATATACAGACCATCCCTTTGGGAAAACAAGTTTCCATTTAACTGACATGCAACAACAGCAACAAAAATGACGTTGCTTGTCTATGCAAAACCTCAAACAACTACCAATGAAATAGAAAAGGATTTTGACATATGAACACCAACTTTCAGATAGAAACCTCATCAAAAGAAAAAGTACTGCATAAAACCAAGACACAACAAATGCAGATCATTACAAAGAATGATTTAATAAGATTATGCATACTATCAAAAAAGCTGGCTTTTCATCCGCCAATAATTTCTTGTTTTGCTAAGTCAAATGCAAACAGCCCTTAACAAAAATTTCTTTAATCTCAATTAGTTATATAGGCAGAGAGTAGAGTCTGGACTAGCTGAACAGAAATGAAAAAATTCCATGCATTTAAGATAATAAAAACAAACCAAATATCTAAGGCTTCACTCAAGCCTTACAAGACCAGAGCTCTTCATCAGGATTTACCAGTCTCCTACTCCCTGCCCAGCAGCATCCCCAGCTACTCAGACCAGTCAATGGAGCATTCATAATTTTCATTCCCCTCTCTTAATTCCCTTTTGCAGAAAAAGGAAACTGAGCAGTGAGGCCAATATCCATTTCTATCATCTGTTGTTTTATGCCTAAACAGCTACTTCCCTTGTTCTGAAGAGACCCCAGCTCACAGAGGTCTAGCCGTAGTCAGTCCCACACTCCCCCAGATGAGCCAGGAATGGTGCTGCGAAGGGCTGGTCACGGGCAAGTTCACTGTTTTGTGAAAGGGTACCCAAATAGGTCCAGCTATTGTTTCGCTGTATCACCCAACAGACTTTCCTTCCTCTATCAGGTATTTGTTGAAAAGATTGTTAGGAGATCTTTCTGTCTATAAGAAGCTTATCGGCTCATAATACTGCAGAGCCCAAATTAATCTCCTTGAATTAAATCAATACTGCGGCTGAGACTGATGCTATGCCATAATGGATACAGGCTGAAAGGGAAGTTAGGCTGAAAAGGGGGCGGGTGGGGAAGTCACACAAGCCAAGTACAGCCAGAACATAAAAGGCAGTTGGACCCTAGGCCTAATTCCTTTAAGCCGAAGATCTCCAGGCACACACCCCCAGTACCCTCCCCCATTATGCTGAAGGAGGCAGACCTGCACGTGATTGAAATAGACTTTTACAAGCTGTAAACTAGTGCTTCAGGTGCTACGAATTATGGATCCATTAACATTGCAGTAGCCTACAAAATGCCTTTGCCTTTCTTGAGCACCCACAGCTTAAAGCAAAGTAACTGTGAATCTTCAGCAGCTTGCTTACTCTAAGGGTAAAAAATCCAAACAAAGCCACTTTGCTAGTACAGTGTTGTGTCCAAAGAAATCTTGTCTCTTGTCTCAAATACCAGTTCAAACAGAAATCTGTTGCATTGTCTCAAAAGGCTTCAGCAACAGCCACTTCTGATTTCTCAGAGAAAGTTCTCTTCAGCTCCATGAAATTCTGCTGAACCTAGGAACTATATAAGCCTAGTGGGAAGCAAGTTATGGGAAAGCCTCCAGGAAGAAATTTTAAGCTGCATATATCAACAAATCACCGAGATTCAGATTACCAACACAGCTCTGTGATGCTGCTGCAGGCCTTTCTATTCCAGCTCTTGCCAGCACATCTCCTGGGAAATCTGCAGCTACCCTTAACATTGCCAACCTCTGACAAATCTTTGAAACAGGAATGTCAGACCAATGGCAAGAATGATGAAAACTGACATAACATTTAGGTGCTGTAGGTCTGGCCTTGTCTAATACACAGAAAGACAAAATGTGATCAGTTGCCTTATATCTGCAGATTCCCAGTCTCTGCAATCAGGAATCTGTGAGTCAACTATCCAAATGAACTGCCGGTTGCAGTGCAAATTCTTTCCCCATGCTTGGGCCATACTTACTCAAATTCATAAACTGTAGTTTCAAAAGTTCACATAATCAATTCTGGCTCCTGAAGAATTTAAAATGGGAGTACTTCAACAGTGCAACTCGGTCAATAAAACATCACTTGGATTTACAAAACAAAACCAGTGTGCTGTCAGCTTTTCCCACAGGCATTTGGGTCAGTTACTCAAACTAAGGTAGTTACTGCACTATCACCCACGGTAAGTGGTAAGTCTACAAGGCTCAGAACTTCATTTGCACCAGGGAAGACACCTAAGACTCTAAACTTTAACAGCAAGGACAACTAGAGAGCAAGGCAAGTACTTAATCCAGCTACTAATCTTACTAGAGCTGATCTGATATCCAAATGTGACTTCTGGAGTTGTTACACAGTGTTACTCTGTAGAGGGTAGAGTGCTGAGACATCTTACCTTTATCTGAGCAAAATGAAGCGTTATCTTTGTAGCTAGGTAGGTTGTGACAATGGGAAACCCAGAATGTTCCTAAGTTCAGGTACTCAAAGAAAAGCAGGCTTACACAAGTTTTACTAGAACAGCCTCTACAGCTGCCTACATCAGCAGAGTGAGGCAGAAATTCAGCAAGTGCCACATTAAGAGCCATAGAAATCCCACAAAATGCATCTTTAAGGTACCTCACACCACAACTCAGAGAAACAAACAGCCTCTTTAATAAACGTTGTGACTCACCAGCGCAAGGAGGACAATAACACTAGATGTGCAAACCAGAACTTTTTCTGTTTATGGTTCATCCATGATTCTGGATCAAAGCCAGAATCACTGATCTAACAGCCTAATTCTATGCCTTGAAGAAGTCCTTGAGCTAGTTCACAGCAGGATAGTGGTGGCAGTGAAAGAAGGGGTTAAAAGAATCCTAGTAGAGAAGGTACTGATTAACAATATGTGCATATGTGCATGCTAATGAAGGCAGTAAATTCTGTGACTCCTCACAAAAGACAGTCCCTGATACGGGACTGGGAGTAATTCTTGATGAAATCTAAGAACCAGCTAAAACTGCTCCTGAGGTTTAGATAAGAGCCAAGGAACAATTGAGTCTGCACAAGAACAAAGGGTTACTATCTGTGACAAAGAAGAGTCATCAAGAGTCATCGGAAGAAGAGTCATCGACCTTCATCCTCCAGGACCCACGACCACCACCAAAAGGCACCCCACAAGCGCAATTGGAAGGAATTTATGAAAATGACTTCTTGGAACTAATTTTAATATAAAGCGGGGATAGGTCATGCATATGTATAGGCGTATTAGGAAATCACATGTATATGTAACACTTGACTGTATAAATTTGAAGCAAGTTGACTGCGCCAGGCGCACACTATTTTGGTGGGACTACCCCCGTGTTGCCCAGCGCTGAATAAACATACCTACTTTGCAGTCTTACAGACTGTAGAGTCCGCTTTCCGCATATCAGCAGCATGTGTCACAGAGCAGATCACAAAAAATTTTTAACAATATATTGCTAGATTGAGTTTCCCTCAAAACTGAGGCCTCCAAAACAACCCATTTTAGTCACTAGCAACCAAAAATCATCTCCTAATTGTGTATTACTTGCAACCTTTTGTGGTAACCGAGAGACTGAGCAGGTTTGTGCAGGATGGGGTCTCTACCCATTTTCCTCAAAGATGATGAGGAACAGGTGCCCAAAAGGCACATGCTGTACCCTGCAAGTAGAGACTAAAGCTACTCTAGGGCTCAGTCTCTGAAGGACTGGATTAGCCATTCACAGTGCAGTCCCAGTAAGAGGATCAAGAGTAATCCATTCCTCCACACAGGGAAAAAAAATCTCCACACCTTTATCTCAGAGCTGATTGTCCAGCTCCTCTGGTTCAGCCATGCTGGCTGGTATAAAGAAACCAGAGCCATTTTCAAATGGATGAAGCACACTTTTTTCCCCTCTTTAAGGATTAATAGCTTTTGCCTTCAAACAGTTCTTCCTCTTTCATCAGTCAACATCAGAAGCAAGAGAAAGAACAATTTATTTAAAAAGGTGCCTGGCAGGATTAAAACAAAGGCATTCTCCTCAAAAATTAGAGGGGGTGGCTGACACTACCTGTCAAAGCTTGCTGACATTTGGGCTTGTAGCCAGCTCTGCAAAGGCATTTAGTTTTGTTTGGCGGTACAATAACTTAAAATCTCTTCCTTGCAGTGGTTTATGAGAAAAGTGGAAGAGGTCAGCTTATGTACACATCCATCTTGACACTTACAGTTTGGAGAAAGTGCCAGCAGTAGAAAAAGTTATATCTATTTGAGGATACATTTAGGGTTAGAAAACATGGCTAATTTTATTTCTGTAGGTTCTGCAGTCTGTACTCCTGTGGGATGCCAGTGATATCCACACTGACAAAGAAGGGATTGGTGGGGAAATTGTTCGTGGTATGTGCAGAACAAATTATACCTTGAAGAAAACCAGTTCTTTGCATGGTAAGAGGACTGAGGATGGTTCTGTGAATCTCAGTAATGCTTCAGTGAAGAAGCTGCTGTGGGATGCATCAAGAGGCCAACAGCCTCACTTGCCTATAGGTCTCAGGGAATATGCAAGGTGCTCTTAAAAACTAGAACAACAGGGGATTCACTTGCATCATTTTTTAACATTGTTGGAGAATTAATTTTAATGGTGGTGTCAAATATGATAGGAAAGGTACAAATTCAAAGTCTTTAAAGCAGAGGCTACCAGAATTAAGGGTTACCATCATTCATGTCAGTGGTTGAATCTTAATGTTTTTTCCTAGTAGAGACAGAGTAGCAAGAGTGGTTTGTTCCAAGTGCATCACAGCAACCCCAATGTAGGAGTGGATGCAAGGTGCAATTCCCACCCCCCAGAAGACCATGCCAAAACCAGAAGGGAGTGATTTTTGCATGTCTGTTCCCTAGGCTATCAGTAGGAATGGGTGGCTGCAAGTAGCTTACTCTTGTTTATTGAAAAAAGTTACCTGAAAGGGGGTGGGGGGAATCAAAGAAGCTGACCTCAGAATTTCAGAGAAAACAAACCAGGCTGTGTCTGCAAGAGAATGAAGAAACCAACAAGCCTGGCTTATGAGTGAGAACCTCATGGTGGTCACAATGAGAAGACCATAGTGTCATGCATTAAGTACACAGAACTCTGCTGCTTTAAGTTGCATTGCAACACCAACTGAAAACCAGAGCAATGAGCTCCATTACATCATGGAGACATCTAATCCATGCTGCACTGTGCCTCCCACAAACAGAAGTGCTTTAAAAGCTGCCAATCTTCCCAATCACACCAACTGCTCTTCACACACAACCAGCCATCAGCAGCTACCAATTTGAACAGAATGAGAAAGCCACTGCCTGCACCCTGCAGTCAGGGGCCTTGCTACTGCCAGATTTAAGTTTAGCACAGCTAGAGCCAAAGTGTCACAATCAGCTCAAGGTAGAACAGTGTAAAAGTGCAAAATTCACAGCATGAGGAATACTTAAGGAGGTACATCCGCCACTCATTGTGCAACAAACATAGTTATAGCAGTATTTAGTTGACAGGTAGAAAATGGGAAACTATCAGTATGTATGTTTGCCAAAAGAGTCAAAAAAAGCATTTTTCTACTACACTTTTTTCCTCTCCATGAACTAGCTAGATACTAGTGCAACACTGCTATTCTGGGAAAGCTCAAGAGCTGGCCTGCAAGACTCTATGTTCACTGGTCAGATCCAGGCAATTTGGAGCAACTCCAGAAACTGTCACCATACACTAACACTTACTCAGAAATTGTATGAGCTTTCAAACAGCTCTATATTTTTCTAGTGCCTGAGTGTGTCTAACCCACACAAATGAAAACACAAGCTAAATAGAAGCGTTTGCTTAGCAGCATGTTGTGACTTCACAAAATATACTTTTCATACACTTATATTGCAAATAGAAAAGGATGGCCCATCTTAACAGCCTGAACCACAGAATTATTAATTTTCTGCCATGGCTGTTCCAAGTATCCTTGAATAGCTACTTCCTTCTGCACTTTCCTCTCACCCTTAAAATAAAAAAAAAAAAAAGCAGTGTTTTGAACAGAGATCTGTAATTGGAACAAAAGGTGGGCAGTTCAAACCCTTAAGAGCATGTAACATCTGCTTACAATTCTACAGTACAAACAAACCACAAGTCAGTGAAAGCATATTGAACTTGTTCTGGCAGAAAGTCAAATCTCCCCCAGGGAAGGAGGTGGTAGTAATGCCTTAGGGGCAGAGATTCTGCCATCTTCCCTCTATTGATTAGGTTTAATGACATAAGGATTTTCCTGTACATGCAGCTTTTCCTGTTGAAAAGCACAGCACTTCGGCCATGACAATCCGACCTTTTCTTCGAAGTTAACAGCAAGATCCACAAGTCTGTCTATACTGCAAAAAAGCAGCATAAGAAGGAGAGCCTTGAGCTAGCTAAAAACAAGCTGTGAGAATTATAGTTACAATACTGTGGTGCACTGCAAAAGCTATTTATTGAGTTGAAAGATAAAGCTAATTTACAGCAGGTACAATGACACACTCACATGGCCAAGCGGCTTTCGAGAGCCACAGCCATAGCTTGGAATGTGATTTTGCACTGCGTAGGTGTAACTAAGCCTGGTGCATGTTGAGTATCCTTGCAACACAGAAAGGGGAACAGGGCAGGTATGCTAAGTAGATTAAGCTACAGTGTCCGGGATGAGCTTCACAAAGCAAACAAGCCAACTTGTGAAAGAAGAATCCATCCAAGGTTACTAAACACAAAGACATCACCTCTGGTCCAGGGAGCGTGGGGAAGAATCTGTCATCTAACACAGGAGAGCTGCATTCTTGAATGCACAAGCCACAACATCTGTGCCTTGCTCCCCCTGCTTGGGCCATCTCCCACATCAGGTCTGCCTCTCTCAGCTATTTTTAGGTTCCAGGCATCTCTGCCCCAGTTGTCTACCCTGTCTCCCACTGCTTCATTTCAGGCCACAGTTCTTTCACCCCCATTGGTATAATTTGAACCAGGAGACTTGACCTGTTAGTACACTCCTACTTTTACAATACTGTTCTTGCTTTGAGTTACAGCAGTCTCAGATCTGTTCTCAGACCCTGCCCATGGTGGTTAGAAAATGACTGAATTCTTTCAAACATTTACTATCCTATCTTTGCAACGAAGTGTCCCATGTCCCCTGAAAAGTGAGCCCAGGTTCTAACATTCACTGTCTCCTCTCACAAAACCCTGGCTAAAATACTTATTCTAGCAAGATGAGTTATATGCAAAGGGGAAGGCAACATTATAATAAGAGACCAGATTAATTGTACAGTAAAAGACATGAGAAATAGGTCTGTAGCAGAACTGGAAAACAATTACAGATCTTGGCTACTTGGGTAAGGTCTACTACTCCTCCAGGCATTGCTTAACCTCTCTACTTGCACAGTCTTGAGAAGGAGCTACAGCCCAAGTGAAGGAGTTTTGCCAACTCTCTACAGTTCTCCATTATACAGTGTAATGGGATGACACATTGAAGACCTCAAAGTGACTTCCATCTTCTGCTTCTCCTATTATTTTTGCTTACTGCTACAGTCCTTTATTCTCAGCTTCCCCCAGGAATTACTACTTTGTCCCTCTTCTCAGAGCTGCCTAGACTTTTGAATCACTGGCAATTCTTATATTTAAGGGACAATATAAAATGATGAGGATGTTTACAGTTATCCTTAAGCAGACAGCTTATCATTTCTCTGTTACATTTCCTTCTAGATATTTCAAGGCACAGTGTGTGGAATATTGCAGAGATCCATTTGCATATCAAAGAAGATAAAAGGAAGTTTAACACTTTGGCTGGCATCATGATCAATACATGCTGTACAGCATATTAAATTAGCCTAACTCTACATCAAACCAGCAATAGCAATTCTACCCTTTGTAGCAAAAAGCGCTGGAGACTGCCTAAAGAACAACCCAGGCATCAAGCTAGCTGCATTTAGTTTACACAAAGTTGTGTTACTGTTTCCAAAGACAAGAGTAAACAAGAGTGCATGGCAGTTACACCACCTACAAGAAGCCATTCATTGGCACAGCTGATGCACATTTCACTCAACGCAAAGACTTTCAAAATCCACTTGAACTCAGAAGTAGGAGTTTTTCTCCTGTGAAACTTTCTTACTGAGGAATTTCTCTATTCTGCACCAGAACTGGGAACCATCCCCTTCTGTCACCAATAACTGCCCCACTAACCTTCAGAAATGAGGACAGATAGGATGTAGTTAGTCAGAGTTTCAACCACCAGGAATTAGGATTTCCCCGTATCACCACTGAGTATCCAGCCCCTTAGATTATTATGCATGCAGAGGGATTTCTCCACCTCTGGGTTCCAGAAAGTCTGCCTGGGACTTGAGCAATAGTGAAGGGAGCTAAATCCAGTTGGCGGCCAGTCAGGAGTGGTGTCCCCCAGGGCTCAGTTTTGGGGCCAGTCTTGTTTAATATCTTTATTAATGATCTGGATGAGGGGATCAAGTGCACCCTCAGTAAGTTTGCAGATGACACCAAATTGGGTGGGAGTGTTGATCTGCTTGAGGGAAGGAAGGCTCTGCAGAGGGATCTGGACAGGCTGGATCAATGGGCAGAGGTCTATTGTATGAGGTTAAACAAAGTTCAGTGTCAGGTCCTGCACTTGGGTCACAACAACCCCATGCAATGCTAGAGGCTTGGGGCAGAGTGGCTGGAAAGCTGCTCAACAGAGAAGGACCTGGGAGTGCTGGTTGACAGCCGGCTAAACATGAGCCAGCGTGTGCCCAGGTGGCCAAGACGACCAACAGCATCCTGGCTTGTATCAGCAATAGTGTGGCCAGCAGGAGCAGGGCAGTGATGGTGCCCTTGTACTCGGCACTGGTGATGCCACACCTCAAATACTGTGTTCAGTTTTGGGCCCCTCACTACAAGAAGGATATTGAGTTGCTGGAGCATGTCCAGAGAAGGGCAACAAAGCTGGTGAAGGGTCTAGAGCACAACTATTATGAAGAATGGCTGAGGGAACTGGGGTTGTTTAGCCTGCAGAAAAGGAGGCTGAGGGGAGCCCTTATCACTCTCTACAACTACCTGAAAGAAGGGTGTAGTGAGGTGGCTATCAGTCTCTTCTCCCAAGTAACAAGCAATAGGACAAGAGGAAATGGCCTCAAGCTGCATCAGGGGAGGTTTAGATTGGATATTAGGAAAAATGTCTTCACTGTCATGTACTAGAACAGGCTACCTAGAGAGGTGGTGGAGTCACCCTCCTTGGAGGGGTTCAAAAAAAACACATAGATGTGGCACTTCAGGGAATGGTTTAGGAGGCGTGGTGGTGTTGGGTTGACAGTTGGACTTGATGATCCTAGAGGTCTTTTCCAACCTTAATGAATCTATGAACCTTCAGCCAACAAAACACCACTGAAATTAGTAGATTCACAACAGAATACTGACCAATGTGGGCTATACTCCAACACAACCACTAGCAGATGGACTAGCAACTCTACTCTTCCAAACTGCTGTGCAAAGGGTATACCATATGGGAGGAAAAAAATCCAAGTAGAGCTGAGTACTACACAACCAAACTTAGTCCACCCCTTAAGCAATTTTACATGCTCTTGTGGCAAAAATACAGTAGTGGATCCCAGTCTCCTTTTATGGGAATTCCCCCCATCTGTGAAAAAAAAAAATCTTTGGTGAAACCATCTAACAAATCTTAACATCACAGCCACTATTTGAGGGCCTGACCGTAGGCAGTGCTTTGCTATAGCATATATGAAAACAAGCATTACAATACAGACAGGAGAGCTGTCTTTAAGCTGCATTCTCACCACACTATCACGTAAGACAAGATGTACACTTTGTGTACTTGTTCAAGACTAAGTGTTCTTTCACATTTTACACTCTTCACAGATATTCACACCTTTGTTTAAGCAATGCTGAGAAATTCTAGTAGTATGTGTATATATTTTATAGAATCATAGAATAATTAAGGTTGGAAAAGACCTCTAGGTTCACCAAGTCCAGCTGTCAACCCAACATTTTACCAAATACTCGTGCAGTTTTACCTGATACCATATATTTTGAACTCCTGTTTTTCATGGGCTTGCAGTAAAATTTTAGTCTGAGCAGGAAGAACAATCAGCCTTACACTGGTTCCTTGTGATTTGCATTGACATAACATTATTCATCCATTCCAAAGTAGTTTTTTCCACCCACCCCTGAAAAATCAGCCATTTCTAAACCTGAAATATGTGTTTGTTCCACAAATCCATCAGTCCCCTCTGAGGGCTGGTGATAGAGCCATACCACACCAAGAAAACCAAGCACGGGTTGGAGGCTGTAAGGAAAGAAAACAGACAGGTCAGTGTCAGCCAATGGAAGATAAAGCATCTTTCCTTTGCCAGAGAAAAGGAAAGAAAAACAAACTTTCAGCTCAAATCAGGTATCTCCACTAAATAAACCAGTAATAGTTTAATAACAAGCACTATTTTAAGAATCAACTTGAGTCCCAAAGTTAGCAATAATATTCTCCAGTTATTATTTACCTTACCTGGCTACTCCATACCAAGGATTCCTAAATCTCAAGGTCATGAGAGGTTTCAAAATCATATCAGAAAGGTATCTTCTTCTTCTTGCAACAGCCAGCTCAAATAAAGTACCTGGGCAACACAGAATAGAAGAACACAGGCCACCACATTTCAGATGAGAGATCACCACTTCTTATCCTCTCCTGCAACTACCTGTCCACTCTACTAGCCTAGCCTCCTCCCTCAGTCTGCCTTTGCAGCCCCTGACTTCCCCCTCACCCTGCCAAAGTGGTGATTTTTATAGCAGCTGTTACTCACACACACACCCCACCTTGATCCCAGTCAGGGCTGCAATTAGCCCTTCATTAGTCCTGCACCAGAGCAGCTGGGGATGTTGTTTATCCTCCTCCAAAGCCCTCGTGTGGTAAGAAACTTGGCACCTACCATCTGCCTGCTGTTTTCTGTCACTGAAGTTTGTTGTACGGAGCTGGCTGATGCACTGGTAAAACCACCCTACTGTGGGTACCGGCACCTCATGTACTGCCTCTTTGCCACAGGGCCAGCACACTGCAGGAACACACAGAGCTCTCGTTGTCGGAGTGCATTGGTATGACAAAGTTGTGGTGGCAAGAACACATTTTCTGTGGAAGAAACACATTGCAGGAAAGCCCCAGGTGAACTTGTCATCTTTCATAAACCCTGAGGCATGTTTATTTTTAGTGGAATAGAAAACAAGACGCTTACGGCAGCATAAGTAATTAGGAAAAAATCTCCAGTGTAAAATGTTAGTGCCATCACAAGTAAGAATCAGATAAGCACGTGTGAATCCTTCACAAACTTGGTCATCCTTACTGTTACCAACAAGCCAAATCAGGAACCTGGCCTGCTGCTGTGCAATTTGAGCACGTTCTGCAGAGAGACAGTGAGATGGGCAGGGGGCCGCCCACCCTGAGAGGAGAAGCTGTGGGAGGGGGACTTGTTCAGCCTGGGGAAGAAACAGCTTCAGGGGGACACAAAAGCAGCCCCCGCTGAAACTACAACGGGTTTATTGAGAAGGCGGATCTTATTGAGTCATTCTGTGGAGGAAAAGGGACAATGGACATTAATTTACAAAAACAAGTTTTAGATAGAGAATGTAGTTTTCACTATGAGAATAATTAAGGAACGTGTTACTCAGAGTCCTTAGAGTTTTTCAAGACTGGGCAAATCCATGAGCACTCTGATGTGGATTCAGTGTGACCCTGCTTAGGCAGGAGACCCCCGAGGGCCCTCCTGGCTGGGGTGTCCCTCTGATGCTGCTGACCAGCCGAGTGCTTCCCACAGCCAGGCAGAAGCCAGCCGCTGGATGTCACCCTGCGCTCACCGAACAACTGCTGCACCCACCAGCAAACAAAGGATCAAATCCCATTGCAGCTGGAAGAAATTGCAAGGACAATAATCACTGTAGGGGAAAAAGAAAGAAACTAGAAAAATCAAAAGCATCCTCCACTGCCTGCTAGTATAATATTGATTCTCCTCTCCTCCTGAAAGTCAGTTCCTGTTTATTTCAGCTAGGTACACTACAGCATGAACACTTAGGGGTCTGAATGGCAAGCTGTGTTGTTCTGAAATGAGCTTCACCTAAGAATGTAAAATGCAGAAAGCAGATCTGTGTTCGGTGTCAAAACTATTGATCTTTAACTGTCAGCTTCACATTAATAGTGCTGCCAACTGCAAGCACTCAAAAAGTTTTCTACAGACATCCCGTGCTCCCCTGCCATTTCTCCCTTCCCCACTTCCCTGAAATTTCATTGTACAAGTCTGGGATCATTTTGTTTACCTTTGGCACTAGTGCTGTTAAGATTAAGGTTGTCACGCTTCCCTGCATTTGCAAAGGGTAGAAACTCAGACTTTCTTCTAAAAACAAGAGATTCTTTTTTGTAATAATCAGGCCTTAGCGATTTTAAGTTAATCAAACGTTGTGAAACTTGTGATAAGACAATGAAAATTGGCATACTGAAAATAAAACCAAGCACCGATTTGATTCAAGTGAATGAATGACAGCTGAGGCATACTGTGCATCTTCTGTAAAGTGAGAAGACCATGTCAGGCTGCAACATCTCTGCCCTTCTAAGTACACACACCATCCCTTGCAAAGTGAATCTACCCAGCATGGCTTCTCGGTATAGCGTTTACTGGTAAGAGACTGTCCTTAGAGAGGCACTGGCCATAAAGATCAGAAATTGCTGCGTTTATTGTATCGTGTCCCTGGTGACTAATGAATGAACTCACAATTCTCCTCTGGACAACTGAAAAAAGGATCCTGCCAATAAGTCATGTAATGAAGCTATAAGTTTATCTAGTCTATCATACCAGAGTTCAAACTGTAGCATAGGTCACCATTGCTTGTGAGATGACAGTTTTACAATGTGGATGTGTAAAACAAGTACCTATGACATTGTGCAGACAAAAGGTGCTATAAAGCTTCATTAGATTGGAAACCATCCAACAGTTGCACATTAGAGGCTGAATTCAGTAGACAAGTAGCTTTGCCAGTACAATGCTTTTTCACAGCCAGATGCTTTATGAATACCACAAAGTGAACCCTTATCTTACTTTCCTCAGAATTAGACTTTCAAGTAGCAAAGACAGACTTTGATGTCCCTTGAAAGCCTGCTGAGTTATTTTCTGCACAGAAAAGATCACCACAGAACAGGGCCTCTGATGGCAGCCAGGGAAAAAGCAAAGAGAAATAAATACATACTGCCCACATTCTGCCACAATGGCCCCAGACTTGCTACAACTGCCAAAGAAGTCATAGCAGGCTGTTTTTCACTGATACTCCAAACGTTGTCCTTCATGCAAGCTCAAAAAGCATGAGGTAGGTATACAAAATACATGTATACCTACACCCTGTTGTATGCATTCTGCACTGAAAGATTTCTTCTCTTGGTTGTTGTTTTACTATTCTGACATATCCATAGCTTGTACAAGTTGGTTAAGGAGCGGATAGGAGCTGAAAGTAGTTATGTGTGAAAGCTTTTCTTTACAAGGACATGGGTTAAGGATTAAGCGCAATGTCAAGGACTAAAAACACTGGTCTGACTTTATACCACAGAAAGTCTGGTTCTCCTGCCCTGGAGCTCCTGCAATGTAAATGAAGAGGAAAGGACAGTATCTTTGTGGAGAAATGTATATAAAGCTTTTTACACCTGCCTCTTACACATCCATGTAGAACGGGGTGCATTAATAGCTGTAAGCAATTATCTGAGAAGATGATTTGGGGAAAACCTCGTATTTTCTGATAGCAGGTGCTAGACCTCACTCAAAATTTTCATTCATTATAGCCACAGTGCAATTTAATGTATTTTGTGTGTTGTTTGCAAACACCTACTGCTACACATAATCTTCTGGTACCTGCAGCTTCTAACTTGTGACCAGGCATAGGATGCATGTCCATCGAGCCCATCTAAAATGAATGCACACAATTGCAACACCTCACCTTGGAAAACTGTGCTGGGTGGGAACGATCCCGCTAAAAAATTACACTTTGATGGTTAAAAAGTAACTCTTTGCTCACAGACAACCCAGCCAGAGGCCTTTGACGAATGCAAGTACTGCTAGTCCTAAAATGTTTTATCATTCAACCTCGCAAAATCATTACCGAAAGAACTCCCTTTCTGAGGCCGAACTGACAGCGCGGACGCTGAACACCAGCACCACCACCGCTTTTCAGCCACAGGCACGTTAATATTGAGCGGCTCCCCGCCGCCCTCCCGGGAGGTTCCCCGCCGGCTGAGGCGCGGGGGGCTCGCTGAGGGCAGAGGGGGCTTCGGCCAGTGCCGGGCTGTCTCTAGAGGGCACGCGGAGTCGCGTTTAGGTTTTAGTTTCCCCGATAGAGTACCCACCTCCAGTCTGTGGCTTTATCAGCGTGCTTGGTCATAAGAGATCACACACATTTTCTACTTCACCCGGTTCCATGAGTGAGGTTCTTCCACGGCATAGCAGGCATCCCAGCGCTGGCTGTACGACTTGAGAGGGATCAGCAGCGTACCTCCTCCGATCCTCGTACTTTGAGCATTTAGCAGAGGCTAAACCTCTTCTGTACCAGCGCTCAGGGGAGCGCCAGGGCACCGTGCTCCCTCCGAGCTAGGGGAGGCCCCAGGCGGGCTCCATCCCAGCCTTGCCCCATGCTCCTGTTTCAGCCCATGGCTCTCAGACACGGTTTCAGCTTCACCATGCCCCATACCAGCACACAAAACAGGTGAGATACTCTTTTCAACACGCTGCTAAAGCCCGTATTAAGTTACTGGTGATTTCTCAGTTGTTGGATAGCTCTTGCAACAAAAATTATTTATTCCAGCAAGTCACAGATGGCTCACCCGAGGAAGGTATTTTTAATATCTAATACATGGTATAAAGTTATTGCAGGAAAATGCAGGTAAAAATCACTCATCTAATCCCATATACAGCATATTTGTACCATACAGACTTACAGCAATGCGAAGGCTATTAGCTTTATTAACAAGTAACGAAGTATACACAGGTAAAAAAATTTCTAAAGAACAAATCCTGTCTGAGACTATTTCCCCATCCCAAATCACTCCCTTTAAATGACAACTTTCTTTTTTTGAAGAAGGATTGCTTGTTTCACAAACATCTATTAACAGGAAGGGCTGTGTGTTCAGGGAGGATGTCCAGGTTTCCTCCTGTCAGCTTTCCCTGGTAGCAGCCAAGAAATTACCCAACTGCTTTCAGAGCTATTCACAGAAGAAATCAATGTCCTGAAAAAGAGAAGTAAAAGGAAAGATGTTTTCAGATTACTGAAGGATTGACATTCCTTTATCACCCCCCAAAGGTACATGAGTACATGCAAACACAGAATACACTATAATATACTCAAAGTATTCTGGAAAAGAAAAAGGTCTTTTGACTCCTTTTGCATAGCTGGGATAATTTGTTCCTGCCATAAATTTTTAAAGTGATTTAGGCAATACCACCTTCTCTCTTAATTTCAACTGATTCCTTTATCTCCCCCCCCCTTTTTTTTTTGTATTCCCACATCCATACCTGGATTTATTAGTTGTATGTAACCCTTTATCATGCAAAGGGTGCCTTAGACTGGGGCTATGCAATACACTTGCTGCGGAGAAATGTGACTAGAAAATAAATGCTGGTATTTTGTATGAAAACTTCCTGCATGGGATAGACTTCCACACCATATTGCTTTCATCTAACTTCCTGCTATTATCTTATATGGCTATGTAGATGTCAATTCTGCTGCAGAGAATTATCACACTGTGGTGCTCAAACTGTACAACATTTACATTAGACCAGCGTATCACATATAGCTGTCCACTGGAAGCAGAAGACAGGGAACTGTTTTGGAACAGATGCTTACTGATAATGAAAGCACTCTCATCTTAGCCAGCAAATGGCCAATTTTAAGTGATCGAGGGAAGGCAGGCAATCCAACACTGCTTTGTAGTACATGCAGTCTATTGTGTTGAGTCTATTGTATTCAGTGTGATTCAGTGGTTCAGAAGTAGCAGCACTAGGGGAAAAAAAAATCTCCTAAGATTTATTGCTCAAACAGCAACAAACAGGCATGGATTACTCAGTGCTGCACAAAAAGATGCTGAGAGAAGTTCACAGGCAGAAACGGTTATTAGCAGGGTCTGTAGCTAATGGCATTCATTGACTCCAACAGTGAAAAATACTTTGGGGAGGGACACGGGGGACGGAACTAGAAGGTAGGGTCAGAGACACAGAGGCCCCCAGGCTGATGTCCTCTTTCAGGCTTCTCTCCAGTGCAGCAGGTGGCTCCCTATAATACTTTTCCCCATAAAGTTCCCTATCAGTTGCTCCTCCACGCAAAGCCCACACACTGGGTGTGTGCCACCCAGTGCTTTGATCAGGGGCAGATGCTGCATGCTATTAATGGTTAAGCTTTGGGCATCATCAGGTCCCTTAATATAAATGGCAACCACTTCCCAAGACAAACCCATTGTAACACCAATATTGGGCTTTGCAGGTGCAAGGCCAGGAAAGCAAGGGAAAAACATTGCCAGCGGCATGGAGGAAGGTTGCAGAGCTGTGAGCAAGAGACTGACTTCTGACTTGCAGATGGACAGCTGGTGGCATTAGAGGCATTTATGGTGGTGCCCAACACTAGCTCTGCGTAAAACAGCACCTTTAAGGGATATTTCTGCAGTAAGCCCATACACAGATTGGTCAAGATGGGCTGTAGACTGTTTTATATGTGAACTTAGAGTCAGATCCTTAAGGTCATGTTTGCAGTGTGTGACAGAGCAGCAGAACAACAAAAAGAACGTATCTGTATCGCCTTTCGTTTTTGTTGCAAAGTTCCTGCATAACAAGAATGTGAAGTAAGGGTGAAACGACTGTGAAAGTCCATGTCGCTAGTTGTGTGAAAGAAAATTACTTTACAATTAAAGTTCTGCATTGCAGCCTGACAAGAGCCCATTCTGGACACTGAGCCAGCCTGCAGGCTAAAACATCGCTTTAACCTACCTCTGCTTCCACTTCAGCTTGCCATGCAAGCAGACTGGCTGTCATATTGTTGGTAAAAGAGCTTAGAAATATATTTTAGTCATTCTTTCATATTCTGTGACTAATTAATTGCTGCAGTGCTTCTGGGCCAAATTCAGAATAACCTAATGTAGCGTCAAGAAAAGCAACCACTTATCCGAGATGCGCATTTACTCAAATAAAACTTGTCTGACACATAATGCAAATCCTAGTGACTATTAACATAAAAACCCCCCCCACCCTTCCGTTCACTTATCTCCTCTGTGTTAATGAAACCCATCTAGTAATCTGGACCTAAGCTTAAAGACCCCACATACAAATTCAAGATTGACACACTAATCGTATCTTGCCATATGCTGCAAAATGGCATGTAGCTAAATATTCAATATTGATGAAGATAATTACTGGAAACCTACCACTCAACTTGGTTTAAGCATGGAAATAAGCTACTAGTACACATTAATTGTAAGCCAACCCCTCTGAGAAAGGACCCTCATCTTCCACGCCTCTGTGAAGTGTTTCAGATCTTCAGTAAAATTATGATTTGTCTGGGGTATGAGACACCACTGTATATAATCAGGGACAATCACCCTTTCAGAAATACAGCCTACTTACTCACAGAACACTAACGTGTCTCCAATAGCTTTTTAATTCAGCTTTTTGATGTACCAGTAACTTTGTTATGAGGAAGCAAGCATGCTTTCAGTAAATCAGAAGTTCTGTAGGACAGTGTCCATCTATTTATACAATTAATAGAAAGCACACTTGTACATGTTACTGAAGTATGCAGCGCAATATCCAGACTCCAAAAAAGAAAGCTTCTTGCAACACATCGCAAACAGTTTGGGTAAAACTTACACGGCCTTGCAGGAATACTATTCAAATCAATAGGAACTCTAATAGGATTGAGCCCTTAATGCAGTGTTTGTAATGTCTGCAATATCAGAGCGTATGTTCAGATTTTATTGAGGCTATTTGCCTGTATGAAGGCCCAAAGATCGGATCCCTAAGCATCTGTGATATGCTACAATCAACTGCCACAATTATGATTTGTTTTTACAGCAAATTAGCATTACACAGCCAAGTATAATTATGTAGCCAGCTGGGCTTCTGCAAATTCCTTACCGTTGTAGGAACAGTCTTATTTGCTTCTTGATAGACATGTTGTTCTGAGACTAAACTGCTAGGGAAATAACCAACTGTCCCCATATGGTCTTCATACTGTTCTCCATAAACCTTCAAGCAAGGAGATGGAAAATTAGGTACCTTAAAACAGTCCTCATCTGGTTTGAGCTAGTTCATAATTTAGTGAAGTGCAGTTACTAATAGTGTTTCTTACTCTGGTTTTAGATTTCCTAGTTTCCAATTAGCTGGCACATGAACCATTAACAGAAGTTCTGATACAGGTATACATGTTTGGAGTAAATTAATACTGCCTATAGTTTGTCTGGATTTTTTTTTATAAATGCAGCTGATATTTACCTTTGCTCCCCTTAAATTCGAGAGTTTTATGACCAACTGTGATAAAAGCTTTCTCCTCTATAGTTTCAGCAAACAGCCACAGAAAAGAACTGTTGAGTCCTTCTGTTATGGTTCAGTTCATAAGTACCATATAGTTACTAAAGGTATTTCATAAAAAAGAAAATTAAACCCCTTGAGACTCCTCAATCAGTTTAAGTTTAAACATTCACTTTGAAAACTAAGTTGCTTTAAAACCCATCCTGAAACATCTACTTCTTGACAGAAATGTGTGTTAATCTACTTCTGGTTTGCTCATATACACAAGAATCTCCTCTTACACTTCCAGCCCAGAATTCTCCAGAGTCTTTTTCTTTCACTAGTTTTGAGTAAACATAAATTAACTGCCCTTTTTTAATATTAATGAATCTGCAGTCTGGAGCATTATAATCCTCTTCTGCTCTGGCAAGGGAAATGGTGTCTAGGAAAAAAAAAAAGAATGAGGTGGATGAATTTAAATACATATATACCTCCAGAGAGAAATATAAATATGTATGTGCTTATATGCACACTTGTAAAACTATTTCTACAGAAAAAAGTAGGTTATCCTGAAATTAAAAAAAGCCTTCAAGAATTTGTTCTGCTCATTTTTCTGTTCTCCAGTCAGCAAAGTAACAGCTTAAGAACATGCCATTTCATCACAGTGGAAGTTACAAACCTCTCTATGCTTACCTTTCACTTGAGTGCAAAATGACTTTTACAAAACCCTTTTTTGCAGTAAAACTACATGTGATATTCCACACAAACCCTCCCACCCTGCTTTTAAAGTTGACAAGCCAATGCACATACAACTGAGCTAAAGAAGCAGTTTTCCCTTGCACTACTGCATCAAAACTCTGCAATCATTTCTGAGGCTATTTTGTCCTCAAAATTAAAGTAAAAATTACTTACAGACACAGTTGTCATCAGCACACAGCTTCTTGCTGGCAAGCTTGTCCATAAAAATAGCAGTTACCAGAGGGCACATTAATCCGAGACACAAAAGTAAAACAACCAGATAAGCACCTCGTGTCATTTTTCTTTGCTGCAGCGCTTGCTGAATGAGTGCTGGGATCAGCGACCCCCGTCTTTTATGGAAGAGGCAGACACCTGGACAAACATGCCGAGCCAATGGGAAGGGGTCAGGGCAACATTCCACCCCACCAGAGGAGCCACCGGCAGGAGGAAGACCTCAAGGTCCACTCACGAAATGGAATCCCTTCCCAAAGCCATTCTGCATTACCATTTCAATCAGCAACTGTATTACTGAAATGTTTTAAGCCTTCCGTAGCTGTCCATAGTCTTAATCTTACCTCAAGCAAAGTTTGAGAATGTAAAATTAAGTCAGACCCTGGTAAGCAGCAAAGAAAATTACATCCTTCCAAATCCTCAAGTCCTTCATTTTCGCAAATGCTCACTGACAAATTTAATCTGGACCATAAACCCTCAGTGGCAAAGATTTCCCTATTACCATCTGTAGAAAGGATCCACTAGGACCCTAACACATGGATGCAAATGTAAACAAACTATTTGGCAGTTGAAACACAGTAAAAAGGCTCTGCAAGTCAGCAATTTAAATCTGAAGTCTAAAAGTTCAAGCACCACATACTTGTATAGGCGAGATCTCGAGACGCAGGGGAGAGCAAAACACAGAGGTTACGCCAGGACAGCGACCATTTCACTTTTATTTACATAGATGAACTCAGTTGAGAGTTTGCAGATGCAAGCCACAGGCTGACTAAAAAGGTCCTCTTTATGCCCTGGAAAGGACATCCAGAATTCCTCTAACTACCCAAAATCTTGTCCTTGCAAGACTTGCAGGAAGTATTTTAATTAAAATAGATGCACACAAACGCGCAAAAGGAACAACCACTGCAGTTACTGCCCTGTAAGCGATTCACATCACAGCTGTCAGGCTACAGAAGGCTGGTCGGGATCAGTCCTTAAAAGTGACCAAGAGCAAGTTTGGGAATTCCCAAAACATCACTCCAGAGAACCGGTGCTACCCAATTCACCAGCAGGCCTGAAGAGCTGCTGGCTGTACCAGCTTTCAGGCAACAAGCAAAACAGTGGAAGCTGTCAACTGTCATCCAAATCCCACACTTTCTTCTAACGAAAGAGCATCCTGCAATTTCTAGCACCACCTCCTATTACAGCTGACTTCACCATGTTCTCCTCTCATCTTCCAGCCCATTACTCCTTCCTCCAACCTCCCATATGTGGTGTCTAACTTCAGACAGCTCCACACAAGCCCTTCTATGTGAATACAGGTGAAGAGCTGTGGTATGCAGTGGTAGTCTCATGTATGCAGACTCGTGGGATGCAAGGACATCCCATGCGGAACTGGATAGAGCGGATTGGGAGAGCAGTTATAAAACCATTTCAGAAGGTAGACATCTTGAAGGGATATACTACCCCAAGAGTGATTTACTTGGCAGGCCAAGGGGATGTAAAAGCTACATACCTAGAATCCCTTGACAACTTAATACGATCTGCTGTCAATACCTAGAAAATTATGACTGCAGAAGGAAAAACAAAGTTCATGATGGAATAATGTAGTCACTTTTGCTCCCTTTCAGGCACATGGGAACAATTTTAACTTAAAATTTTAACAAGTATTAGAATACTTGTGAAATAATAAAAAATCACTAAAGAGAATGAAAAAATACATGTATGGAGATATGACAGTACTCAAGATGACACGGGAAGAGGCATCATCTTGCAATGTAGTCTGGGAGCAGAAGATTAAGATTTTTCAGGTCTCGTGCAAAAAAGGTGATCTATGTAACTAGTTTTTTTGCTTATAGGTGCACTGAAACATAGCGCTTGCTCAGAAATTGAGAGGATGTGCCAGAACTACCATATATAATATACCATGTATACCAAGATTTTATAAAAATCAACTGTGCTTTCCTGAAGGTGCAGCACTTTGCTCAAAGACCAGTTTTAAGTCAGATCTCAATTGTTTCAGAACACAAACTGGGGGAAACAAGATGCTCTGCAGCTACAGCCGAGTCCAGGCAACACAGGAAGAGGGGCTGTGCCAAGCCACGGTCATAGAAGAAAGGCTACGGCCTCCAGCATCCTTCCTCCTGCCCCCAATGACCAAACTACTGTGGAAACAGAAAAAACCTTGACACTTGCAATGCAGCTACAATGAAAAACATTCATCCTTGTAGCTTCTTGCCTAAACATTAGCTACTCCAATACTTACCTCAACTACTTCTAAAGGAAACCATGCTAACTCTATCCTATTACTTCTTTGTCTCAAAGGGTAGTTAGAGGCCTCACAGTGTGAATGTTCAAGAAGCGAAGAACAGTGTGACACGACAAGCACTGTGCAACAGCCTCCTCTCAAACATTGATCTTCAAGGGTCTGATTGCAATCCTCCTAGCCAACAGCATGCAACAGCGACTACAAAATTCACCAAAAATATAATCACATTTTAAGTGTCATTATTCTCTTAACCTCAAATATCTTCCTAGGTCTTCCATCACCTGAACAAAACACTTCAGCTTTTGAAGTGATTTTTGCACCCAAATGTTTAGAACAGTTACAACTCACGATACTACATCCAATTACTTCACTGCATTCATTGTATTTCATATCACACAAGACCTGTAAAGGTTTCTGACGAATTGAGGGGGAAAAAAAACCCCATCAAACCCACAAACCCAGAAGCATTAGGACATATATTTTGGAAAAACTGCCTAAGAACACATTGTCTTCGTAAGGAGCCAGAAAGCTTTTCCTAAACCATTTGTTAAAATCACTGGTAACAGCGCTGGAAAGAGCAGAAGAGAACAAAACAGAAACTTTCATGCTTCTTCGGTGGACCTGCTTCTACTACCAGCCATCATTATGAAGACAAAACCAAGCTGAACAACAGTCCTGTCAAACTGTAAACAATTTCTACTCATACCTGGGAAAAACCCCATTAATGAGAAGCTGTTTTTCTTAAGTGACAAAATTATTCTTGCTGAAAAGCAGATGTCCCCTTGATAATGAGGCTGAAGATTGAGTGTTGCATTTATTGTGAATATGCCGACATTTAACATTCCTGCTCACGCTTTTTGCTCTGGAAAGACAGCTATTTTTCCAGCACTCACTTCTGAGAAATGAGTGTCACCTTAAAAGTAGTTAAACCAATATACTGTATAAGCCCTGCAAGCCTAACAGATCAATAAGACAAATTCGAGGAAAAACATGGCTTGAAGACAGCATAAACTGAATTTATTTTACAAAAATTAGTATTTCAACACAAAAATTTACTATCCAGTAGATCCGTGGAAATCCTACGTCTGTCCTGGCCGTTGTCGCAATTTTTTCAGAAGTCTTAAGTTTTCTGCAGAGAAATGCAGACATGCTAGCTGATCAAAGTATCATCACATTAAAAGTCCTTTATAGGAGCATCCCGTTATTTCTTTGCGTAAGTGATTTTCATGGCATGAGATGGAGTAATCTTGAATCCTTGGAGAGCATCTCGAGCAGCTCCTGCTTGATTCTCATTTTCAAACTCCACAAATGCAATGTCATGGCGTCCAGGCACTAAGCGAACTTCTTTGAATCCAGGAAACCTTTAAAATAAGGTGAAAGAGTCAGAAAAATATTTCCTAGTTTGATAATACATCTCTCTTCAGTAGCCATAAGACTTTATCATAAGCATCTACTAGTGTAACAGTTACTACTGATGAAAGATTGAAATTGAAGGGTTTTACATGTCCAGTCCTTAGAACCATGCCTCAATTAAGGATCATTACGTGGAAGCAATTTAATCAGTCTTGTGCACATACAGAAGCAACTGCTCCTGCTGTCATGAAGTCTTTAATATTACAATCACTCACTCAAATCCGGTGCAGATTGAGTAGATAACTTACACAATCAAAACCAGCTACAAAAAAAAAAATCGGATTTGCTTTCTGCACCAAGTCATCAGAACCGACATCTGTAATCTTGGCAGTAAGACAAAGAACTGAAATACCTTCAGAAGAAACTCTTATTTTTAAAAAGTCAGTTTGCCAACTGAGAAAAAGCATACAGGTAACAGAATAATTCAGTGGAGAAGTCCTTTCTATTCAAAACTTACTGATTGAATAACATGGACAGCATCATCTCATTTGTTTCCTCAGGCAAGTTATTAAGGAAAAGGATATAGTTTGGTGGGTTATCAGGCACCTGCAACAACAGAAGATCAAAGCTCAGAAGATTACACACAGCTATCTGCTCCTCTGCATCTGTCTGCACGATAATTTGAACCAAGACTCACATATCCTTAGTTTTGCTCATAACACGGCTAGCCAGACTTCAGTATACCTTCATGCAATATGCAGACAGAGCCTCTTGGTTCTTTTACAAGGATACATTAATTTGGAGAGGCTCTTATTTCCACAAAAAACACAGTAACATATTGTCTTAGATGTCATATTTAAACTCAACAACACAACAGCTGACAAGGCAGTACTCTCAGCACTGCCAGGGGTGGGAGCCAAGTGCCCACGTTCTGGCTGTAGTGCTGTCCAAGACACCTGTATGGCAGTGGAAGAACCTACAGAAGACTCGCATCCTTCCGGAACAGCGGTGGGAGGCCAAGATAAATATCCTGTTTGTCTGCAGTAGTACCAAAATACTGAAGATCTTTGGGCATCTGAAACCCACAAAACCCACATGGGTTTACTACATTGCTCTACTCAAATTTATTAATTTAAAGCTTTAGAGTCTTTAACAGATTTGCCTGCTAATATGAATTTGTAGCAAGACACAAGGCTGAGTAGTCAGCTTGCTGACACTGGACTGAAAGGCTGCAATCTCCCTAAGTCATCAAGGAGATAACAAAAATAACAAACTGGACACCACAACTTCAAACATCCTAATAATGGTGCCAGGTAAGTTAATGCCTCAGTAGAACAATTTCCTTCAGCTGATGGAAATATTCCAGGCAGTGCCATTAGAAAATAAACTTCTGACGATCAAACAATTACCCAAATACTCAGTGTTGTGCTTCGATTCAAACTGACATGCACAGATTGTGCCTTGTTACAAATGATACCTGAAAGAAAACCCAGACTGGGAGCAAGACATTTTCCCGTGTGGATTATGTATGCAATTCCCAATGACAGCACTCAGAGATGCAGGGCAGACGAAGATATTCTTCTATAGTATTTGCCCTCCTGCAAACCCTGGCTCTTAAGTACCTCCACTTCTAACACGCATGAATCATTGAGAAGGTCACTGAGCAGACAAGATGAGTGAAGTGTAGGGAGTTGTTGCTACATCTCTACGCAGTCCTTTGGAAAATAAGACACTTATGAGAAAAAAAGAAGTGAGCAGAGGGCCCCCAAACTCCTAAAATGAAGCTTTTAGGCAGATATTCTGGCACCCTGTGTAGTCTTCCTTCTCCTTTTCTACTACTAGAACAAAATAAGTTAAAGTAAATTTATTAACAATTAAAAAAAATTAAGAATCCTTCAACTGATCCTCAGCACAGTCCAAATTTAAGGATCAAGTAAGATTTGTTAATAGCGCAGTTTTCTGTAAATAGTGAGAAACTGCAGATTTTCATTTCATGTCAACCACATACAGTAAAAGTGGGATTTGTTTGTTTACTGTGATTTAGCTGTTAGACAAATGTCTGAGAGAACAAAAAGGGAGCTGTAAAATATATCAAGTTTCCATGCGTAAAAAACTGTTATTCATAGAGAATAATTTTAAACATTAGTGCTTTCAGTCACAAAAAAAAAAAGCATTACCTGCTGATTCTGTGCTGCAGTCCCTGGGGCATTGGCTGAACTTTGTGTTGCTCCCTAGTAAATAAGTACAAAATAGTTTTACAAAGGTGTTGTTAGAAATACATAAGCACACTTCACCATGCTTCTGTACAACTCAAGAAGTATGTTAAGGTTTTTTTAAGCTATAATCCAAGGAACATTTGTTGCTTATGAGATACCTCCCGAAGGGTAACATGAATTTCGCTGAACTCCAAACGTAAGCAATCAAAAAAAAAAGCATCAGTAGTATCTGATCTGACTAATGGCCGAGTCGCAGATACTGCAAATCACTATTTCTCCACATTATAAAATTTGGTTTAATAGACAGGAAGGAAGTAGTTTTGAAAATGAAGGCCTAGACAGGGCACAGGACATCAGAGAAAAATACAGGTTTCTACCGAGGACTCCAGTTTAGCAAGGATAACTAAAGCTATTACCATTGTATCTAGTAGCAATTATTTATTCCTAATAAATTTGTATGTAACAATCGATTTTTTTTAATAAATCCTGAGAAATCAGAATATTCTTCCTAGAAAATGTTGCTTTCTATGAACACTCTTATCTCTCCTTGATACCAATTTGTGCCTTAGCAGGAAGTGTAGTTAAATAACACAATATTCAAACTCTGCGCCTTGATGTTTTCTGCTATACTTCAGCACAGAAATTTCTAGATGTTGTTAGTTTAGGCCAGGCCAACCCTTAGTGGAGATATATTGCACGCCAACTCCCTTTCACCTACCTGTAAATGTTCCTGCTTGCCATTCTTCAGTGCTTACAGACCAAATAGGGCATTAAAACGCCCAAGGGAAAAGGTGGTTGAGCACTTGAAGCTGGCATTAAAGATAAGCACATACCCTTCTTTTTTCTTTGTTAGAAAGTGGTTAGTTTCTACTTTGGTTTATTGTACCTTTGCCCTACATCTTTTGTTTCATCTTGTAATAGGAAGGGCAGAGGGGAAGGAACAGCAAGGACTATGTAATCAGCCCCCTCTCCTTCAACTTCTAGTGAGTACTCAAGAGCAGTAGATAACAGTAGATCACAATTTAGGGAATTGAGAAGCACCAAAAGACAATACTTAATCTTAAAAAAACCCCAAAACAAAACCCAAACAAAAAAAAACACACACCACAAAAACCACCTTAAAACAGCTTTTGTGTTTGCTTTTTCTTTTTTAAACAGAGAAGCAGCTTACCTGGATAACTTTTTTATTTGCTGCATTTGCTGACTGCTCCAGAGATTTGGCCTTCTTCTTTTCCTTCCTTTTTTCCTTATCAGCAAAAGTACCACGCATTTTAGAGATGATATCAGAGTCTGTTTTTGCATACTGGATACGCTTTTTAAAAGGAAAGAAAAATCAGCACATTTTGCAGTTAATAACACCAAACATTTTGCACCACTTTCATTAACTGTTCTACTGTGCATTTACATGTTTTTTGCTACTTAAATATACTGTTATAAACTGTAGGTATGCTTACAGAGTATCTAATCCTCATAATTAATTCTGAAAACAACCATGGAACTCGAAAGAACACCTAAGATGCAAATTACTAATTTTAACTCATTGAAATTGGAACTCTATATCTAACAGCACCTTTTTAACATCAAGGTAACAGACATACAAAGCGATATAAGAACATTTCACAAAATTGGCACTAGCTTCTATTAAAAAACCTGAGAGGATTTTTTAAAACCCATTTTAAGGGGAATTAAAATTTTACAGTGATTCCTCAGATATCAGCAGAAAACTGAGTTCAGCAAAACTCTGAATTCTTAAATAGGCAGGCAAGTACCTGGCATAACCCAAACCGGATTGCACAAGTCATGTCAGTAGCACAACGGTGCCGGTTTTCTGACAAAGGCTGCCTGACGCACTCATCAGGGAGGTAAACGGATTCAGCTATGAGTATACAGGTGTGCAGCGTTATATACACACACAATCCCATCACTTTTACTATCAGGCACTACCTCAATACAAAATTACACAGGAGCTGAAGACTTCTTTTTTTAAATGCTCGTTTAGTGTTTAGATAGAGTATGCATGCTGCAGGCAATAACCAAAGAGGGAAGTGCACCTGAAAGCTTATGAAGCCTTAATCTTTTTAGTTCCTCTTGAGTTTTACTGAGCACAAAAATCTTTAACGGTTAATGACAGAACTGAGCTTGCACAATTCCTTGTAAAGGATTTCATTAGAAAATCTGAAAATGTTAATGAAAGAAGCTCATGGCTCAGCAACACAACAGTCTATGCTCTCCTTAATGCTCAAAGCCACGAGCTGAAAGCCAGGATTAATATATCCATCCATCACTGGAGTCAAGTGGGCCATTTGCATGTATTGTTATGCCTCACAAATAGTTGCAGAATTAGGAGATGCCTAATTATCCGGCAAGCGTCAACTGTTATGCTATTCTAGACATTGTGGAGTAAATGATTAAATCACGTTCTATCGACTTGAAATGCATTTGCTTCACAGAAGTTATACTGAAATTCAGTGACTTGGCTTGCTGACCTGATGCATGCACAAGCAGAACTGGCCACTGATTTACAAAATAAATCACTGGTCACAACTGTTGATTTCTGGGAAGTAAAACTGCAGACATCTTCACTCTACTCACTGTTACCTCAAAAAGGAAGCATCACATTCTAGCTATTTATTACGAATATAATGGTAATTAAGGTTTCTCTAGGTAAATAAACTGCAGGCACCTAATTTCAATAATGTTACACAATGAATTCAATCAGTTCAACAGAAGACATGATGAGTAAAATGGAAGTATTTAAGATCTGAAAAAATTCAATCCAGCATAGGTTTTCTAAGTGGTGGCTTTCTAAGTGCTAAATCCAATGTCTGTGTGTTTTAACTACAGTCTCTCCAGTATCCCTCTAGTTTGCATATATACATATATTAATCAAGGCGTGACGCAACCGATTAACAGCACGATTACAAGTACACGCAATAGTTAATTCACAAGGTGCAAATACCAAGACACTGTATGGTACCACGGCAAGTTTTTTTCTTTAAAAAGCTAACAAAACAACTTACCATCGGTTTCCCATAAAACGGAAAGCCTTGTAGTTGTCTCAAAGCATTAGTAGATGATCCAAGTTCTTTAAATATAACAAAAGCCTGTCCTCTCATCTTCATGGTCTTTAAAGCCACAATGTCGACCACATGACCAAACTGTGAGAATAACGCATACAGGGACCTCTTCAGTTCTGTTGACAATAGGAAAAAGATAGATTACAACAGGTTATATGCAAATGTCCACTTCTACAGTTTGCTGTCCTTCAGAGACAATAGCTTTGCCAGCCTTAGCTCACACAGTGGTATCTTACATGAGCTTAGTCAAAACTGTTGCACAAGTACAAGTTTATTTGACCAGTTTTCGTAAGTTGGTGTATAACACTTGGTTTCACACCTCAAGTATTCAGCTAGTGAAAAAGCTGTACCACCATCCATTCTAAGAGAGTAAAAATTACACAAGTATACGTATATACTTTTCTTCATGTACATATGCACACAAACACACACACACACACTCTCACACATTCAAGTATGATTATGAAAGCCGCCAAGACTGATCAGAAAATCCATACTCTAACACGCAGTAGTAAAGAGGTATGGCTTAAAACAAGAATGGGGCAAAATAGAAACTACTTAAAGGCTAATTAAATTTGGAAATTTTGTCTGTAACAATTTTAACAATTCTCTCGTGCACGTGAAATATTTTTTCATATTCTGGATCCGAATATGTTCTTGTGTGATCACACTGTAACTTACAACTGCAATGGATTTATTTTCATTATTTAAAATCACCTGACTGCACACCAAATTAAACCCTAATCTTATCCAATCAAGCTAGATAAATCCTCTGTATTGCATGATTATTCTAAGTCACAAATCTTACACTTGAAGTATTTCAGCAACATAAGAGCCTCTTGTTTACTGCTGTTGAGGTTGGTAACACCAGCCCACTGTCACTTTCTCCA
This sequence comes from Sula dactylatra, assembly GCA_013389905.1. Taxonomy (NCBI): domain Eukaryota; kingdom Metazoa; phylum Chordata; class Aves; order Suliformes; family Sulidae; genus Sula; species Sula dactylatra. The sequence goes on along the minus strand of WEKW01016577.1, from coordinate 55,114 downwards.
GCTGCTCTTTACAAACCATAGGGCTATACTTTTTCAAAAGTTTTCATATCAAAGCACTTTCCTTAAAAATAACTTCAAAAATTGTATAAAAGTCACATTTCTAAGCTTTACAGGTAATTTGAAATCCTACATTTAGAAATTATAACCATGCAATTTCATAACTGAGACTTATTAGTTTATAGGGCACTTAACATGCTACAAACAAAGCCCCAAGTTAAATTTATGCAGTAGAACCATCTTGACAAGCCCATAATTTCTCAGCAAAGCTGTTTCCACTTTCAGATCTGTCTCTGAAGCACCCTGAGAAGCATTTAAGTAGTGCTAGTCTGATCCAGCCACTCAGTTCAGAAACAATAACAATTAAGTTACCCTGATCATTTTAGATTTTAAGGTAAGCATGAGTGGATGGTTCTATGGACACATTGAATATACAACCAAATAAGGGCAAGAAATTTTTTTTTTTAGCACACCGCGAGGAGCTAGAACTCGTCGGCACGCAGTCACTTGTCTCTAGAGAGGGCTGCAGTGACGGCATGGCAGTGTCTCCAACAGGAAGATGCGAAGCAGACTGGCTCATGCCACGCTCGCCGCTTTTGCACGGCGCCAAAACAAACGAGGAGCACACAGATGCTCCCACATTTCAGTCAGAGGGGACTGCGGACCACCGAAACGTGTGCCAGCGTGCCCCTTCGCGTCCATCGGATAGGCTGATTACTGCTATCGTTACAGTGATTCACTGACGAGCGAATCTAACGTAGGCAGTTAGCTACAAAACTACAGCAGACAGGCAACCCTTCCAAACAGGGGCCCTGGATTACAAAGAGCCTGTAGCGTTGCGCTACGCTTGGTGCCTTCAGCCGCCGCTCCGTCCCGAGCAGCCG
>WEKW01016577.1:29455-53796 GCA_013389905.1 Sula dactylatra | reverse complement strand
GAGCGGCGCCTGCGCAGCGCCGGCCTCCGCCCGCGGAGGGGTTACGCTGCCGCCGCCATGTTGGTTGGGCGCCATAAGGCCATGCGGCTGCTGGCAGCCGCTGCTCGCGCCCCAGAGGCAGCGAGGTGGAAGGGGTAGCGGGTCATAAAGCCCTTCGACGGGCGGCTCGAATTAAGTAACACGGGTTAGCAAACTGTATCGGCGGTTCGTTCCCGGGCCTCGCCGTAGAGGCAAAGCAGCCTGTGGCAGGCCCGGCCCCGCGGCGGCCTGAGGGCTCGGAGCTCCCGCCGGGCGCCTCTGCCGGAGGGGTGTCGTGTCCGGGGGCCCCCACAGAGAGGCCTCGGGGGTTCGGTCTGTCTCTGGAGAGAGGGACGTAGTCGGGGCTCCACGGAAGTTGGCGAGGCTCAGAGCTGACTGGAGCGGGTTTTAGCTCTGCTGTGCCAATACAGTCATGAAGTTGGCTGTGGTGTTTGTGTCTTCACAGTTAACACCTCATAGAGCAACTTGTGGAGAATGAAGAGAAGCTGTAACTTAAAAATAGCCGTAGACATTCACTAACTAACTTTTTTTTTTAGTTTTGATATTGAAAAGGCAAAGCATCTGAGCATGTTATTTCTTAATGCTGCTTTGAAAATCCCTGCGGTAGTGGTAGCTCAGGATAAATAAACAGAGATTGAGTTTGCAGCCTTTGAATTTTTGGAATAATTTTGCAGGCTGCATACCTTCATTTCTATGAATAATTACGCAGTCCTTCTCAGAAACAATTTTAAGTTGCAAAGGTTTAACCTGGTTGCATATCAAAAAGAGTTCTTCGGGGGGAAAAGTACAGTCAAGAAGATAGTTCTTGCTTAAACTATGAACTGTGTTTGAATAGGTCATCTCTTTGTAAAGAGATGGGAACATTAGGGAGGAGGTTGTTAGTCCAGTCATGTTTCAGGAAAAGAAACAAACCCAATGTTACTTTCAGATTCTAGAATTTCCTTGAATAAAAAGAAAATCTGGTATTTAGAAAGCCTATAAAGAACAACATGGATTAAAGTGAGTTGAATATAAAAAGAAAAAAAGCTGTTGAGGTATTGTTTACGGGTGGAGGAGAACAGTGTGTTCTTCAGTTGTTTATAGCATTGCATGGTATGGGAAATAGTGTGGCAGTACAACGCTGTATGCAATATATACGTGCCACAAACCAAATGATGATAGGCAGCAGTTCCGGTCAAATTTTAGGATCCTTTTTATTTTTCTTTGTTAATTGTCTTAGAAGTAGTTGTTAAGATAAAACATAACTTTGAAATCCAATCACGAACAACACATTAAACCACTGTTTTTCAGAAAGGCTGACTGTGCTATTTTATGTGTTCATCAGCAGTATGGTCCATGTGATTTTGTAATTTAGTAACAATGTTCAAAACTACTTATTGAATCACCATAGCTAATGGAATTTGTCTCATAGAATCAAAAATGCGGACATATTATAAAGGATTTTTAAAATAAAGTCCTTAAACTCTTCATAGAGAAGATGCTCTAAAGAAAACAAAACACATGGAAAACCTCAACCTGACACAAAGTAAGGAAGATTTCATGGCTTCTATACTTCTTCCAGTGCAGTGTGCCACATTTGTACTTGCTCAGAGTCCCTTTAAGCACAGCTGATTTATTCTTGCAGAATTTGAATGCAATAAAGCAGAAAAGCTGTGTCTTTCCTGTTCCTTAGGCAGGATTTTACAGTCTGCCTGCCAGTTCAATAGAAGTGACATTCATTCCTGAGGTTGGCTTTCCCTCCCACCTCCCCAAGGTTTATTTGGATTACTTTTGTTTTCTTAATCCCCAGACAGAGAGGTATAGTGCACTCGTATTCACTAAACTGATCATTTGTTTAAAAGTCCCTGAAAGCTTAAAGTCTTGTAGAAATTATTTCAAGTTTTCTTAGCAAGAAGGCCCGTAATTACTCAGTAGGCAATTATAATTCATCACCACTATAACGGGCTGGAAACATACTTCCAGATTGAACAGGTAGCTGCTTTGTCAGAGATTGTCAAACAGTGTTGGAGAAACAAAGCGAAGAGCACAGGGTCCTTAAAAGTGTATTTGTAGCCAGTGCTCTACCGCCTTCTCGCCCTTTGCTCAAGGTCAAGGAAACATAGCATTTCATTATTATTGCTGTTGTTTGTTATGAAACTTGTAATAAAGATTGAGGGTTTTTTTCCTTTCCTTTGTCTTCCTTTTATAAACTCACTGCAATTCTCTGAGCTAAAACAGCTCAATAACCAGGAGCTGCCTGTAGTGGAAGCTTCACAGCATCGTGCAGTCCTCACAGCTTTCATTGAGTCCACATACACATAACGATGCTTCACACTTTTGACAGTTGTTATCTTCGTCTGTGAAGATTGTGGGATAAGTAAAGTCAGTATAGGAATATTTTTCGTGTCGTGTGCGTGTAATCAAAATCACCTGCTAGAAAGAAACACGAGTGTGAATGCTTTGTGATATGGCTGGATTGGTCTTCAGTATTTTGGTTCTGCTCTTCGACTGACATGTTCTGCTGTGTCAAGGGGTACGATAATACAATACATCACCAACCATTGGAACACAAAGTCGGTGAACAAAATGACAGGAGGTACGGAAATTCCCTCACAAGTACAAACGTACGGCAGTTGGTGCTGTGAGCACTGGCAGAGTCAATATGCACGAAACCTCACATTTAAGACAGAAAAGGTTCTTTGAAGGGTGAACAACTGAGGGATCTATATTAAATTGGAAGGTGCGAAAGCAAAGGAATTGCGTCCCATAAATCAGTGGTTGCCGGGCAGTTGTTCTGACGGCCATCCACGAGCGCAAATTGCCCGAAGGAGCTGAGGAGGCTGCAGTGATTTACAGATTATTGTTCGCAGGCTCGGGATGCATGGTCTCTGCAAACTAACAAAGCAGAGTGAATGGACAACATGATGGCAGGAGAAATTGAGTATTGACAAATGCATGGCAAAGCACTTGGAAAAGCATCATTTGAACTACCTGAATTAACTGTAACTACTCAGGAAGCAGACCCAGCTGACCCGCTTCGAGGGACAATAAAACACCCAGTGGTAGGGAAAGAGGCAAACATGACACCGTGCGGAAGGGAAAAAATGTACTGCAGTTCCTTTAAGGCTGTTTCATAATCTCTAAAAAGATGCTTGAATGCATTACAGTTTGATCTAAAATAAAAAAAAAAACCCTCCACATGTTCCTCTGACATTTACTATTGGCCGTTTACGTAGGGCTCACCAGATGACAGCAGCTATCACTGCTCTATTAATACCTAAAAGTTTCAGTTAACATCAGGGCTTTTGGAAGCCAATCACAGACCGCCTCCCCACCCCCCAAAACAAACCCAGAAAGGGTCTGCGCCCCAGAGAATGTGCCGGACCCTTAGTTCAGTTTGTTCTGTGGTTGTATTTTACTTCTAGGCTGGCTTTTCCTTTATGGGAGAGCCTTTTCCCTCTCAGGCCAGTTGCTGTCACCGACACTTGCATCTCTTATGTTACACAGCTACTTCAATCCCCCAGGGCAAAAGATGATCTAAAATTGCAAGTGTGCTGAGCACTCCCCACATGTGCTGTATTTATCGTTATGATGATTCCCAGTTAGTTTGAGTGTGCTAATACACTGAAAAAGATGAAATGTATACAATTTTAATTTCGTACAGGTGGTTCCAAATCAGTTCGCAGTGCTGGGGTTGTCCTTTTATTAGTATTAATTGGTGGCAGTGCCATCTGCCCACACTGGAACTCTTCGCTGGGGAGAATAGCAGTGTGCTGGTTTGATTGGTTATTGTGCAAGAATCCTTGCATTCCTTCCTTTGTTCTTTCAGTCTGGGTTAATTTTTTAGTTTTACTGGAATCAGCATACTAATGTAGTGTAAGTGATGTGGCTTACATTGAGCATTTGAAATTGAATACTTTTCAGTTGTCAGATACATGGTAGTGTAATGAAATCAAGATTTACCTGGTTAGTTGTAGAGAATTGCCTGGTTGTTTCCATCACTTTTTAAATCTCACAAACTGCCAGTTGCCCACTGTGAACGTCTTCACCCACATCAACACAAACCTGTTTCAGCTGTAGCTCTTGCAGCATTTCCCTGGTGCACGAGTTCTCAGCACACCAGGGGTGTCCTGGCTGCGAAGCCAGGAAAAGAAGCGGAGTGGTGCTCTGTGCAACATGCTCACAGGGGGCACTGGGTGCAAGAGGGAGAGGGGAATGGGCTCTCACAGGACATGAAGTCTGGAGCAGAGCTAGGAAACTAGGAATCAGCTGCAGAGCATGACCTGCTAGAGGAACAAGTCCGGGTTACCTCTGAAACCAACAGTGTTGGTAAGACAACTGGGGAAGGCATCGCTGTCTGTTAACAGGGAAATGGAGCCAGAGGGGCAGCCAGACACCTGGGAGGGGTGGTCTGGGGGCCCTGGTGCAAACTACAGACACCTGAAGGACTGCTGAAGGTGGAGATGGGTGTTGGGAATGTTACCTGTATCTCTGAGCTTGAAGCAGCTGGGAAATAGGAGGCTAGAGACAATGATTGCAACAGCCCAGATAAACTGCAGCAGAGGTGAGTAGGAAGCTCAGCCTGCTTTAAGCAGCACTGCTGGGCTGGAAGCCAGGACAGCGAGTGGGCATGGTGGTCTTAAACAGCTGGTGGCACCACTGTGGAGCTGAGGAACGCCTTCCCCAGATGGGGAGGGAATAGAGCATGTCCTGGATGGAAGAGCAAACCTGCCCTTGAAAACACAGATTGTCAGGGAAACAGAGATGGGTTTGCCCAGAAGGAGGACCTCAAGAGCAGAGAGTTGGTTACACCAGCCCTACCTGAGGAGGGAGGTCTGCCCAGCTGAAGGTTTCCACAGCACTTACTGGCAGTTTGCCATCAGCATCAAGTGTGGGGTTCTGTGAACAATAAGATCCTATATTGAAGCTCTTAGATTTCCAAACGCTTCTTTCTCAAGCCAGCTCAGCCTTGAAATTGCTAAGACCCGTGACAGCATTGAGCTATGAAGCCATAAATAAGCTTGTTTATTTGTAGTCTTATGGTTAATAATTACTGCAGTTTGGGCAAACAGCAGTAGTAAGCCCCTCTAACAAGTTCTGCCTGGGCTTGTGTTGAAGCTCTGCCAGTTCCCCATATGGATACTAATAAAGCTCGTGACTTATTTTGATTGTCTCATTCCTTCAAACATTTATTGATTTAAATCATTTAGTTCTCAGTCACAGCAGACACTGGGGAGCTGATGGTAAATCATAGCATCTCTGGTACTTGAATTGGCTGTAAATTTACCATATCTGGTAGACTTGAGCTGCCTATAAATTCTTTTAGCACTCCTAAAGCTTGGCTGGCTGTGGAAAAGACTGCAAGTGTTGTGCTGCCTTATGTTTGCAGCCGTGCTGGGAGTCAGAGAGCCTTTCAGTGCCTATTTCTCATTTAGCCTCAGTATGGTAGAGCCCCTTCCCATGTGCTATCCCCTTGAAAAAAACCCTACATCAACAACTAGTGTAGGTCAAGAGCAACATCAAACGCAGCTTCAATCTCCTCTCCATCAGAATTCTACCGTGGAGCAGCTCTGCATGCTTTGGCTTTCTAAAAGACTCCGTTCCGACTATGATTTACCCCATCTTGCCTTCAGTAATGTAAAAATAAATCTCAGCTCTGTGAGATGAGAGCTTACCTCTGAATTAATAAATTTCCCACCTCCAAAGAGTGAAATGAGAACAGGTGCTTGGATATATGAAGGTATGAATCTGCTGGCTTAAAATTAAGTGCACAGGTGGATTGAGACAATCCTTTCCACTGCACTTCTGGTTACAAAGTAAGGCTATACAATATTAAGCAGTCAACATCCTAAATCAAATAAAAATTTCCTGTTTTCAGCCTGAAAGGCAATTACTTCACATACAGCTGGTTGTAATTTTTCAAGAGAAAACTGGTACTAGTGACAAAACCCCTTTCATTTGAGAGTATTTTTATAAATTACATTAATTTTTTATAAAGGGTTTTTGTTCTTCATAAAAAGGATGAAACACTTGAACATTTTCAAGCACTGAAAAGTTTTATTAAAAGAGGTATTTTGTTCTTTTCTTGCAAGATAGAGGAACCATGAAGTATCCTCATACTCTTCCTTCTGCCTTCTTAATTCTGTGTGAAGTGATAGTTTATCCTGGAGAATCCCATTCAACCGATACAACTTCATTACTTTGAGGTTAGTCGTTTTTCAGATAAATGTGAAAATGTGATCTTGCGGTTGCTATCCGAAGGTAAGTCTACGTCGCTGCCGAAGGTGCGATTTCCAGCACAGGGAGACATTTCTGCTCTAACAGTAATTTAGCTAGCTTGTGAAGCAATAGCATCCAGGTGACAAAAGCACAGAAGGACGACTTCTGCAAAACTACTGGTGATCTCAGGTACTTGGATGGCAGCATTTCACTGCTTTTCCCTCTCCTGCTTGATTCAGGTAGGTATTGAAACCACCTAAGAATGCATGGAGATGTGCAGCCGTAAAGCAGATGAGAAAGGTCATCTCCCCACCTCTCTTCCATCCAAAAGCATGGGGCAGGACTGGCAGGGCAGGGCCAGCTTATATGAGTGTGTCAGTGAAGATGCACCTATTGGGTAGCACTGCCTTAAAATACAGTGCTGCCTTCTAGACTCCCCTCTCCCAAACCTGCAATGAAGTATTAGAAATATAATACTACCTTTTCCACATTGTATAAAATCTCAGCTAAACAATGTAGAGTAGGTGTAGTCTCTTTCTGTTTGCTGATTGCAAAATATTTGGGGAGTTTGTGGGGTTTTTTGTCTAGGTTTTAACTAACCCATCCATCACTCTGAATGTTTAGTCCTTCCTAACACTGTGTTAGGAATAAAGCAGCGTTAACCATTCACAAGTAATGACAAATCAAAGTTTGGTTGTTGGAAATGCATTTTCTGTGAGAGAGGAATTTTCTATAGTTTGTCCTATGCAATATTGCTAATATCAAATAAAGATACAAACCAATTTCTGATCCTGTTCTCCTATGCTGGATTTGGGTGTTCCCAGTAAAGATTTCCTCTGCCTCAGTCTCTATCCAAGTACCAGCTGTTGATCTGCAAGCAGCCCTGCAAGGGACAGCCTGAAGCTTCTTAGCTCTGGCAAATCTGCCTCTAATATTCTGAAAATGGGGACTGTGAGTAGGAACTGGCTTCTGAAACATGTCTGGGGGAGAGTCAGCTAATCGGTTGCATTTGGACTTTATCATGCTGCATCCGTGCCTGCTCTTTATAGCTAAGCAGCAAACAAGGCTTGGGACTGTCATTGCCCTTTGCACTGCAGCAAACTTTGAACTCTCAATTTCAGGTAATACTCAAAGGGAGAAATCCATACCCTGGGGAAGGAGTAGCCTGTCCTTTAGCCTAAGTGGTTCCATCAATGAGGAGAGGATGAATATTGTTCCTTGGTGCTCAGGGCTCACGTCTCTGCACCCTGTGTGACTCTCCCCAGTCCATTGTGGCCGTAACAGTGGCACCTCTTGCCCCGGCATACTGAGACGTCACGTGTGTATAAATGACCACAGCTGTGGATTGTGTCAAGCTCGTATGTCAGGGGTTGTGTTTCCCTTCTTCAGTGAGTCCTTCAAAAATGTTAATTCTTTCGTGCAACATCTGCTTATACACAGGGAACGTCCCTGTGCTGACTTTGTTCAAGAGCCACAGCCTTTGAGCAAGTCAGCTGGTGGTGCTGTCACCCTAAGAAATACGGCTCAGCAGCCAGATTATGTGCCATGAACCATTTCTTCAGGGAATCCATCTTAAACTCATTTTAGGCTAACACAGCCAGAGCCGTATATTACAGAAAGGAGCAGCTAACCCTTTAGATCTGCTAAGTGTGATTGAAACACATTACTCTCTTACTACCTGGACAGTTTTATCCAAGAAAACAATCGTTGGGGGGAAAAAACTCACTATGCAGACGGTCATAGAGCAATGTTAATGATCCAAAAGGTTTCTTTGCCCTGACTTCAAACCAGAGCCAGCTGCCAGAGGGAAAAGCACAGAAAATTAACTTCCAGGGTATGCTGGGTACCTAGCGTTCCAGGGTATGCTCAGATCTTTTTCAAGTCAAACAAGTTTTGCCTTAGGACATTGAAGTATTAACAATATTGGCAGCGTCAGTACAAACCTGAGTATTGATTCTTTGTCAATACAGTGTTTTTTCTTGATCATAAGACCATGCAATATATCTTCTCCGTGTCCACATGCTGTGAAGCTGGCAGCATTTCGGCATGAGCAAGCCCTTGGGGAAGGCAGGCACAGTGCGTAAGGGTCCATTCACTTGTTAAACACCACAACATTAACTAAAGCCTCACCAGGGCTGGGGAGGGAGGTTGTAAGGAGTGAGCACCAAATGAGATGTTCATCAGAGGACTGCAGATAACTTGCATAATCAAATATCCAACATAATGGAAATGAAAGAGAGAAGCCTCCTGGTATCAGAATACTGGTGAAAGTTCTTGGTAACCAAGAACAGCAAATAATAGTCTTTTCCTTTCTCGTTCCATATACTTCAAAACCTGTCCTAATCCTAATTCAACAGAAGTGTTTGTGGTTATTTGGTTGGGTTTCTTTAACCAGTCCAGGCTTTCTCTAGACTGAAAAAGATGCTTGCTAGCAGGTACCATTTCAGATGACAACTGAGGCTGAGAAAAGCTTCTGGTGGACAGCAAAGCCCCAGCACAGCAGAGAGGCAGGAGTGTGGCATGCAGACCCCTGGGGTGGCATTGCAGTAGTGTGAGAGGATCCTGCCCTTTCCCTTTCCCCTTCCCCTTCCCTTCCCCCTCCTTCCCATTTTGGTTCAGTTCAGAGCCTCCAAAACAGCAGCTAACTATGGGGAGGAGGGGAAAAGAAGGTTAAATATTTTTTATTTGAAAACACTTGCGAGAGTCACTCTTTCTGTACTGCCTTTTCCTCCCCTTGCCTGCTTGAACATCACAGAGAACTTGCTCTTGGAGGGAGCAATCCTCTCTGCTTGTGCATTCACAACAGTTCACGATACAAAAAGCATCTCCTTTTCCTGCTTTTCTGCCATTAGTTACCTGTGCCTTAGTTTAGTGCTAAGAAGGCTCAAGAGTAATATCACTCAAATAGGAGAAAGCCTAACATCCTCAGGACATGGCTGTTTGTCTTTCAGTCGTGGTATTAATGAAACAATCTCTCTGCTTAAAAATGGAAACACTAAGTAGTTTCCTTTTTAAAATAAAGATCTGTTATATGCCCAGTATTAGATTTTTCACATTACCACACATTGATTCTGTAAACCGGAAAAAAACCCAAACCAACCATCAAACTGCCCAGTGGATAAAGCCAAACCTCCTGATAAAATCAGGCTTGTTCTACACAAAATGAACAGAAATGGGATTGTTATATTTTGGGGTGAAATAATATGGTATGACTCCAAAAATAAATGCCCAGAAAGAAAAATAGAAGTGATTTTTTTAGATAAAAATCACATTAATAGTGCTTACCCCATGCAGGAAAAAAAAATGATTTTGTGTTTGAGACTGATATTGCAGGAGCAGATACCACTGATCCGCTCGTTCATTTCGGCTCTCCGGAAAGGTCTGCCGGAGCGATGAATACGGATTGTTAGCATTCATGAAAGTGCCTCGGTGCTTTGTTGCCAGGAAATGGTAATGAAAGTCTAGGGATGCCAGCTTGATGATAGGGATACAGGGCAGCGGCAGCATTAATCCCGTGCTTTGCAGACACGAGATCTCTATCATCTGCAAACATGAATGCCTGCACAGGCTGGCGGAAATTTCAGAAGGTCATTTCACTAATGATTTTGTAGAAATGTGAAACATTAGAAAAGCTTAAGCCAACAACAGCATCATGCTAGAGCTCTGCAAAACACCCTCTACCCTGTAGAATACAGTTTAATGGGGTGTTATACTCACCAAAAAGTACTTGTGCTGTTTGCTTTTTAGGTAAGGAGAGCGTAACTAGGGTGACTCGCCTCTGTGAGCGGATCAGGGACCGTGAGGTGTTATCATTAGTTAACAAGCAGAGGGATGCTTATATTTTTACTGCAAAAGGCAAAGAAAGAACCTGGTAAATTAAGATGGGGCTTTTCTAGATAGGCTTGCCTGTGAGCAGAATTAAGGCCTTTGGTAAGTCCCAAGGGTGGGGATGCAGTGGTCAGGATTTTACCTAAATCTGAGGGCTTTTATTTTTTGTTTCTTGCATGCAGTATTTTCTGGTGTTCACTCAGTGAGAAAGACATAAGGTTCATATTTCTGCATTCATAAAATGGTAGTTTTTTAGAGGTTTGTCCTGCACAGGGCACTTTATGTTGTCCTGCTGCCTTTCAGGGGGTTAGCATCAGTTCCTAGTAAGGGTGATGAAATCCTGTAAAGTTTTATGATTCTGCTTCTTTAGTTTTTACCAGTCCTTCAGAATAGTTTATTTAAATGTGTGTAATAGGAATATAGTGAACTACAGCAAAGACTTCAGAGAAGTTGAGAATAATTTTATTTTTTTAAAGCAACAGCTATTTTTCACTCTGACGGGTTCCTTATCATTAGACTGGAATTTCCAAGGTGGGGAAAAGCCCCATGAAATAGAGGGGAAAATCTCAGTGCCCTTGAGCTCTGCTGGACTCTCATACAGGACACTTCTTGCAAGGCAGAGGGCTGATTATAATGAAAGTCTGAGCCTGCTTTTAGTCCTTCTGTTCTTTAATCTTCAAGAAAAGCAATCTTTGTGTGTATGGCTCTTCTAAAATGACTCCATACATCTTCTATAAATGCTCAGTGGAAAGTATAGCTCAGCTGAAACGGTGTTGGGGATAAGGACGTAGGCTGCACGTCTCCTTGCCATTAAGAGTGCCCATCACCCTGGAAAGCTCACTCATCTTCCGATAGCTAGACTGCCATTTATTTGTCTTCAACTGCAGCCATCCTGAAAGCTGCAAGCCCGTATTTTGTTCTTAATTATTCAAATAGCACTTCTTGAGAAATGTTTAAAGTTGTGATAATACTCAAAACTTCCCACGATGGAAGGTGATGCAGAACTCCTGAGTGCTGCTCTGGGGTCGCATGCAGAGAGGCTGTTTTGTACCATCACTTTGGAAATTAGATACCGTGATATGACATTCCCTTTTAGCAATCTTGGGAAGCTCTTCCAGTGCTGATAGCAATCATCTCCAAAGAAAAAAAGTGCACTAACCTCTGATGAATTTATCTCTTGAGAGACACAAAAACAATCTTGTGAAAGGTATTACCCAGCTTCTGAAGGAAGGAGCCTTGGTAAACGTGACTGTTGTTTTGACCTTCCCAGCCGCTGGGACCTGGGACGTGAAAATGAGGAGATTAAAGAGACAGAGCTCGTTCATCAGATGGGAGCTTCTGAGAGAGGACAAAGCAGAACAAAAGAGAGCCCCAAAGCACTGTGTTAGAGGCCTCTTCTAAATGGATTCAGGGAGAAAGTGAGAAGTGAAATGGTTCCTTGGAAGACCTACAGTCCTGCAAAACAGGTGTAATGGATACGGTTGCTTCTCTCTAACGGCAGGCGCTTTCTTGCCATACTTGTCTTACTGCCCTGCCTTTAGGCAGATGCCTTTCCTCAGTGAGATGGACACTGACCTTGCACTGACTTGGTGGTGGGTGGGCACCTGGAAGACGTCCATGGTGGAGCGACTAAGCAAGGTACCTTTAGTCAAAGGGACGTCTTTTGGGACTCTGTTATTTGACAGATCATTTAGGGCTATATTCCAAACATAATGGCTGAAAAAATGTGATTATATTTAGCCGGCAAGAACCTTCACTGTCCAGGGCTGCTGCTTCTTTGCTATCAGCATGCAGGAACTGCTTTCCCATATGGGATTAGCAATGTATCTTCTGACTATACGCTGTTATGAGGTGTTTAATTTCAGCCTTTGAATGGTAAATACACCTTAAAATTGCACTGACTTAAATTTCAGGACTTTATTGATTTACTAGACTCAATTTCATACACGAGCAGGTTGTATTTTGTTTAGAGGCAGGGCCCATTTCTCTGTGACATGCCAGATTGGGCAGGTACACGATATAAAACGCATGCACGACGTTATATTGTTAGTCTTTTGCTTATTTTTAAGCAGTGGAAGGATTAGATGGGGCAATGCAGGGGACTGTTCCTTGGTTTTCTAACATGACGTACACTGAGCTCTGACTGTGCCCTTTCCATCAGGTCTGTGTGACCCAGAGGTTGGGCTGTGAGGATATGGTTCATAAAACCTCTGTTCAAAAAACCTCTGGTTTTAGGTGCTCGTTGAGTTTTTGTGTGACTACACACATCTCCTTTCACTTCTTTTCCCTATCCTCTTTTACCTATATTCCCTGTTCAGCTGCAGATTTTTGGCATGGAAGGAGCTATGCTGCAGCATATTTGCTACTGTGGGCTTTCTGGCTTGACTGAGTGGATACTCCAGGCATTTTATATAGCAGTATAAATTGTTATTGCTGATAATAATATTACCATATTTATTCCGAGGCAAGGAAGGGAAACATAAATTCTCTCCGGCAATGCTTATCATCTGAAAGTATGTGTACAACAATATCCCTTGTAAATTTTGTAAATATGCCATCATCATTATAGCAGCAATGATGCTTCTCACAGCCAACATAAATGCTATCAGTTTTTTTAATGCAGTCAAGTATTAGTGAAATACTGTATTAGTGTTTTATGTGTTTATACACACAACTTTTTGCCAGTAAGAAAGTGATATTACTTTAAATAATTGAAATACTGGTAATACCTCATATAAAATATGGGAAACTATCAATTGAAATACTTAGCAAAAATGCATTTGTGTCTTAGTGTTTCTTCTATTTTGAACTCTAGCAAAAAGCAGCGACTTTTTAATGTAAAGATTATATGGCAGATTAGAAACAAGTTTTGTGCTTTTTTTCTGGATCAGTAAATTCAGCAACTGAAAGGCAGCTGGCCCCTCTCCAATGAAATCATTTTGACTCTGGTTTTAAAACAGACGATTCTCCCTGTAGCTCATGCCGGAGGATGTGCAAGATCTCAGTGTGCTGCCTTTCACCAGCAACATTAGATCTGTTAGTGAGACATTGCTAAGCAGAAAAGGAGACGCTTGAAATGAAAAGCAGTTTCAGGTCTTCACTCTTGTTTCTTTTCCAGCATGGTATGATTTATCTCCATACCAGGATTTTTTTTTAAAGAGAAGCAGTGGCCACTAGAGGGAGAAGAGGTTATGCATTTGTTTTGGACATGCATACTTTTTATTCATGTTAAATGCATCTTCTATATGCAGTTACTGACACATAAACCCATAAACCTCTTTTTCTTGTTCTGGTTTGTGTGATCCTAATCTAATTTTATCTCATTGAAGAAACACAATGAAGTAAGAATGACAAGCTGTAGTTTTATTAAAATACTTTGCTTGGCTTGATTTGAGTCTGAATTGCAGCAAGCATTGCCTAAAGCCCTTTGCAGATATTATTAAAAAAAGAAATAATGTTGCAAGTTGAAAGATCACTTAATAATAAATGACTAATTTCTTACTAGTAAGGGTTATTTCTGAAAGGAACTAGAACCAGGTAACACTGGCAACTTGGAAGAAAAAAATCTTTCAGATGGTGTTCAGTTTCTTGATAAATTATCCCCAAAACACTTTTAAAGATATACACCACTCCCTGTATCTGGGGTTTTTTTGGGTGGGCTGTTCAATGAACTTGTCTGAACATCTTTTCTGCTCGAGAACAGTGTATGAAATCCTTTTTGCATCACTGAATGAAGAGTGTCATCTAAAGACATCTGCTAAGGGCCATGTTTGGGAGCGTGTTTCACAGGCTTGGTACTCCGGCACGCTGTAAAGGGATGCACTCTTTGTGGAGGCTGCTCTGCAGCTGAAGCAACACTGACAGTGATTTTGGAAAGCACACCAACCTCTACTCATCCAGCTGCCTTTCAAAAGAGGCCAAGTCCTGCAGATCTTACTCCTTATTCAGGCAAAAACAGCCTTTGAAGCCAACGATGAAGCTTATTTCATCTTGTGGACAACAAAAGTGGAGTCAGTTCAGTAAATCTCCAGGGGATGGGCAGGAACTGCAGGGATGGATGTAAGCAGTAGGCTTCTCATGATGTTCCCCCAACGGGCTGAATCCTCCCTTGTCCACCCTGTGCAGAAACACAGCTGGTATTCATCAGTCAGTTATTCTCCTTTCACCGACGCTTCTCATGGGCTCCTTCCTGCAGCAAGTGCCCGCCTGCCCTCCCCAGCCCCAGCCAGCAATCTCTCATCTCACTCTTGCTTCTGTTTGCTGCTTCTTTTCTTGCTGTCTCTTTTGCCCCTTGAAATTCTCAGCAGGACTCGCGCACTGGCACGAGTAGACTTGGCTTACTAGCCTGATTAGAAAGAAGGTTATGTTTATTTTCATGAGCAAGTATCAGGAAAATGGCTTTCCAGGCTGCCTAAATATTCATTCCAGTGAAAGGAATCTGTAGATCCTTTGAAGATGTGTGCGCCACCTTTCAAGTACCTCCTAAAATAGTTTTCTTATGGATATTACCATATTCAGCAGCTCAGACCTACACCGTCTCTTTCCCTGGGGATTACAGATAAAGCCTTATCTTATTAAGAAGGCTGACCCATACTCCAGTCTATTTTTCTGCTGATCCTAATCTTAATGTTAAATACAAGATTTCATGTAGAAGCAGTGCATTAGGACATGAATGTGCTCTATACTAACTCAGAGTAATCTCTTTATTTCTCTCCAAATTTGGCTTATCCAAATCCTCTAAGTGTTTTCTCAGGGAACATTATTCCAAGAATATATTTGTCTGCTTTCCCTGTAGATATTGATCAAATTGCACTGAAGTCAGTACAAGATTTCTCAATGATTTTCAGTGTTTTCCTTTCAGCTTTGCATCAATTTATATTTTCCCAGGTTCTTATTTTATTCTGAGCTTGACTATAACACTAACTGTCATTTCCATTGGAAATAGAGTAACTGCTAAAGATCAGGGAACAAAATGAGCGTAAAACGCAGTGATACTTTTTGTGCCCATGACCTTCCAGTGTCTGGCCTCAAGCTGTTGTTCATTATCAGTTACCCTAAACCCACAGTATAAATCACTCACTAATTCCCACCCTGAACCTCTCTAGGCAAAGGAAAAGGGACTTTCTGCTATGAGAAGAAACAGAAATTACATTGGAATTACAGAAAGAAACCTTGTTATTCCTTTCTCATATGCCATCAACCAAACCTTCTCTGGCCTCAAGGAAAGCTTCTCATGCTTTTTCGTTTCCTTCATGCAACTCATGGCCTCCATCTGCAGCCTGACATCCCCCAAGGTGGATACCTGAAGGACACTTTCCTGCTTTAGACGTAGATACCCTCACAGCAACCATAGCTGAGCTCCTGGGTTTAACATGCCAGACAGATGCCTCTCACAGCCTTTATCTCTTGCTTGGTGAGGATGTGGGCATCAGCATAATTTGTTTTGCTCCTCTGGATGCAGAGTGAAGAAGCAGTTCTCGCTGCTAAACTCTTTGGTCCCTCCAGCACCGTGGCTTGTTGAGCTGCGGCGTGGCAAGATGGCAGCAGGTAGGTGCTCAATCTCATGTCTCACTGGAAAGTCTGGAAGAGACTTCTCTGGAAGAGACTTTGCAGTCCCAAACCTCCTCCATCTTTAATGCCAATAAAGGCGATAAAAGGGGTCCTGGAATGAGGAGTACGAGGGAACGTACTGCCTGTGTTTTAAAAAGCCAGAAGTAAACGGCGGTGGTGTATGCAAGGAATTTCCTTGGCCTTGTGGATAAAACTACACTGGCATACCCAAGAACTTGGCCCTGACATAGCCTCGAAATATATGGCTATTCTTGGTCCCAAGTAGTGACATGTTGATGTGTTGTGTAAATCCCACGGTGCTGCTGAGAGAATGTCTCCAAACACAGCACTGTGATAATTCATTAAGCGTTATTAAATCTTTCTGTGGCTTGCTTGCTTATCAAGCCCTGTCATATTACCTTTTGGACATAACAGATTGCCTCTGTGTTAATTGAATGATACATCAGAAAACAGAGCAAAAAAGAAAGCTCAGAGGCTGCCACCATCAATGAATTGTAAATAATAAGAACTCGATAAGGAAAAATTATCAGAACATCTCCCTATTATATTTAATAAAGAAACAACAAATTGCTACATTCTTGGATGGTTGGGAAAAATAATGAGTTGAACAATAGACAATCTCATTTCTCTTTCCAACTGTGTAGAAATTAAATGTCAACAACAACCACTTATTCTTCATTTCCACTTCTCTGTACCATACTTTTCCCTGTCAGGCTCCTTAACTGAAAGTGAAGCAGGAGAGGGGACAAAACCAACCTCATTTCTAAGAAGCCAACAGCATGTTTAAAATGCTAGAGCATACTCCATGAAACTCATGAGTGCTTTTCGTAATGAGAAAAGTTTGTGTGTAGGGCAAACTTCTGTTGTGCAAAGCCATCTCCCATTAATATTTTAAAATAGAAATTAAGTGGCTGTGTTTTCACTGTTAGAGTTCAAGGTGACAATTCTGTGCCAAAGGAGAAAGTCGTCTCCTATAGAATATCTATACGAATATAAGCAGTACATTTGTTTCTCTGTTGTTATATACCTTATTTGCTTATTCCCACATGAGGTCTGTTTAAAATGCTTTGAAACTAAACGGAGGTGGAAAGCACAGCAAAAGGAAAATCAGCTCACAGAAAATTAATTAAGCAATTAGCAGTAGATCAAAGCAGCAGAGAGTCAGGCCAGTGACTTTGTGGTTGAGTTCTAACTAAGCTTTGGCTGAGGCTGTTCTGGTTCAGTTCTGGATCAAGCCTAACACAACAACTTGAAAACAATGACGTGTACCCAGCGGTTTGAATCTTTGCCTGATTAATTCCCCCAAATGATCAAACTCCAAGGCTATTTACAAACTATTTCTTCTTTTGTGTGGTCCAGCGGACCACAGGAAGATTCTGGTGTGGACTTTGGTGTTTCCTCATCCTGCCACAGCTGCACCACGGCAGCTTCTTGGGTCCCTCTGCGGCAGGGCAAGGAGCTGTGTCTGGTTCCCCATCCCAGCACAAGAGCCAATATGGCTGTAAACCCTTTCCATGCTCCCTCGTGGCTCAAACAAAGGACTGTGTAAGGGGGTGCCAGTGAGGACACCCTTGAACCCAGCTAGCCATGTCCCTATATCCTCCAGCCAGGAATTTGGAGGATCCCTGCACATGTGCTGTCTGCACAGGAAACAGGCTCCACTATCTCCCGTACAAACCTCTCATGATGCAGCCTCCAAATGTTTGTGATGGGCACAGGTCTCTCCAGGAAGGGATGCACCTGGAAAGATGGGCAGCATTCACCAACCATGACATCCAGCTGCTGGATGAACTGCTGATGGTCCCTCTGCCAAGCGCAGGAGGAATGGTCACATTGTGGTTTTTATTGTCACCATTATATGGTATATGTGAAGGTCAACAAGAGGGCTGGATGCAAATGGAAACAGACCTGCTAACATTTAGTTGAAGCTAATTTCCCAGATCATGGCAGGCAGAGTGCTGGCACACAGCCTGGCACAGCAGTGGTCGCTGCTGCTGCTGCCAAAGGCACCAAGTGCTGCCATTTCTTCTGCAATTGCTGCTGCGGCTCTACCTGAATGCCGAGGGTATGGCATGCCAAGGCTGGCAGTGCCAGCTCCAGGCAACACTCCTGGGCTGCCCCAAATTCATTCCTCCCACCCTGAGCTGCCAACAGCACCCTGGCAGCTGGACTGACTCCATGTCCACAGCATTTCATTAAAAAGAAAAAGGCAACTGCAGGAAAGAGCAAGGAGGAAATACCAAACCCCAGCATTGGTGGTAGCTCATTAAAACCGCATAGCTCCAAAGGAGAATTTCAAGCTGACAGCTTGCTGCTTATTTACTTGAAACTGCATGCTGAGACCTGCTGGAAATGGGATAATTCTCCTTGTTTAGTGTGGATTCATGCAGCACTTGGTTTAATTCTTAATAGAGTGAAATCCTTTATTTTTCAGCCATCAGGTGGCTCCATTTGGACCTTCCATTGGGAAGCTGTAGTGAAGCCCTGGCACTTGCTGGGGCTAGCAGAGGGGCACTTGTCCCCTTGAGAAGTTGTCCACCCCAAGCTCCTCCATCTGAATACAAGTGTGAGTTCAAATCAGAGATGTACAGCCATGTTTCATGCAAAGTGAAAACTTGGCTTGGGAATGAGCTCAGGAAAGCAAATTGTGTGTATGGATTAAAAGGACCGTGTTTGTGTGCTGCTAGGAATGGGCAATGCTGTTTATTCCTCATGATTTTGACAGATTGGAAAATCAGAGCAGCCCAAGGAGGACGATGATTCCCCTGGCTGAGATAAGGAGTTTACAACATGTCTCAGGGGGGACAGCAGAAGTGACATCTGACTCTGCATAGCACGTCAGCTGTGAAAAGCCCTGCAGAAGCAGGCTGGAGGATGATGCTGAGCAAGGGTTTTCCCCAAAAGGATTCCCAGGAGTGGAGAGAAGGATAATTTCCTGATAGATCGATCCGTGACAAGATAATCCCTTCTCCCAAATATTGGCCACAGAGGGCCCTCTTAATCTCTTTAGCAGGGTGCATTATGCTTTCTGCATCAAATTAGCGAAAGCTGATTTGCTGATCAGCAAATTAAACTGAGGCTGATGGCAAGTTCCGGCCTGATGGCAAGTCTTGTGGGATGAGGAGATGCCCGTCCGTCTGTGCCCTCCATCGTCTGCCAACTGGAAGGGTATCTCAGCACACACAGGCAGAGGTCGTGGTCGATGTCTCCTTCTTGGAACATATTTCAAACTGCGATGGGAAAAGAGGATGGTGGCAGGTAAGATGTAACCATTGGCCGAGTCGTTAATTCCTGCCCTTCCAGGCTATTTGCATATGAATGCAAGGAAAGACAACCAGTCATCATCATGGGGAATGTGCATTGGAAGGGCTTGAATGAAAGGCTTTGCACCACTCGTTATTAGTAAGGTACAGCCTGTCATCTCCTGGGCTTGGGACCTGTTTTGCAACCCCAAGAAATGAGGGTATGTGTCTGAAGGTGTTTCTGACGGAGCAGGGCCATTGCAAGAGGTCAGTTAGGAGCTAGAAGGAAGCGCAGAAGTTGGTGGTAGGAGTCACTCAGGTACAGTGCCACTTGTCTCCTTGCCAGCAGGCTGGAGTCTCACAGAAGCTCCAAAGATGCCACCTCTGAGTCCAAGTACCGTTTGTACCACAGGTGGAACTGGCTTTCCCAACTCCAAGCGAAGGGTAGCAGAGAGGCTCTTTGTAATAATGCAGTGAACAACCTTGGAAATGCTTCGTTATCCATATCTAAAGCGTATGTTTTTTAATGACACTTATACCCAAGGAGTAGAGAAGTATTTGGGAATGTGTGTGCTTTGGGTTTCATTTGGATTTGGGTTTACAAACTTTTCCAGGTGTTTCTGAGTGTAAAATATTTAGTATTTAGAAACTGACAACTGTATTTTCCACCAGGTCTTTAAGGAAAGGAGGAAGAGACACTTGGTATGGGTATGTAAATTTACATACCTTTATATATTTGCTTTTTTTGGATCGATGTCTACAAACTGTTATCTATGTATGGAAGTCTCAAAAATATCCCAGTCAGGCTGGGAACAGAGCGACTTTCCTAAAGCCTCAATCCTTTGAACATCCACCGAGCAGCTTAATTACAGGACATAGCCCTAAGAAAAGCAGCCTTCCTCCTGGATCCTCTTGCAAAACTTACTTGTTCCATACTGAAATTGCAGGAGACATTACATGCAATATGTAATAGTTTAATGTGGCTGAACTGATGAGAATTTCAAGCAAAATATTAACTCATTGCTGAACCAAGGGCCAGGAGAGAGAGGTACCTGGAGACAGAAATGGGTCAAAGGAGCAAACTGTGCTGCCTGTGGATGTATGTTAAAGCCAGGCAAATAGTGCTGATGCTGAATATGTCTAACCTGAGCAATATTTAACCAAGTCATGCTTAGTTTTACTGAGTGGACTAATTTATCCCACTTTCCTGGCTATAATTTGTGTGGTATTGAATTGCAGCCCAAGTGGAGCCAGCCCCTCTGACCCTGCTGCTGGGTCGCGCTGTAACCACACAAGCGCTTGATGCTGGTTACAGCCCATGGACAAGGGTTCATCAATGCTGCGAACGACATCTGACTTTACACTCCATAGACTACCTCCAGCATTCATGTCCTGGCCCAGTGAAGGAAAGGCATTTCTGAAATAGCAAGGCACCGAGAATTGCAGGAGGACAGGAGAGCCCAGGCATGTTTTGCTGCTTCGTGCCAGGCATGCTGCGGCTGTGTTAGCTGGTCCTATCCCATTGGGAGCCCATAGTGCTCCTGTCTGCAATGGGCACTCACTACGGAAGTGGAAAAGTGTTTTCCATTTCACCGGAGGGTCTGTGCGGGTGGAGAAGCTCATTGTATCCCCTAATGGCTGGATGCCTCAAAATGCAGCATGCGGAGACATACTTACTGAAACAGATGTATTTCTTCAATAGCTTTGCTAATCAGAGAAAGGGGAAGCAGTACTGTCTGTGAGGAGTTAGATGCTCTGCAAATAAGGCTGCATATTGGTTGGCTTTTCTAGGAACCTTAACTAGTGCTGAAAATAGTTACATTTTATTGTATTTTTTACCACTGCTTTTTATTCATTTATCCTATTGTGCATGCGTGTACACACCTATTTTTTTCTTACCCACTTTTTAGCTTCTTCTATCTTTCTAATGTGTTTGTGCTATTCTCTGTCAGCTTGTCACACGTTGTGCAGATCGTCTTTAAAGCTTTCAATACGCTTTCATCAATTTGCCCAATGCCTTCGGCTGCTGCAGCATGTCAGCTCCCGCCCTTACCAGGGTGACCCGGTCCTTGGCTGATCTTTAAGCAAATATTGCTCCTTCTGTGATTTCCCAACACCCCAGTTCTTTCTTTCCTACTGTAACACCTCTCTGGCATAGCACAGTTGATCCCTTCGCTTCTTTTTTAATGCTTCCGTGACCTCTGGTCCACGATACTCTGACATTGGTGCCAAAACTTCTCCTGACTCTTTTTATTTTACCCTTGGAGTTTGTCTCAGCACCACAAACTCTGGCTTCCTCCTTGCATCTTTCCCCTGTGCTTGTCCTCACACGTTGCTGAAAACCTCAGGAAAAATCTGTTATGAATCCACTACTTTCTTTTCCATCTCCAAATCTTCAACATGGTTTTTAATCTCTGACTCTCAGGCCAGAGGTTGTGTCTGGCTGTTGAAAGCCTCCTGGGTCTCCAACAGTGCGCTCTTCTCTCTCTCTCTCTGTATATTGTTTCTTCCTCCTCCTTTCCTATTACCAGCACTTTTTTCTTCCTCCCTTCTTCTCTTTTAAGCTGCTGCACCAGTGACTTTCTAACCCCTTGCCCTGGAGCCCGTCTTGTTCTCATCCTTCCTCTTCTCTTCCTCAAGAAATTGAACCCATAATAGTTTCTCTTTTGCTATAAAACCACCCTGTGGACCTGAACTCTCTCTTCAGATATCACCTCATTGTTCAGTTGATCTGATGCACTGCTAGGAACATCAC
The DNA here is from genome assembly GCA_013389905.1 of Sula dactylatra. Taxonomy (NCBI): domain Eukaryota; kingdom Metazoa; phylum Chordata; class Aves; order Suliformes; family Sulidae; genus Sula; species Sula dactylatra. The sequence goes on along the minus strand of WEKW01016577.1, from coordinate 32,163 downwards.
TTGTCTGGCTTTCCTTTCTCCACCCCATAGCATCTCTTCTTGCCCTGATTCTCAGCTGTGTTTCTTTGTCTGGTGGACTTCCACCTCATCTCCTTCAACCACCTCCAGCAGTCAGTCATCCTCCAAATCTCTTCTGTCCTGGCTCGCTGCATTCCCCTGCCCCTCCTCCTAGTGCTTCCCTACACCTTTAGGGTTAAATGTGGGGTCCTTCTGTCTCTTAGTTTCCCTTCTCTGCTCTCCTCCTTTTCCCAGGTCATCTCATTAATCTACATGATCCTGGTTGCTACTGACGCTAGCATCACTTGTCAGCTGGTATTTTTACTGTCATCCCACTTTCCTCATTCCTTCCCCTTTTTGGAGACAATCATTTGTTAGTAGGAATCACTGCTAAGGACAAAGTCTGAGAAGGTCTGAGACCTTCTCCTGTGTTTTGGCATCTGTTTTTTTGGCTTGTCGAGCCAGTAACATCCTAATGACTTGAATGCAACTGTGTTTGTATAGTGTTTCAAATGGTGTCTCCATCCTGGGTGTGGGTTCCAGGCACTGACAGCTCCAAACAAACAAAAATATCTATTATTTATGATAATATCCTGCTTTTTTATGTTGTCTTCTTCACAGTTACTCCTTACAAGCCAGATGCCCTGCTGCAGCTGGCTGGTGCCCAGGGGATGACATGCCTGGCTGGTGCCAGTGGAGCAGTTATCCCCTCCCGTGTCACTGGCACCACAGCCATTTCTGAGGCCTCATTAGGGTTTTTCATTACTTAGGCATGGCATGAGGGGTCCTGCCTCAGGCTGCTCCAGGCTCTGGCTCCTTCTCCGAAGGCAGTGAAGACGGTGGTGTTCCCCGTGGGAGCACTGCCTGTGTGGGTTTGGTGCGAGGTCTTCAGCTCCCTGTGCAGGATGCATCCCCTGGGACGGGGGCTCATCCCCGCTGCCCGGCCTCGCGACGTCCTGGGCAGCCCGGGTGGACACCCAGGCTGTGTTTCTGCAATGTCCATCATACACTGCACCTTAATGTACATTTGAATTTCCCCTTTTTTTACTTCCGCTTTCCTCTGAGCTGACCATAATCAGCTTTTTCTTGTTATATGCAAAGGACTGAGTCAGTGCTGATACCTGGTGGGAGAGTTGCTGTGTGCCCTATTATAAGCGGTAAAAAATTAATAACCCAGATTTATCATGTTATAGACATAAATATTATTATTTGGCTGTGATGCACACTGCTTAACCATTTCTGTCTCCTGGAAACGTTTCCTTCCTTCACTGAGACAGTGCCGCTTGCGTCCGTGCTTTGCTGAGCATGTCCTTCCTGGCGGTGCGAGGAGGTGGGGTGCCAGGTCTGGGTCCTGTCCCCAGCCCCGCGGTACCAGTGCGGCGGCTGCCTGGCCTTGCCAGTGTCTTACCGGTGGCAGCCCGGCCAAGTGTGACACGGATTGTGCGCACAGCTTTGTTTTAACACCTTCTCTTAAATATGTACGTATGTATACACATATATGTAAGCAAGGACAAAAAAGATATATATGGATATATATATGTAGGTACATATGGACATACATATTTATGTATCTATGCATCTATATAGACACCTCTATCCCCCTATAGAGAGGTGTATATATAGGTGTATGCATACAGGTGTGTATGTGTGTATATAGAGAGAGATATATATGGGGTATATATATATAGGTGTATATTTATAGGTATGTGTATATACAGACACCCCTACCTACAACCCTATCTCTCTCTATATATATATAATGGGGAGATATATATTTATAGGGGCTGTGTGTATGTATATATGTATATATATCACACAGACTCACAGAACGGCAGGGGTTGGAAGGGACCTCTGGCAATCATCTCGTCCAACCCCCCTGCTTGAGCAGGCACACCTACAGCAGGGGCACAGGACCATGTCCAGCAGGGATTTGAATATTTCCAGAGAAGGAGAGTCCACAACCTCTCTGGGCAGCCTGTTCCAGTGCTCTGGCACCCTCACAGTAAAGAAGTTTTTCCTCATATTCAGGTGGAACTTCCCGTGTTCCAATTTGTGCCCATTGCTCCTTGCCCTGTCGTGGGGCACCTCTGAAAAGAGTCTGGCCCCATTCTCTTGACATCCACCCTTTAGATATTTAAAAGCATTTTAAGATCCCCCCTCAGTCTTCTCTCCTCCAGGCTAAACAAAGGCAGGTCTCAGCCTCTCCTCACGAGGGAGATGCTCCAGTCCCCTGATCGTCTTCGTAGCTCTCCGCTGGCCTCTGTTATTATTGAAACAAACTGAATGTAGAGCCAGACGTTTGAATTGCTGTATCACAAAGTGTTAAACAAGGATTTTAAAACAATGAAGCATATTCAATCATATAGGTCTCAATAAGGATAGCGTTATTAATAGTAATATTTTTACAGCAAAAGGGGCTTTGTGCCATTGATAAGTAACATAAAAATTATTTAAAATACCTGTATATGCATATACTCTGTCTGTCTGTCTGTCTACGCCTCGGGGACGGCCCTGTGCAGAAGCACCTAGCCACCCACCAGCGGTAACTGTCGCTACTCCCGTACCCGTCCTCTCCAAGGCCCCCGCCCCCGGCCTTTCTCCTCCTCCTCCTCCTCCTCCTCCATGCGAGGGCGGGGCGCGCGGCCGGGAGAGCGGCGCCTCGCGACGTTGTTTGTCCCTGCGCTGTCCCCATAGCCGCCGGGGGGGGTGGG
>WEKW01016577.1:13310-29200 GCA_013389905.1 Sula dactylatra | reverse complement strand
CCGGGGCGGCCGGGCTTCCTTGGCCTCGGCTGAGCCTCGCGGGAGCGCTCCCGCTCCCCGGGGGCTGCGACGGGGCTCCCCGCTCCTGCTGGAAGGCGCGGGGCCTCTCCTGGCCAGCTCAGACTGTCGCGGTCTTCCGCCTTCGTTCGTCTGGCCCTTTTATAAGGAGAAAAATGTTACTTTGGCGAAGGCAGGAAACTACTGAGAGGCAGGGACCTGGCGAGAGGGCACAACCGGGCTTCTAAAGCGTGAGAGAAGGCGACTCTTTCATCTAGCAACTGCAACCCCTTCTGCCTGCCTGAAAGAGAGAGTGGTGTCTCGTTCATCTGTCGTGGCAGCGTTTGTGGAGGGGCCATTCTGGCAAAGGTCATTAGGCTGCTTAAACTCGAAGTAGAAGAGAGGCAGTCTGCCCCGTTTACTTTATTGACAAGAGTTTATCACCTGTTTCCCGAGATGTGTCCAGGGAATAAACACTGTTTTCTGTGGTGAAATAAATACATAATATGCACAGCGGAGTTACTTTTTAATGATACATTTTAAGAACAATATGTAGAAAACAATCAGATGCTATTGGCAATGCTCTTCTCTTGTTCAGGAATGATGTAGCCAGTTAAAAAGTGTTTTAAATGCATAGGCAGCCAGTCAGGCTCCCACCCCTCCTTTCACTTGATCTGATTCAGGTGTTTTAAAAAAAATAATTTGCCAAGTTCTGGAAGTCATCTGATATCTTGTAATTTTCAGTGGGGGAAACCCAAGCCTAATGGAAATAAAATTGATGAAGGTTGCAAGAGGAGAATATTGCAGGTTGGTTTCAAGTAGTTTAGGCAGTCTGATGGAGCTGAGTAGTTAGAGGTCAGGTTTGGTGAATAATCTTGTCACACCCTTCTGCTTCCTCCCGTGAGTTTAACGATATAGTTGTTACAAATTTTTAAAATCCTCTGTTCACTTTTCATTCAAGAATCTCTGACAACAGGTAGCATAGGTCTCTAAAGTATTGATAAGACTCATTATTTGTGGTGTTTTGGTAGCACAGAGAAGTTTTGTTTGTGGACTAAAACCATGATCTGCTAAGAGACAGAAGAGAGAGGGAAATGCATATGGCAGAAAGGAAAAGGGCTGGTAATTGTGATAGTGGAAATACCAACTGATAAAGTGTGGAGAAGTTTGCGAGTGTTGTGGCAAAAGAATATTGCAGACGATGACTTTGGACCTTGTGCCTAGGATGCACATTGGAGGATAACTTGGACGGGGCTAGATCAGAGCATATCTCGAAAATAATGAAAATTGTGATGTGATGGAAAAGAAAGAGCCTAAGAGCAGGACAGGCAGGCCTGGTGTGGTCGACGTTGTCTCTGACACCTGTACTGAGTGAAGAGCCTTCCGGTTCAGGTTGCTAAAACCTTGCTACTTGTGGGATGGTGCTTGATGTTTATAAAACTTATCAGGAAGCTGGACTCAATGTCATGGGATGTTGCTTCGAAGTCTTGATTTTTCAGAGGCACAGTTGCTGTTCCCTGTGGCTCCCAGTACTGCAGCCCAGGAGTGGTGCTGGGGTTAATGGTGCTGCTCTCCTTCAGTCAACGCTGGACTCTTGTGCTGTGTATTGTAAAACTGAGATCCTAAGCCTTAGAGGATCCAACAGCTTTTTCTATTGCAATAGTGAAGGCATTGTGAACCATAAGCCAGGAACAGTAATCATATTTTGCTCCTATTGGTTTCTCCTGTACATGTTTTCTCTCAGCTGTGCCCCCTTCCCCTTTATGGGTCACTGCAGCGGTTTAGGGAGGAAGGACCTTTCTGCCCATTCAAACGAACTTTCCCGATTGGGTGTTTATGCTGGGGCACTTGTTTTCAAAATTTTTAACATGATACTGTATAGAGTTAAATTTAATTTCGTGTGTGTCTCTAAATTTGCTTTGGTTTGTTCAAAGCTTAATCATATAATGCAGCTTATTTCATGAGTCATTTTTAATTAGAGAAGACAGAGTTAATGGATGGTTATTGGTAAGACTCCTGCATTATGGAGCAGTTGCGCTGTGTGGTGTCATAGCACTGCTAATTGTGTAATAAGTCATGAACACGGATCTAGGAATGAATCATGTGATAGGGAGGGGGTTGTTGTTTCAGGATTACTTGCTGTTCCATTGCTTAGATGACAAACTTGAGTCTTTTTTTTTTTCCCCCACCCTCTCCTTCCCTTCTGCTGTGATTTATTTTTAGTCTTGTTCTCTGGCTTGACCTGGAAGAAATTTGTTCATTTCAGTGCTGTTGTCAAAGCCCTTGACCATTCTTCTTAAAGTAGTTAACATCCCGAATTGTGCTATGCAGAGGTTATACTGGAGATTTGTGACTGTGTCTCTGGATAACGAAATAGAAATGATGTCTAATGGCTTTAGAGTTACTGCTTTGAAAGCAGTTGTGAATGTGAGCTTAGAAAGTTCAGTTACTTGGTGAGCATCCATCTATCCTTTGGTTTTCCGAATTCAGTACCAAACTGCAATGACAGCCTTCCAGTCTGTGCTTATGTTTTAATGATTCTGTAAAGGGGCTAAAAACCTGCCAGCTGGCAGAAGACTAGGTTTTTTTCACCAAGTAGAGATGGGCAGGGAGGTGAGGTTGGGTGGCTGATGTATTTTGCTCTGGAAAGTTAATGGTTTTGGTCACCATTATTTCTAAGGTTCATTTTCGAAAACAGTCATTAGAAGCATCCATTTATTGTCTTATAATTTGGAGGACTTGACTGGAGAATCCCATACCTTGTCCAACAAAATGCAGTTTCTCACCAAGATTCTGTCATTCCTTAGAGTTGCTGCTTCTTGGGCAAAATAATGGGATTATAGAGAAGTGCAGTTGGCTTCGAGGCACTTTTCTGGTCACGTACTGAGCAGACAACTTTGGGTTACTGGTTACGAGTCACTGTCTTCTGCATAGCTTGAGATATTTGGGATCCTGTTAAGCCTAACCTAATTCTGGCGCTCTGTTTTGTATTATGAACTGCATCTGCATGGTTTAAATATGCTTTATGTTCATCTGTTCACAGTCTTTTAAGAAGAATGAGGGGGTAATCTTGACTTCCATTTTATGTCAGTTTTTCTCTGCATGACAACTAGAATTAAATTAGTGTTCAGGAAAACCACTTCATATGTTTTTTTGGTCAGGTAAATAAAACCATCTGAAGTATGCTGAATAAGAAAAAATGTTTTGTTATTTAATGAAGGAAATAACTTGATTCTTTAAGATACTATCACCGATTCTTACGCCCCGCAATATCTTATACCTCATAGCTCTGTTCTGTTTGGCTTTTAATTCATGAAGTAATAGAGGAAAACAAGCTGCTTCTGTTTTTTAACCTTTTTCATCTGTTTCTTGCATTTGCATAAACTAATTATTGTATTTAACTGGTTGAACAAACTAAACGAGGGTCATATGCTGTCCTCACCTGCAGAAGATGCAGCTGACATCAGAATGTGGGTTTGTAGTGCGGTAAGTTGGGCTTCCCTGTGCTTATCCAGTGCTCTCAGTGTTTTTAAACGTTTATGTAAATGAGCTGAGTAGACTTTCCCACAGCTCTGTTGTTATTTCCAATATAAAGAAATAGAAATTCCAATTTGGTTTACTTTTTAAATGATCAGTTTTTAACCCCGCATGCACATGCTCCTTAGATGAACTATCCCTGTGTTTTAGAATTGAGACGAGAAGCAAAAGAAATATGTGGAGAATATATTATAGAATTTCCAATGCAGGGAAGAGGGGAATGAATTGGTGTCTCACGGTGAACTGCTGTGTCTAAAATATAGGTTACTGTGCATGTTTTTCATTTTCATGAATTTATAAAGATGAAGTGTTTTGACAAAATATGTATAACATCAGTGTAACACAGGCAGAGTGAGAAAAGATGGAGTGATTACAAGCAAGGACACCCATAGTTAAATATCATATTTGTCTCTGATGTGCATGGTGAAATTTTTGCTGCGTCTGTTTCTGAGCACTGATTGTTGGTTGTTGCTCTTAAGAGGATCCAGAGTGATAGCAGAAACGTAATTCAGAGCTTAAATATGGCCAAGTGTTGCAATACTGTCCCTTTCTAAACTACAGGACCGATGAGGATAAGCCATTTATCAGCAAGCTCAGTTTGCTATTTATGTGAAGTCTTTGAACTTCTGTTTTAATAATGGTGCTTGTGATTTGATTTACAATCATGTACAATTTCTCTGCTATAAAAATAAGCTGAAAGATCTGTAAGGATAGGTTAGGCTCTAGTGCGCCTGGGGTGAGCATACCTCTCTCTTGCCTCTGCCTTTATCTGTGGGGGAGTCCGAATCCAATAAAAAAAAAAATCTACTTTGATGCTGAGTTGGCAAGATAAAGTAACTGTTCTGAACATGACTTTTTCACCTTGCTGTATTTTGTGTTCAAAACCTTGAACTCTATCACTTAATGATCTCCAGCAGATTCTTCCTTTGGGAAACTGTTCAGAGTAGACACATTTCTCTCCCTGGAAGTAAGCTATGCATATATATATATATATGTGTATAAAATATGACCTTCATCAGTGTGCTACGTCTGTTGTTAGTGGTGGACCAGTGCATAAAGGTGTAGACTCCGATCTGAGTTCTTGGATCACGTGGAGGTGATACTAAGAGAACCTGAAGTCCAAAATTAAAAGCGTGTTTCATTTTGTAAGGTACATGAAGAACCAGTTCTATCTTTCTAATCTCTCACCTCTTCAAGAGAAGCAAGCAGTAGTAAGAGCTTTTATTCAACATGGTCATGCTCACCACCTCAGGACAGGTCCCTTGGTACAGGGAGGACCGGAGGGATGAGCATCAGCACGACAATGTACATGTCATCTCTCCTTAATAATCACTACCTCTTAACTGACCTGAGTGAACGTGTGCTTAACAGGTGGGCTATGATTGGCAATGGGTTGGTGATACCCTGTGGGTATGGCCAGGTTCTGGGGTGGGGTTAAGAGAGCAGTGGGCTGCTTTGTTCATTTGGCTGTGGCAGCTCAGCACAGTGAGGCAGCCAGACGTGAAAGAGCACAAAAATCTGGTACTCATTCAGTTGTGAGAAAGAAGTGTAGAATATGAGCTGTGTTTCTCTATAGGTGAAATGAAATGATCGTTGCATGGCCATGTTGCCTGGATTGCTTAAGCTGTAGGACTTGGAGAGAGGAAAGGAGAGGTGGGTAGGACACACTGGTGGGCCTGTTCTGAAGGGGCTGTTGGTCCCTGGTTTAGATGGTTCCTAACCAGTGCTGGGGAAGGGCTCCACTAGTTAAATGTGTCACATGTGTGTTCTTCGAGCACGGGTACCAACACTAAATTGTGACATAGACATTTGTAATTATGTAAAAATACTCTCAAAGATGATAAAAGTCTCGGTGATGGTACTTTATGGCTGCTGTTATTGCCATCTGTAGTTCTGGAATAAAGGTGCAATTGAGCTAGCAGTGTTTGCTAGGAAACATAGGTGCTATGTATTGTGAGGTTCCTTTAAATGGTAGCTATGGGGATCGTATATTTGAGAAAGGGATGTAGTAAGTTGTGTTACAAAGCTGCAAGCAAGCCATTTGAAAATGGAGGAAAGGCTGGAGAACTTGCTGTTGAAGCAAATGAAGTAGAAACAATACCTTGCTCACAGCAGAATGTTGACTCAAACTTGTAAGGACTCGGAAAGAAAAAAATAGAGAAGAGCATAGTGGTCTTACAGAAAGGTCTGGGTTGTCAGCAGCAAGGGTAAATAAGAGGTGATGGAATATAGTAGCATGGGAGATGGTTGGTTTTTAAGGTTTTTTTTTTTTTTGGCATAAAGGCAAAAAGTAGTAGATAAATAGTTCAGGCCTTTATTATGAAGGAATGGAAGAAGCAGCAGCCGTGAGGTGGGGGGGAAATGCCAAAGTTGCTTTACTCAGTAGTTTAAGAGAACTTTGCAAATGTAAAGCAGAATAGTCACTCTCCTGAAGAGTTTAAATCTCAGATGGTCTGGCCATGTTTTGCTAAGGGGCTGTAAAATGCCATATTCATAGTATTCATATTTATTCAAATATTCATATTGGATGGCTGTGTTAAGGAGAGGGGTCTAATGAGAGTATGGCCTTTGCTAAAATGAGAAGTTAAAGCCAAATAGAGAAGCCAACACTAGGGATGATAGTTGGCTGGGAATTTGGATGCTACAGATCAGGATATTCTAGAAAAACCTGTTGGACTCTCCTTAGGCTTTTCCACAATAGCAAATGTCAGCAGCCTGAAGCAAGCTGAAACTTAGAGGTGCAAAGCAGTAGAGAATGCCAGCACTCTCTGGTGGCTTGTTTCTGTGGAGTTTTTCTTCTGTGCTAAAGTACGTGGTCTTGGAACGTCCGTGCCTTGTTTTCCTCTTCTTTCTGTGCCTTGTTTTCCTCTTCTTTCTGTGCCTTGTTTTCCTCTTCTTTCTGTGCCCGTTTCCTCTGTGGTTAGTCTTTGAAGTTTTTCTGCTTAGAAGTGATGAATTTGAACTTAGGAGTGTGCTACAATCACAGTGCAGTTCTTGTTTGCAAATATATTGCAGAGCAAAACACTGAAACTCTGGTTGGTGCTTCTCCCAGCGAGCCCTTGGGTCTATATCTTGTAAAGTCCTGTTTCTGGAACCTCATTATTGGAATCATTTTGGAATAGATCAACAAAAATGATGGGAATTATCGATTCAAAAAATATCGAGCTAAATGTGTACTCTGATAGGACTACTGGAATAGATTAAGAGATGCAAATCTAGAAATATTTGCAGGGTTTAAATGTTGAAAAGAGGAATTAAATATTTAGTTATGGCTCTTTCTTAATATTTTGGAAGTAATGGAATGAAGCTAATAATGGATCAGCTTAACTGTATCTAAGGAATTACTGCTAATGAGATAGTGCAGGTTGTGGAAGAGTCTCCCGAGGGGAATGAAAGCCCAGGCGGTTGGGAAGAGCCAATTCCTTTGAAGAAAGTCATTACAGGAAGCGATCTTGCTTGAATGGGAAGGTGAGACTAGACCCGGGTGACTTTTAAGTAGTTCCTGTGTTTACTGTTCTGTCTCCGACTTCTTCTGCGGTGGTTTTTGCACAGCTTTATGCATACCCAGTTTATTCTCTGTCCTGTTTAGTCTTTAAAATGGGATCTTGCCGTTTTCACATATCAAACAAGATATATCAGGGAGGGAGATGCAGAGCTTTATCCTTGTGTAGGTGAGAAGCAAACTGGAGTAGACTTGATCACTGTGGAAGGAGCTCTAAAGAGTTTAGGCAAAATACTAGGTTCCCATTCACTGAAGAATTGATGGCTGGGGCTGACAGTTAATCCTGCATAAGCTATCAGAGAGTGGGAAGCCCACATATAGCCTCTGTTTACATGTGCTTATTTTTCTGTCCTTTTCAATGCTTTAATGCAAATGCTTCAAGCATTTTTCAAGCCTGTAGGATTTGTCACAATCGCTACCTTGTTTTGTCTGTCCCCCTCCCTAGCATTGAAGAACAAAGACCTTCCAGTGCCAGCAGGGCCGGAGCACAGTGGCAGCGTGGGCACATGTGGGGCAATGTAATTAAACTGGTCTCGTTTATGATTTCTAATCCCCAAAACATGACGATCTTAAGCATTTTGAACTTAAAAACCTAGTTTTAGAATAGTGTTTCCTAGTTCATTTATTTCAGTATTATCAAACACATTGCCAGGTTACCTATGCATGTTATACCAATTAAAATAATGAACAATAAAATACTTTCAGACTATGCTTTTTGTTGAGAGCTCCCTGAGACCAGCAGAGAAAAAGGTAATGAGTCTCTGTTCTATCTTTCCTGATGAAATGAAGCAAAAGAAAGGTGAGTCTGTTGCTTTCTCAGGCTTTGTTTATTTGAAATTAAGACCAGTTTTGAAGTAAATGGGGTTAGCACTAAGCTGTTTTAACCTAACAGAGCTCTTGGACTCGAAGACTCTTAGAAGTCTGAGTATCTGAAAGGCAGGTATTGTTGGTAAGAACAGCTGACTGAATTGAAGAGCAAAGTCCTCTGTTTTGCAGTAGCTATGAATACAAAGCCACGGTTATTTATTGAGAGAGGGTTTTTCAGAGTTATCTTACAGAAAGAGGGCGTACACGACACTCGGCATCTTAATTGCTGATGGGCTGACATTCGTATTGTTGAAGACGCAGACACTTCAAATATTGGCTTTATGAAGAGTCTTCTGCAAAGAGTTTATATTATAAATACAAAACAACAGTGAGATACAGAACCTGGAGTACACCCATCATTTTTGAATGCTTATGTATTTGAAAGATATTTTGTACTTAGATAACTGAAATAATTTGTTGTTCAGTTCGGATTGCTTGCATGTGTCTCAGTGGAGGAAAAGAATGACAAACAGCCTTATGGATTCTTTGAGGGGCTAATAGATCTGTGAGGTCAGGCACATTTTTTTTTTCTGGATTTCTAATTTGAGGACTTTCTGCCTCAAAACACAAGGGGACTACAGGCAAACAATGTGATTTCTTTGAATTGCCTTTTGCTGTAAGTTAGTTAAGTTAGTACTGTCTTTATGACTTGGAATAGCAGGAGTAAAAGAACAAATCAGAAGAAACAAGATATTAAAAGCAAAATACCACGTGGACTAAAATACAAGAGTTTTAGTTCTAGAGAAACTTGATAGTGTTGTGTAACAGTTACAATAAAATTCCAGGATGTCATTCAAATCAACTTGGTTGTGTCTGAGGTTATATTTTATGTTGCTTATGCCAAAGATGGGCATTTGCTATATTCTCTTACCGGCTGATATCAGAAACGTGTAAGAGGGGTTTCACCCGTGGGTATCTTAAAACATAGCTATGCATGACTAGTTTCTGCTGGTAAGACCATTACCGAGCCTGGCCTGACACTCCATCTATGCAGGCAAAGCAGAAAAGTTGCTGTGGAGGTAGTCTGCTGATGGAAGCTTAAATACTTTTCAGGTTATTATGCAATTGTTGACCATGGCATGTGTGGATACAGTAACTTTTTTTAAGTTATCTGTTGCTCATGATTTAAAAATTTGCTGATGTGGCTACCCACCAGAACTGATCTGAGTTGTTGGGAGGTAAAGTCTACCTATAATGTTATTAAAAATAAAATTTAAAAAACAGGTCAGTACATGATTTAATGTAGTGACCAGTCTGTATGTGTTACTATGAGTGCGCATAGTTTCCCCAAAAAACCTAGATAACATTTGACAGAAGACAGCACAAGGACACCTGTACATTCATTTGCCAGGAGAGCCTTGCTGCTGTAGATTAAACTACTGCCTTTCAGTATTGTTGGTAAAATTTATTCTTATGGCTAAAGGCATTAAATCTAGGTTGTCCTTCATACAAGAACTGATATGTGTGTACTGGTATATAAGCTAAGGGAGTATTTCTGTTTCATGAGATGTATGAGATTTCCCCTGTTTCTGCATTCTCTGTCACTGGGTTTATTATTCTGGTTTCAGCTCCACTGTGAAGAAAGTTCTGGGAGTAGCAGAACTCTCTCATTTAACTATTCACGAAGTTTGCCAATGCTTTTTATAAAACCGGTACCACAGAAGGGAATGTGGGTATCGTTATAAGTCTGCACTAGGAAATTATTAAGATTACGTTGATCAGAGAAAACCTCACGCCCCTACAAAATGTGCTGTACAACAAAACTGACTTTTAAAGTACCAAGTATGTGTACAGTTTCTTTCACTTACTGAGACACAATTGCAGTTGTATCCATAGAAAACTGTTTCTTTTAACTTCAGTCCCCAGGAATTTTTTCTGCTGTTTTCTTGTTTGGCTTGTTGAGGTGAAGCTTGAGAGATTGTATTACTTGCCTGTCAGCCAGCCTGGTCCCAGCTTTTGAATCTGTTGGCTGATGTCAGCCAGATTTGACAGCTTGGTAGAGGTCTCGAAAATAATGAAGATGCGTTGTTCAGAGGAAACAGACGGCTGCAAAAGAGTCTGCAGAGCTCTCCCGAATCAGGGGTAGGCTGCAGCCCTTACTAGCTATCACAGGATCCACCTAGGAACCTCCCCTCAAACCAGATCCAAAGGACTGCAGTTGTGCTGCTTGATGTACAATGTGTATTTGTTAAGTTTTAGACTTTATTAGTGTAAACATGGCTTCAGTAATTTAAGTATGGGCTTGTAGCCATGTCAGTCAACAGCATGGGGTCACTGAGCTCAGGATATGCTGGGCTATTGCCCTGCTATGGAGATAATCGTATAGTACCAGTGACTCAAGCCACAGTGGATTCCCAAAATCTTCTGATTAAATCAGATGGCTTGAATTGTTCTGATTTTAGGTCTCAGCCAACATTATATTGAAACTACTTATTCATGTTTATGGAGAAAATTACTTTAACCCAAAGGGTAATGAATATGTTTTATATACAGACCACCAGATTTATGTTTTTAACTGGGCCTAGATATGGAATCACATTTTAAAAAAAATGTACTTTCTACAAAATTATTTTATAAGCATTGAAGAGGTTAAAAAAACCCAAAACCACCAAATCAAACAAAAATGTCTGGACAGGAAAGAGAAATTGTATGATAATTCAGATTGCACCAACTTTACTTTTCCTGTTGTTACACAAGGTAACAAAGATTTTCTTGTGTAGGAGAGTTTTTGTTTGATTTTTTAAAGAATATGGTTGGATTGGATGTTCCCCTTTTAAGAGTTACTCAAAGGAAAATGCTCTTGGTCTGTGTAATTCAATGGGACACCAGGGCAAATGTACAGTTAGTATGTTGCCAAGCTACAAGAAAAAGCCAAGTTCTTTGTGTGACACACTTTGTGCTTGCTTTTCAGTTAAATCTACCTTGAATTCTCCTGGTCATTAAGCAACCCTCATGCTTTCACTTTGTGACCCCAGAAATACACATGGGTAGTGAACAAGTGGAGTGATAAACCAGCAAATCCATAACATTGTGCCTAGAATGTGGACGTAAGAAGTAACAGGCACTTTGCTGAAAAGAAGAGCCATTGAGCATAGTTGAGTTGCTTTTAGAAGCGCTCAGACTATGTTATTGAGTGGTTGAAAAACAAAATCGCACACCTGCTCTTTAGTATAATCCTTTTCCAGTAGATGTTCCATTAGATGTCTACAGGTAAGTGAATTTCCTAGAGTATATTTTGTAGACCCTCCCTCTCTTTTGACACAGAGGTGCTCCGCAGGCAGTTCAGGTGGTGCCTGTGGCCTGTCAGTGCAGCCTTGGAGGTTTGCTGACATGGTCTTTTGAAACACAATTTGGGAAAACTGACTGCACTTTCTGTCATGTCCTTTTTTGTTTTCCCCTCCCACCCCCCAGATGAAATGCACCTCATTATTTCTGTTCTCTTCTTGGTGTCATGTCTGACAGGTATTATGGTAATCACAACTGATTCCCATAGTATCTATTTAATGGAAAACATAATATCATGATTTTCTAATGAGATAAGGTATAATAAATGCTGTAGTGTCTGAATAAAACAGAACAGATTAATATAAGCCATTGTTTAAATAACTGAACCTTCCACTGAAGGACCTTAAAGGAAGGAACTTAAAGATAAGCTTGGACAAAGATCAAATGCATTTTCTGTGTCTGTAATAGGGATTTTTCTAAAGCTTCTCTTGTTGATTTATATTTGAGGTAACTGCTTTTCCATGCTTTTCTCCATTCTCTTTGTGGGAGGATCTTCAGAAAGTCTTGTGGAGGACTGAGTAAGTGACATAATGAACAGGGGTCATTGAAAGTTGCCCTGAAATCTGGAGATACTGCTGACATTTGGCTTCCTGTAGTATGATTTTGACTAGATGCTCGTGGAGGTGCAAAAACCACTCTGGTCTTTACCCTGAAAATAAGCAGGGAATATAAGGGAAGTAGAGAAAGAAACTTGACATAGAGGTATCTATAATGCAGCTTCTTCCACGAAGCTGCCATGTTTTGGTATAGTTGCTGAATCATCTTCACTTTGGGGAAATTCTTCATAACCCACATGCCCTTTGCGATGAAGAGAAATTATTAAGACTTTGCCCAAGTAAGCTGTTGACCAAGTTATCCCGTTGCAAGGCAAGTACACTAGTTCTTTTAAGTGTATCTTGGTACTAATACTGATATGGTTTATATTAAAGTGTCAGTGTTAGTTGAAATAGTGTTTTTGATTTTTTTCCCTCCTTTTATTTTTTCTTTCTTTCCCCTTCTTGCCATTAATTGCTAGATGACTAGCTGAATTTAGCAATAGTCGAAGGTTAATAACAGCACTGGGCTGATGTATTTCCTGGTGTCTGTGCCAAGAAACTTGCCTGCTTGAGCAGTTTGTACTTTGGTTAGGGGCCACGAGATCACGGGTATAAGTTTCCTTCCCTTGTGATCTTGGGACTCCACGTGGTGTATGAAACAGCAGCGAGAACAGCCTGGAGGCTGGCCCTAAACACTGCTGTGTGAGCAGATTGGGCTTCAGGAGAAGCAAGCTTTCTTAAGTCATCAGAGTGTTAATTTTGAGCTAGTTTGGCAGCTGGCTCCTTTATGTTGCTTTGTAATGAAGGGGATGGAGTTTGTGGGGGCAGCGTCTTTGGGTAGTGGCTGGGGCTTGTCTCTGGGCTGAGTTAGGGCTGGTGGTTCCTAGGGGTGCTGGAGGAGCAGCTGGTTGCAGTAGGGTTCTCTTAGCCCTGAAGGTTCTCAGAAGGGAACCCAACACTGCAATACAGCTGTTCATAGCCTGAACCTTTAATTAAGGTGGAACTTGCAATCAAAACTTTCTGAAAGGGACTCAGCCCCTGCTGAACTGCATTAAATGAGTGCCTGGAAATAGCTGGCATCATGCAAACAATTGTTTTTTATGGGATCCTCTCAAACTCTTTATGTGTACAATAAATTATACTGGGCTGTCTCATATTAAAATGAAGTTTAGCGTTTGATTTCTGTTAATTCTTTTCACTTCTCTCAGGTTGGCTTATTGATTCTGATCATAGAGTTCGTGTTTCAGGTTGTCCTCTCCCTATCTCTTCCCCTACAAAAATGCAAAATTCTATTTATGAATTTTTTATTGGCTAGTGCTTTACAAGGCCTTTCTTTTTTTACTTTGAAATCCTTATTCTTTAATAATGTTTAGTAATATTATTATTAGTGTTATCACAAAAATTAATGGCTGCAGACTTCTCAGAATATTGTGTGGTTCATATATGGGTGTTAGACTTCAAACATTTTGTTTCAGTTTTTTGATTATTGAGTAGCTTTAGGTTTTGTAATACAGAGAGCTGGCTAGGTCTGGGAAAGAAAGCACCAACATATTTTATTGTTTTCCCCTTGTATACTTCAAGCATGAGAAGTCCGGATGAAAAAGCAGTAATACTGGCCCAAACTTCTTTCTGCCTAGAGTCCTTCCAAACTTCTTAGAGGAAGCAGGTTACAAATTATATTTGAAACAAATTTTCAGAGTAAGACAGACTATTTAATTGGGCCACATTAGTTATTACACCTTCACTGAGCAAATAGTTTCAGACAGGTAGAGACTGTTGAGGAAGCAGGATCAATGGTAGCCATCCACAGGCAGCATTACTGTGATGCCAAAATTTTTCCTACTGAAAAATACCATTGGAAACTTCCCCATTTCCCTGTTTATTACCTGTAGCTGTATTTTAGTAATTCAGTCTCTAAAGTATAGGCCTAGTAAAAGCTACTAAGGATGACATGGAAATGACTAAGAGGCATCTCTTAAGGCATGCCTCTAACGTTTTTCTATGGTAGATCTAAATTCAGTTGTATAATTAATGCTGTAATTATTACAATTATATATTTTATTAGCTTAGAAAATAACTTAATGTGTTGATATTTAAATAAGTAGTTTTAGTTGCCTGATCTTTATTCATTAATGTAGATTTTTAAAATGGGTTTTTGCTTTTCTTTAGAATTTCTACTGGAAAACCAAATGTGAATAGAGGGTATCTATAGAGTTGGGTGATCTGGTGCACCATAAGGAAGAAAATGTCACACTAAAATCCTGAACTCGGGTCTCCTGGTACTGGGAAGAAGTTTCTCTTTTTCATTTTTGGTTGGTGCAAGCGGATATCCAGTAATTGCTGAGATATAATGCAATATGGTAAAGCATCACTTTATTGCTTTAAAGCCCTCTGCTTTCCTTTGCAGCAGTTGCACACCAGTTTGTCAGGTGACGTAGCAGATGGTTTTGGAACAGGCGTGTCTGTTAGCATTTGGGGAGTGAGGTTTTGAATGGTGTATATAGCAGTCTTCCTCTTCTGGCTCTTTTTTTCATGTGCATGGTTTTAATAACACAGGAGATGTTATGCTCAGGGTTGTCATTCAAGAGCAGCCGGTATTACTCTTAGGACTAACTGTAATGAAATCCCATCTCTAGCAAGCAGGTTGATACATGCTGGCTTTAGACACTAAGCTAACGATTTTTTATGACAGTTTTGAAAACAGTCAGAAACAACTGATGTGAAATAGATGCGGGTGCATGGAAACACTGCTGCAGAACTGGACTTTTTTTCTTCCTGGAATTGTTGTGCTCTGGGAAGCAACAAACGTGTAACAGTCCCTTAGTAGCAGAGCCTTTCTCCTGCACTGCCATGATGCATCTCAGCTCAAAAAATATGTTTGGTACCTCATTTCTAAGACAGTTTTAAATCCTGGCACTCTGTGGTTTAAATATTTAGTCCCTGTTACCTAGGCCACGTGGGTAAATGGGGACTACTGCTACTAGGATGGTGGTAAGAGATTGGGGCTTATCTTGTAATGTTCTGTTTTGCATATCCTTAGAGCCACATAATTGACTTCACTGGGCTTTGGATCAGAGTACTTCAAATTAAGAATAAACCACGTAATTGACTTGCAGAATCAAACTTATGACGCAGGTTTGCACAAGCTGCTGCTCTGTTTCTAGATGAAGGGATTTGCAGGCAAGCCCAAGTTCTTCAAATATGTCCTGTAGCAATAAATAAACATTGGTCACAACAATTAAAAAAATGAAATAAAAATGAATTCACTTGGTAATTGACTGTGGCAAGCAACCTATTGAGTGGAAATATGACTGTGATATGTTGTATTTAACATAACTCAAGTCTCTGTTTTCTTTCAGGGAGAAAGACCTTAATGCAAAGTTTATTATTTCAATGGAAAAAAATAAAACTACAATCACAAACTTAAAGGTGAGTAAACACAATTTAGAAAAGGAAACCCTCTCTGAATAGCTGCCAGAATGTGACTGGACAAAACAGTGGTGCTTACTGCACTGTGGAAAACAGGCTATAGTTTTTAAAAAACAGTGTTGAAGTCATCCTTTGGGGAAACAGGTTAAACTGTTAACTTGCTGCACCGCGGTTTTCTGAAAACCGCTCTATAGACTGTATCTCATAGGTTTTTCTAAGGTTTATCACTCTGGTCATTACTTAGCTGGAAGGTGAAAGCCAACAATTGAAGAAAGGTATATGCCTGGTAGCTACTAAACCTTTGCTTCATTTGTAGAAGTAGTCTTTTGGAAATGCCATGAAAATGAACTAAACCCAAAGTACCCATCATTTGCTATAATATTTTGATGATATGTTTTAGCATTTCTCTCAGCAAGAGAAATCATGCACAGCAAATAGGTTTTTGCAAGATAGTTTCCAATGACAAATACATGAAAAGGAATGTCAGTGTGTTTCGACTGATTTGGGTAGCAGTGAATATTGCTGAAATACCATGCTAGCTGTCATGTCTTGAGCATGATGATAGCCTGAAGCAGCTGGTGTGTAACGCCATTTTAATTGTGACTCCACATTGAAATGCTGTTCACAATGCAAAGGTGCCTCTGACTCCTGTTAATTATATGTGTAGGATAATCCCTTCTACTCTGAATTTCATATACTGGACTGATTTAACTAAATATAAGTATTGTGACAAAAAT
>WEKW01016576.1:1695-14681 GCA_013389905.1 Sula dactylatra | reverse complement strand
TTTGAAACTGAAGTTTTTCTGGTTTCCTTATAGTTTGCTGCAATTTGACAGGAGATTTGTTTTCTTTTGTATAGCATCTTACAGTAAACGGCTGTAGATTACCTTCTGTTAGTTCTGATTGCTCTGCTTATAAAATTTACTGTTACATTATTTAGTGCAACAATATAGAGAGATAGTCAGAAGAGGTTTATATTGCTAATGAGTANCAAACAGCTCAAGTGGCTACATAAAAAATCAGCCTGAAATGGGAAGAAACTACTTGAGCCATAATCAAAGCAATTCTCTGAATGTGAAATGGAGGCAGGGGAGGGTGGGGAGTGAGGAGATGGTAATTAAGGAGTAAACTGAAGTGTTGGTTGGAATTTATTTTTTTTTTCTAGTAGCCCACATTTTAAAAGGATACAGTGACAAGCAGAGACAAAATAGTGTGAATCAGTTGTAGTGCCTGAAATAAACTGACTTTGGAGCAAATGGACTGATGCTCCTGAAACTACTTCTTAGTCACCGAGCAGCAAGGAAATAAAGTTTGTGTGCATTGGTAATATGCAAGGACAACTGCTCTCCGGAAGGTTTTCTGGCTGTTTTTTCCCCTTCCTGAAAAGAATACTTGTTTGCATTTTGGAAATGCACTTTATGACTGCATAGTTTTCCTTAAATAAGTTTAAATAATTTTCTAAAAAGTTATAAATATTTAATATTTCTACTCCAATACCTTGCCACAATTAAGATTTCAGCGTTGGAACCAATGGTGTCACTTGTAACAAAGTTACATAAATATAATGATGGCTTAAACAAAAATACTTTTATCAGTGGGGAAAATGGAATACCATCACTTGTGTTGAATTTGAATATATTAAGGCTATGCAAAGTTGTTCTTGTTATTTTTTTGCGAAGCCTGCATGCTGCTCTGAACTTGATGAAAAATTGCTCCTGCTCTTGACTATTTGCTGTATGGCTTATCAGGAATCACTGTCTAATGATGTCTAAAAAAACTCAAGTTTCTACATTAATCATTGTTTAATACTTATACAATTTAAATGAAAGGAATTGAAATCCCTCTTTTTTTATAGTGTTCTTTCACTGTGACAGCCTCCCTGACTTCCTCACAACCACACAAGTAATGACTCTGTCTTCAGAACTGCAATAGCAAAACCAGCAGTCAGTGATCTGCCTTTCTACATGGCTGTATAGCATTGGTCATGCCCAATACAAGACAATTAAAGCTGTCGGAGACTGTAATTTACTGCCCTTTTCCTTAGTTATTGCAGCCAGGAATCTCCATGGGTCCTTTTTGTTCTCCATGGTCAGATTTCATGTGTAAATGCACCCATGTCATCTTGTGACATGTAGTCAGACTGTGGCCAGAGTATATTCCTGGGCCCAGATACTGAATAGCAGCCAGGGAATTAAAAATTTTGCAAACAGCAATGACTCAGTTCTGGAAAATTACACTAAATTCTGGGGGGGGAGGAAATCAGGCAAATTAGCTACTGTTCAGTGTGGGGGGGGCAAACACAGACAAGACACGTCTCTGAATGTGTCTTAAAATAATCATGTTTAAAGTTACTGCTGTATAGAAAGGTGTCCTAATTAGAAGGAATATCTCTGTGAATGAAAGCATAGAAACTGACTGAAACAGTTCCTGGTTTGTTTGCATGCAAATTGCATTTTGTTTAAGCAACAAAAACTTACTAAACTTTTGGAAATGAGTTAAGTGCATCATAAAATTTAGACTGCCAATTTTAAGTACACGAATGTGGAAGGAGTATTTTTCAGGACTAATATGTCCTCTGCAGTGGAGGTTCTGTATGATAAAAAAACTAAAATATTATTTGCTGCTAACTTAATTCTCATAAAAATCATTGTATTTGTTTGGCAGTTTCAGAACTTACAGACAATAAATCTGAAGTTTAAAAAAATTTTTGAAAAAGAGTAGCTTCTATTTTAAGTTTCTGCTTGTATTTTATTTTACCTTAGCTGAAATCTAACTATGGTCTTTAACTTGAGTCAACTGCAGAATCATTCCTGGGTGGCTGAACTACACCTGACCAAATGGAATAAGTGTAAGTGTCAAGGTGTTGGTAGTGGAGGTAGGAAGGGGAGACTGTGAGAGGAAACGGGGCTGCCATGTGCTGGGCACAGCTGGTTCTAGTCAACTCCGTAACAGACCCATCATAGGATACAGCTGAGCCCATTAGCCAAGTTGGTGGCACCTGTGTGAAAACAGTTAAGAAGGGGCAGACAACACCAAGGGGGATGGAACAGGGCAGAGGAGGAAACAATAAAGTAGAAGAATAGGAGTTGCTCCATGGCAAAACAGGTGAATCCCTGAAGGTACTGCACCTTCCAGGAGCATGGCGCATAGGAAAGTGAGAAACAAGGAGTGGCAGAGAGAAACCACTAAGCACTGACCCTGACAACATGCAGTCTTCCTTGCCTTGCTGAAGGGACTGAGTGTAACTTGTGGCAATAGCAAGGGAGCAGAGATGTCTGGAATGAAGACGTGGAGACTAGGAAGTGTGGAGGTGAGGTATTTGAAGTGAAGTGAACCTGGAAGTGAAGTTGGGTCCAGCAAAGGAGAAGGAAAGGTGGTTTTCCCTAAGTATTTAGATGTCATCTTTTGTTTTCTAATACTTGAATCAGTATTTAAATTTAGGTTTTATTAATTGGCAATAAATGGAACTTAAATCTCCTAAGTTGAGTCTGTTTTGCCTGCAACAGTAACTGATGAGTTATTTCCCTGTCTCTATTTTGATTCATGAGTTTTCTCATTCTTGCCCTTTCTGTTTTCTCCCCTGCCCTGTGGGGAGTGAGAGAGCTTCTGGATGTGGCTTGGTTGCTAGCAAGAGTCAACTCACAACACCCAAACGTATTCAATGGAACTAATAAAAAATAAATCAACACTAAATCAAAATAAATGTCAGTTGATGCTCTGTCCTTGACTCTTCTTTTTTGAACTGTTTCACTGTGCAAATGATAATATTCATATTCACTGTGCAGATGATAATCTAAGAATTCCTTGGCCTCTAAAAGAGACAACAACCATGTCTTCCCCTATCCCTGAAAGAATTTGTCTTACAGGTGTGTCATAGTTTAAGCTGGGATAGAGTTAATTGTCCTCACTGTAGCTGGTATAGTGTTGTGTTTTGAACTTAGTATGAAAATAATGTTGATAGCACACTGATGTTTTAGTTGTTGCTAGGTAGTGTGTACACTAGTCAAGGACTTTTCTAGCTTCTCATGCTCTGCCAGGTGCACAAGAAGCTGGGAGGGGAGGGGATACAACCAAGAGAGCTGATCTGAATTGGCCAAAGGGATATTCCATATCATGTGATGTCATGACCAGTATGTTAGCTGGGGGGAGTTGGCCGGGGAAAGCAGCGATGGCAACTCGGGGACTGGCGGTGTCGGTCAGTGGGTGATGAGTGCTTGCAGCAGTGGTGGATTTTTTTTTTCTTTTCCCTTTTTTCCCCGGGTTTCATTCCTCTCCCTAGTTATTTTCTTTTTTATTATATTATCATAGAATTATTTTTATTATCATAATCATTATTGCTGTCATTACCTTTGCCACCATTACTATTTTATTTTAATTATCAAACTCTTTTTAGCTCAACCCACAAGTTTTCTTGCTTTTGCTCTTCCAATACATTCTCCCCCATCCCACTGGGGTGGGGGGAGTGAGCAAGTGGCTGTGTGGTGCTTAGTTGCTGGCTGGGGCTAAACTTCAACAAGGTGTGATGACTGCCAATGTCTAGGCTGTTTGTAATTGACAATGGCCTCCTAAGCACAAGAAAAATAAAAACAGCACTGTTGCACCTGGGACCAAAATCAGAAATACAGTTATACTTCAGCCTTGAATGACTGTGAAGGTGTTTGCTTAGAGCTTGCTTTCTCAATGCATGCACAACCTACCTGACCAGCATATAATAAGACCCATTTAATTGAATTAAACTGAATTTGATGAGGTAATGGTGCACACATAGCCTCTGTTTACTCTTCTGATCTAGCTTCCATAAATTCTGCATTCCTGTGGTTCCCCTCTGACACTAAACAGTTTCAGTAGGTTATCTCCAGAGGGATAGTTCTCCTTTAGAAAAACAAATCTCAAGATTCATATTGATAAACTGATGTATTAAAGTTAGATATTTCTGCTTGTAAAGACTGAAAGGTGACTGCCAATAGGAACAAACTTCCAGAAAGATATCACAGAAGCTAGAGGAATTCCACAAATTGTAGTTTGAGGACAGCTGAAAGACTGTATAAAGCTCAGATGAATTCCTGTTCTCTATCAAATCTATAGTCATTGCATATTCATTCCCCCAGTGTCGCTACTGATAACATTCTATTTATCAAGGGGTTTGTGCATGTTTAATAGAAAGGATTCAGTTGTGAAACTAAAACTAGAATTTAAGAGACTTTTCTATGGAGAAATTGTGTGCAGAAGAAACACATAGCCTTAGAGTATTAATATGCATCGAATTCTACTCAGTAATAAATGGTTATCATCATAGAAACTATCCAGGATGGCACAGCAGAACTTAATCATGCCTTTCCCAGCTTACATGTGCTACTTCTGGCACTATTTTTTGTCTGTAGATTGTTCTACGAATATTTTTCACTGTATGCATAAATGTATGTTATACCTTTCCTGTGCTCAATATACAACATTTTGATTATTTTTGCTATAACTTAGCACAGCATTTGTCTCAAAACAATATCTGGGAATTAAGTGTTGGGAATGTAGAAAGGTAAGGAATATTCCAAATGTTGCACCTATTGTGTGTTCTTATGTAGTTGGCAATAGTATTCAGTATCACTACAGAAAAAGTTAAAAATAAGTATATGGTATATTTGGTCTATGAAATTCAGATTGATCTCTTTTGACCTTCAGTTTTATGTGAACTGTATATTTGTATAGGTGAAGCACTTGTTGAACAATTGCTTTAGTTCAGTGAGCTGAGACAAGTATATCTTCTGCATTAGGAATGCACAATTTACCTTTATTTTTTATCTTCAGGCAGCATGAGTCTTTCAGATAGAGCAAAGAACACAGCCAGAGCTGTTTGCCTGAGTACCCTTTTATACATCTTTCTCTTGCACGTGATGTGGCCAAATGCAAAGAGATAATGTTCTAGTTTTCAAATCGCCAGCTAGGAAATTCCTACTTTGAAACTGCAGCTGTCTTGGATGCTAAGTGGGGTACATGTGTGAAAAAAATGGTGATGGAAAGTAAACTGGCAAGTGTGAAGCCTTTATTATTCTTTGGCAGTAATCTTTTCCATTTAAAATTGGTAGATGGAACTAATTTTTTTCAGTAGTGTTAAGCGGCAGCAATTTTAGTAAAACTGAATATCGGTAATAAAAAGTACTCCCACTTACACTAAAAATATACTGAAATTAGGGCTTTATGGAATTACCTGTGAAAGTGTTTATTTTCTAGCAACAGGTCTTTCCTGAGCTGACTCTATCCATGAAATTTATGCAACAGAAGAGAGTTGTTCTCCAAGGAGAATCCCTTTGGAATTCCAAATAAACAGTACTGGTCATGTTTCCTTTCTCCATTTCACTGTTATCACTTCAAAGAATTAGAGCATGCTTCTGCAGTACCTCAGCAGCAAAAGGAAAATCAAGGGAACTATGGCTCCAGTGCTTAGTGAGGCAGGAGACCTCATAGCAAAGGATACAGGAAATAATGAGAGACAATGCCACTTTCACCTCAAGTTTTACTGGTGTGATTCATCCTGAAGCCTCTCTGACTTCATGGTAGATTCTGCAGGAGTTAAGTGTTACCTGCAGTAGAAGAAGATCAAGTCAGGGATCACATAAACTGATTGAACATGCAAAAGTCCATGGGACCAGGCGAATTGCCTCCAAGGCTTCTGAGGGTGCTGGTAGATGTCACTGTGAGGCCACTCTCTAACATCTTCAAAAGGTCGTGGCATTTGGGGAAAGTTCCTGATGTTTGGAAAAAGGCAAATGTCACAGCTATCTTCAGGAAGGACAAGAAAAAGGATCCAGGGAACTACAGTCTGCTCTGCCTCCACTCTGTTACGAGGAGGATTATGGTGCCAGTTCTTCCAGAAACTCTATCCAGAATGAAGAATAGGAAGGTGATGGGAATCAGCCAGCGTGTCTTAGAATAGAGCACACTGTGCCTGGCCATTCTTCTGTAATCAGATGGCCAGTGGTGTGGATAAGAGGAAATCAATGAATATTTTTTACTTTGATTCTAGCAAGACCTCCCATAGTATCCTTATAGCCAAATCGGATAGATGTAACTAGAAAACTGGGTAGACTGCTGGTCTCAGAGGGTTGTGATCAATGGTACAGAATCCAACAGGTGGCTAGCGTTCCTCAAGGGTGGATAGGGGGCTGATAATGTTTTAACGTCTTCAGTAATGACTGGGGTAATGGGAGGAAGTACACTGAACCAAGTCTGCAAATAATTCCTGGCTGAACATAAGTCAGCAGGTCACCCTTGCGGCGATGAAGTCCAACTGCATGCTTGGCTGTATTAGTAAGAATGTAGCCAGCAGGTTGAGGGAAGTGATTCTTCCCCTCTGTTAGCACTTGTGAAACCAGTTCTAGATACTGTGTCCAGTTTGGGCTTCTTCAGTATAACAGCGACAAAAACACATTGATACACTGAAACAAGGCTAGTTGAGGGCCTTAAAGATGTTTGGGGGCGTTAGGCACACAAAATAAAAGAAAAGGCTGAGAGCGCTGGGTTTGTTTAGCCGTAAGCACAGGAGCAGACTCGGGGAGACCTTCTGAAGATATTAGAGTGGCCTCACAGTGGCGTCTGCCAGCACCCTCAGCATTGCTGCCTTCAACTAGCTATTAGGAGAGTGTTGGGAAGGCAGACAGACTCTTCTCAAAGTCTCCTCACAGGCTGCAACAAGGGAAATTAAAATTTGATGTAAAGAATCACAGAATCACAGAATGGTAGGTGTTGGAAGGGGCCTCAGGAGATCATCTCATCCAACCCCCCTGCTTCAGCAGGTACACCTAGAGCAGGGGGCACAGCACCACGTCCAGGCAGGTTTTGAACGTCTCCAGGGAAGGAGACTCCACAGCCTCTCTGGGCAGCCTGTTCCACTGCTCTGTCACCCTCACAGTAAAGAAGTTTTTCCTCATGTTTAGGTGGAACTTCCTGTGTTCCAGCTTGTGCCCATTGCCCCTTGTCCTGTCATTGGGCACCACTGAAAAGAGTCTTGTCCCATCCTCTTGACACCTGCCCTTCAGATATTTATAAGCATTGATCAGATCCCCCCTCAGTCTTCTCTTCTCCAGGCTGAACAGACCCAAGTGTCTCAGCCTTTCCTCATAAGGGAGATGCTCCAGTCCCCTGATCATCTTGGTAGCTCCTGGACTTGCTTGAGCAGTTCCCTGTCCTTCTTAAACTGGGGGGCCCAAAACTGGACACAGTACTCCAAACGTGGTCTCACTAAGGTAGAGGGGGAGGATAACCTCCCTCAACCTGCTGACCACACTCCTTTTTATGCATCCCATGATACTGTTGGCCTTTTTGGCCACAAGGGCACAGTGCTGGCCTAGGGTCAGCAATGACCCTGGAAATGGTAAATAACTGTTTTTATTTTTTTTTTTTTTTTCCACTTTGAGGGTGGTCAAAAACTGGAACAGGTGCCTAGAGAAGTTGTGGCATCTCCGTTCTCAGATGCATTCAGAAGTCACTGAACAAGGCACTGAGCATCTTCATAGAAATCAACCCTTTTTAAAATCTGATTGTGATTAGGTGGTCTAGAGAATTCCCTTCTGAGCTAAATTATTTTGTAATTCTATCACTTGTCAAACAAGACTACACTTCACAAAAGCTATGTCTGTTGTTTTGAAGGTGTTTGCCACTTCTATTACTTATTATTATTAGAGTAGTAAATACAGGAGCTTTTCTAGAAGTTATCATTACATGTGCCACATTCCAGGCCTTATATTCTGGGGTCATTTTAGAGCAGGTGTTACATATTGCAGTTTGTGATTCACTGGTTCATCCTTGAGTTCATTCAGTAATTCCTGGATGAATGACGTTTGTTTCTCATGAGCTGTTGTTCCTTTTTCAATTAGTTACACTATCTTTTCTATGCGTACTTCAGTTTGAGATGGTTCCTCTAGCTGGTCACTCTCCATGCCCTCCCAGACTATTTCAGCAGGGGTAACTCTGCACTGAATACAAATTCAAATAAGTCATTTAGATTCTCAGCAATTGCATTGTTGTCTTTGCATGCTCCTGTTGTGCTGATCCTTTTATTCTTCAAAGTCTCTAGGAGGGATACTACTCTGGATGTATTTGAGGGAAGATTTATTACTAGCTTTCATGTGTTTTGCTAGTTGTCCCTTCTTGGCCAGTCTTTCTTGTGTTTTTTACATTGAGCTTGTCAGAATTTATTATCCTTTCTATTTTATCCATTTGGTCATGATTTCAGCTTTTTGAATTACACTTCTTCTGGTAACTGCTCTTCAGCCCTGCTGGCTTGCTTTTATTTGAGTTTTCATTCCTTCCCTTCACGTCTGTTTTCCAGGGTGTTCATCTGCTGCCTGCTCCCTTGTGATTAAACCCTGATCTGCTTTTGGATTCTTCTCTTGAATCTTAGTCTTGCAAATGACAAATGGACAGTGTGCTGCCTGCATGGCAGGAGTTAAAATCTGGAAGCAGACATTCAACTTCTTTTCTTTCTTTAGCAGTTGCCCTTTGTAGTCCCATCTACTGATTCTTCTACAGTAATTTTTCTTTCTCTCTCAATGAAACTGTTCTCTTGCCTCTCTTCTGCTTGCTAGCTCAGTGAATGTCAGTGATTTTTTTTCTCTCAAATATTATTTTTAAGCTGTTCCCTTTTTGGTTTTTTTCCCTAACATATTTTTTTAAAAAAGTCTAGTAGTACTTAGTCACTTAAAATACAGAAATTGTGTTTGTTTCTCAAACATTCTGAAGTAAATTATATAAGAACAATGGTAGATAGCGACGGACACACTGATTTTTGCCCTCTGTCCTCCTCTCTCTTCATCTGTCTTAACTTTAGCAGTTTCTGTAGATATAATTTTTTTTTCCCTGAGCCACTGAAAATATAAATACTTTGTAACTACGACATATGTTATTTTAGGTTTTTTTAAGAAGTAATTCACTTCTTTATCCTTTATGAGGAAGTATTGAGAAACATCCAGTATTTTTAGTTATATTTCTTAACGATTCTTTCTTTGATGTTTATGATATTATTCATCTATTTCTATTATAATGGATACAATCAATAGTATTACTTGTTACTGTGACACCACTTTTCAATTTATATAAACAACGTCCCCACCTAGACATGATGTTATGAAGCACTAAACTTGAGGTGGGAAAAAAAATAAAATTCTTCAATATCATTCATTAAATCAAAGAAATTGGAAAATAATTTGGAATTTCTGAGGTATATAATGAAGAGTTTTAACATAGTTCTAATGCCCTTAAATTGACAGACTTTTATATAATCCTTCTTCCAGTAGTTTAGTATCTTTAACCACAACCATAAAATCCCTGCTTTTTGAACTCTGTCACTTTACATTGTGGGGTTTTTTTGTGTCTGCAAAGTCCTTTATAGTTGGTTGATGTATGTTGTCTCCATGCTGAATGGACAGACCCATTCTTTGAAACTTTCCTGTTAATCCACTAAGGTCTCTGTTACAAGGTAGGCTTTCCGTGGATTTGAGTGGAAAAAGCTCTAGAAGGATGGCTGACAACAATATTAAACAAAAAGAGCACTCTTGCATTAAAATGATAAACATTAAATGCTACATGTTCTGTTGCCTGGAATTCATAAAGTAATCACCCTAAATTACTGTAATAGAGCCAAACAGAGTATTGCCAGGATTAGAAAGAGCCTAGGCTGCAGTTAATGTGTTGGAAGTTCTCTACCTTGTGTTGAGAGTTAAGGATTTCCCATGGATTCATAATTCATTAGTACAAGATTTTGTGCTGATGCATGCTGATTAAGAATTGGATAGAGGGGAAAATCCTCTGTCTGTCATTCATTACAGTGTTGGAAGTCTGAGTGTCTCTTCCACTAGTAATTTCTAACAGCAGTGAAGAGTTGAATCCAACTCCAAGTGCCAGGACACGGCGTTTCAAATGCCAATAATCTCATTCTTACCTGGCCTACACCCTGCAGAGCACCCACCCACTGGTCAATATTTATCCAACGTGAGATAGATCAGACACAGTACCAGGTGGAACCAGGCAGGTGGAAGCAGATTGGAAGATCTTGTTCCTGGCATGGCAGTCTTGCGTCAAATGTCTTATATCAGCTGGGCAGGTGAAATTTCTCAGCTTGCAAGCATCATTCGGTCTCATCCAGCTTCTCTCCATATTAATTCTGACAAATACCCTTTGATTTTTACCAACCTCACTGAAGGAAATAAGTACTTCTCTGGTACTGATGGAATTGAGGGAGTATTCTTTCTCTGAAGTCAAGAACATATTCTGTCAAGAGGATGATTTCTTCTGTTGAGAAGAAAGTTGAGTGAGGATTCATTGCTTTGGGAAATACCCATGGCCAAGCCTGGGTTCCAGGTTATAAATTATGCCTCGAAATTTAAGGAAAAATTCTTTCAAACCTCCAAAGTACTGAAAGTTGTTTTAAAATTATCAGAATGGGGAAATCTATGACAAGCTGCAGTTTAACTATTATATAGAATTTAAGTATATAATTTCATAATATTATTCCAATTATGCAACAATATTACAATTATTGTTTCTTGGGTTTTTTGTAAAGAATTCTACTTTTCCTAAAGTAAATAAGTAATGAGCTGTGCTCTTATTGAGTGCTTAATCTTCAAAGCACATTAAAAATATTAATTAATCCTCGCCAAAATCCCTGTGAGGATTGTACACAAGCATTATCATCCCCTCACAGATGGTAAGTGCAGTTAACATTTCTCCAGTAGTGCTGGAGAAAACAACTTTTGTTTCCAGAAGCCCATCCAGTTCTGTCAATTTGTATTTACAGCTAAAACTTATCATTACTGATATAGCTATGAAGTGGAAAAAACATTCTGGATTTTAATAGTAGTTATATCTCCATACCTCCCACTCTGTTTCAAATTTGCTTAATGTGCTGCTCTGAATTCAAGATGATTTATTTTGAACTTCAGAGTTGTTTAGTTTTGGTCATGGATGAGCTAGTTGCAATCCAATTGCTAGTTTTCTGAACATGGGCTGTTGCTTAGCTGTACTGAATCGAACTTCTTGATACATGGTTTAATAAAACAGTAGAGTGGTGTTTGACCCAGTCAGTCATCCTTTGAATTAAAGTTGTAGCTTAAAATTGCTTGTAATTAAGTATCAGAGATTGGACAATTTTTAGCATTTAAAATTAAAAACACTCTTTAATGTTCATTCTTTATGTAAGTTTAAATAATCTGAAAATTAACTTTCAACAATGTAATTCTTATATTTGAAAGTTGCTAGCTAATCTATGAACAAGCTGTTTATTCTTCCATTTTTATATTGCTTTGAATCGAGGTCTTCAGAATATTCCTTAAATATGAACAGAAATTTATTTTGGAGATTGATTTACATTGTATATATTTCTATGTGCATATTAAATAGTAATGTGCTAATAGAGATTAATCTTATTCTATATGGTAATGACGAATAAGATAAACCGATTAAGGCAACATTACATGGTCATATAGTTCTTGTTGTGAACCTCTTTTTCAGAAACCCTAAAACTTCTTAAGACCTACTCCTTTAATCTACTGAATGTCTTCTGTCATTGTTAAATATAGTTAATAATAACTAGTACCTAAGTTGCTCTGTACCTATTGGGGCAAGGCCTCTGATAACTAAAGCTTTGCACGTCATCTGAGGGTGCTCAGCATCACTGAGAACCAACCTGTTGTTTTACATTCATTCCTAGAGTTTGAGTCCTTTAGCTCTGTTTGAGTGCTGTGTGATAAGAGCTGCTTTAGTTGAACTGCTATTTGAAGGTTGTTATCAGGTCTGCTTATCCTGTTCTGTTCCTCTCCTGGTACTCAGCAGGAGAAAAAGGTGGAATCTGGCTCTGTTACCTCTGCTTAGATGTGTACTTGTATTGCTAGATCTTGTGCTTCATTTCTGCTGCAGCGTGGGGTATAAGAAAAGAAGCACTCTTGTCAAATGTATCCTGTTCTCAATGGGCAGATGATCGTTCAGTATTATGAAAAGGTGGCCCTTTTTGGAAGACACTCTAGGTTGTTCTGAAATGTCAGGTGTGAGTGGAAAAATCAGTGAGTACAGGCTGATCCCTGAAGGCCAGTTGTACAGACTGGGAGCGTGGCATGGAAGAGCATCCATCCTGTTAAATACAGACTATCAAGGTTACTGGACTTAATGTGTTAGTAGATATATTAAAGTTCATATACATTTGCTTTTGCTGTGCTTTTGTATTACAAGTATTCTACTGGGAAATGTTGGATAAAATTGATATTGGATAGTTTGCCATGATAAATTAAAACAAAGAACTGCAGAATTACTCTGCCATGAACTATAGTGACTGGTGTGATTTTTAAATTTTTCCTTCGCAGAAATGTTCATCACCTTGTTTCCGTACACTTTTACTGTATAATCAGTTCCACTGACAAGTATTAGTCTGGTAGTAACTTACCGTACGCTGACAAGTGTCAGAATACATCCTCACAATTGTGTTACTGAAGCAAACAGGCAGTTAGCTTCAATGGCTGAAATACTGAATGACACATTATTCTGACCCGTAGCTTGACAAGGAAATTGTTTTTAATCATTGAATTTCAAGTCAGCATGTAGTTGTAAATATGATTCTTGGTGAGGTTTCCTTGCATTAGGTTTTGTGTTTAAAAACAAGAACAGAATAATCATATTCCATACAACTAAATCCTAATGCTAAGGGAATGCTTTAAGAGTTGATCTGTTTGGTTTCAAGCCAAAAAGCACCCCAGACTAAGTAAACTAAGTTAAATTCTTTTCTTTTTTTTTT
>WEKW01016575.1:881-12255 GCA_013389905.1 Sula dactylatra | reverse complement strand
GAAATCTGTGTGGTTTGAACTGGCTAGTTCAGAAGGGAAATGTCATTTCCCTTTTTGGTTTCTTGAATGAAAAGAGATTGAATTCAGGTATGAAAATTTGTATTTAAAGCCAAAACTTCATGGCACTTTGCAATTCCCCAGTTCATGTCAAAAATTGCCTTTAACTCATTCATGAAATAGCTTAATGGCACAACAAAACCCAGGAATATTTGTAATTTAAGTGAAGGAAATGACAGTGAAAAAAAAAAGGTATTACATTTTCTTTATAAATCAATATGAAGAGTGAGTTTGGGGTTTTTTTTGTTTTGGTTTGGTTTTGGGTTTTTTTTAACTTTTTTATAGTCTGTGATAACAGATAAAGGAAAATGGCTTGAGCTGGCGAAAGTGAAAACAGCAAGGCTAACCTGAAAAAGACATCTTGCAGGATTTCAAAGAGGAATAGAAGACAATGTACAATATTCAGGTCATATTAACCCAAGGATTGTTTTGTATTTGCTCACCATCAAGCAAACCAAGTTGAAGGTCAAACAAATGAATTGCCAATATTATCAGGCTCTTCAGACTGCTCTGGGTACTACTTTTTCCCTATCAAAGCATAATCAGGCAACTCTCACAGCAAAACAGTAGGTCTATATTGCAGTAGAGCAACAGTAGAGAGGTTCTTTCCCGTATCACTAACTTTATATAAGTCAGTAAACAGAGACAGCAGCAACCTCATTGTCATTTGTCAAATATTTCTGGGATTGGGGACAGATCTCTGATTCTCAAGCCCATGCTGTACCACTAGATAAGATTCTTATAATTTCATTACATCAATGCATCTTTTCAGAGAAAGTTATGCAGATGACAATATTGCTAGCTTCAAGTTTTTAGATAATATGAAAATATATTTAGCTTGTTTTAAAAATAATTTCATTTACTAAAGTCTGTGATAAAGTGTGTTTCTAAAGCCTACAGAGTTTTGTGACTATTTGCAGATGGCTCTGTGGAGATATACTATGTCAAGAAACTTTGCAAGAAATATCAGTCTGACAAAGCTGGAACATCCCTGATATGTTTTCAGCTGCATATTTCCCAATTACAGCTGAGGAGAAATAGGGTTGGACTCAGTGACACTGGCAGTTCCCTGGCCCTGTGAAAGAAAAAGCAGCTGTGGGAAGGGTCAGGAGTGTCAAATACAGTGGAAATGGCTCACGGTTGAAATGGATAGCATGTTTATAGGGAGATGAGGTTTTCAGTGAGACTGCAGATTTTGAGTTACTCGCTCTGTCTCTGATGTTTGTGCAGTCCATTTGAGCAACAGAATCTATAAACAGAACAGTAAATGGCTGTACACTGCAGGGGATGCAGAAATTTGCATGAGAATAAAGTTGTTCTTTGGCTGGTAAGGATTGGCTGGTCCTTTGGTGGGAGAGGTGTGGCCCAGTAACCTTGCAGATCCTTCCAGTGGTCTCCAACAGATCAACATGCACATACATATTTTAAAGTATTTCTCTCTGTTTGGTGATTACTGAAATATCTGTTAAACAGATTTGATAACAGCACTTAAAATTGGGGAACTTATTAGGCTTCCAGTATCCTATTACTTATAAAGTTATAGCTTCTTTCATAAAAGATATTCCTAGTTTCTTTCCTTCAAAATGAAAACACAGTTATTGAAGACAACTGTGAAATTTTAAACAGACAACAGTTAAAATCTTTACACTTCCAGAAAGCTGTCAGAGATTCTCTCCTGCCACCTCTGAACAGTTATTAATCTCAGCTCACTGCTGTTTCTCCTTTCCTCTATCTTAAACCTGAAAATCATAATTATCAGAGATCACCAATGCATTGTAGAAAGGAAAATAGTTAGGGATAACAAAAATCAGAGCAGATTGCAGCTATAGATATGAAGAGGCACCTCCCTGGATCCTTCTGTCTTTTTTTTTTTCTTTTTTTTTTTACATTTTTTTTCTTTCCCCCAAAGCTAAGAGACTACAGTTGGAAAAAAAAACACAGAAAGGACATGTCTGTGGAGGTGAGGAGGGGAAGGCAATGCTGCTGCTTGCTGACAGATGAGTTGGTTGGGCACCTGCAGCAGCCATTATGTGACTTGATCACATGGGTGTGGGAAGTGCCAGGCCTAAACCCTTACTGGGAGGCGACTGCTCTGATTCTCCATTGAAAACCCAAATGTGGACCTACCATGTGTATAATAACCAAATGTAATGCACATTAGCATTGCAGTGCTGTCAAGGCCAAATACAATTCATGCTAGTACTGAAGTGCTTGATAAATGCATGTTATATGACTGATAGGGTGAGGAAGTGTTTTAGCTGCCTTAATAAGAACACAAGACATCACCAAAAAACCCTGCATTTACGTCAGCTTCTTTCTTAGAACAGTAAACCTGACTTACTCTTACCTGAGCTGGTATTTTTTGGTATGGTTATAATTTCAATCAATTCATTCCCTTGCATTTAGTATAAAGAAAAGCATAAATATTTTCAGATTTAATTACTTCTAAGTCCTGACTACCTAAGAAATACCTTGAGACTTGTTCTTCTTTCAGTGCTTTTCCCTTGTAATTGCTCGATAAGCAAAAGTGTCTGGTCACATAGGAACAACATCCTAAAAACAATCACAGCAGCCGGGTAAAATCTCTTATTAAATTTCATAAAAGCTTCAGTCTTCTATATGTTTTCCTGGAGAAGGTATGCAGCACAGAATAGATACAAACATAGCTCACAGATACCTCCTCCATGTGTTTATAAATTAAGTATTATCTCATGCTGCTTAAACCCCACAGATTAAATAAATAAATAAATAAATAGAACAATTAAGATTCTATGTTATCCACCAACATCTGGAACTTTGCCCTTTGTCTTGAACAACAAAAAGTCATATGAGGTGCACAAACAATTTACAAGATATGCATGGCTGTTCTCTGATGTTGTTTATGGCACCTGAGAATACAGGTCTGAGACTTAGAAATTCAGAGTAGGCTCATTTGGAAAGGAGGCAGTTTACAAAGTGGTAAGAATTAATCCAAAGGATATGCTGCTGATTAGAGTTTTAAGAGGTTGCAGTTTCAAAGTTTCTCATGCTCAGTTGCTTCAAATCACCCATGCTTACCAACATCTGAAATATTCATGGTCTATGGATCTCTGATGGGGTAATATGCATCAGGAATCTGGCATAAATATCAGTGTGTGAATTTTAGTTAGTTAGTTAGTTGAAAAAAATATGATTAAATGTACTCTAAGGTGTGGATCTGTGAATTAATACTGCCAGAATTGATCAAGCCCATATTAGAATGAGTGAGAAATGCACACCCTTGTAACACGAAAGACAGTACACCCCTGGCAAGTAAGTCAATCTAGCTAATTCATATCAAGTGTTAGGAATAGAAACATTTTTCACTGATTCTGAGAATTATATTTTCAGTTTACATTTTGTTAATGAGGCAAAAATAATATCTACCTGTTTAGAAAAGAGTGGCCTTTTATAGATGTTCTACACACAATTAATCGAAAACGAAAGTGCAATATTCAGCTGGTATTTACGAACTCACTCCACAGAGGCTATGCTGATTTATATGTGTAGAGAATCTTCCCTGTAATACTACTTTTGCAAAAATTAATTAGATTTTACTGTCATAGTAATATGATAATATGATGCAGAAACTTTATCAAAAGCCATATTAATTAATCCTAACACTAGTCACTGATCATTAGTTCATGCACCGTAATAATCAGCTCCAGAATCAACAAATCC
This sequence comes from Sula dactylatra, assembly GCA_013389905.1. Lineage (NCBI taxonomy): Eukaryota > Metazoa > Chordata > Aves > Suliformes > Sulidae > Sula > Sula dactylatra. The sequence goes on along the minus strand of WEKW01016575.1, from coordinate 8,499 downwards.
TATGTTCTCAGTTAATTTCTCTGTTTTTAAAAGGGAGCCAACTCTAACACTCTTTTAATAAAATGAAAACAAATCTCTGATATTTGATAGATTAGAAAATTTTAATCAATTTACACTTTATTAAAAAAGCTTGAAAAAAAATGTTCCTGTTGTATTGCTACCAGAGTCTGGGAAAGGTTTATTTTATTTCAGATGCTTGCCTTTTATCAGTAGCCATTTTATTTTCTTAACTAGATGAGAGTACATCCATGTCCTTTTTTGGATTTTGGCACTGAAGTAATCTTTTTTACTTCATAGTAACATTTAGGTCAGCATTTTTAATTAGTTATTATCTAATTCTTCAATTTCATCTTGCCTGAGTATAAATGACATTATAAATACTAGAGTGTCTTAGAGGAATATTTTACAGTTGTATGTTACTTAAAATATTACTGGAAGGTCAGGCCCTGCAAATATTTGCACATTCATTTTAAAGCATATAACTTACTGGAAGTGTTAGTTTAAAAATACTTGGGCTGAGATCACAATGTCCTACAAAACAATTTATATTGCAGAAGAAAAAGTTATGCAGAGAAGCTGGCAGACATAGTGTGCCTGTCTTAAGCAGACACTTAAGAACCTACTTTTTTTAAAAATCTGGTTTAAGATCACCAAAAGTTATACTAGCATCAGCAAAGCTGGGATTTTAAGCAAGCTGCAGGAAGCAAGTGGCAAACAAGAAAAGAATGCCCAAGAGGAGAAAAAAAGAATAATGCCATTTTGCAGCATGTCTAACAGTGGATACAATTTCAGAATTCCCCAATACTTCAATATTTGGGATCAAATCCTTACAGGATTAAATCAGTGAAGTTTTGCTGAATCACTGGAGCGATACTGAAATAGTTTTTAAAGTGAATCTCCCCCCATCCCCCATACCACTCCAATATTATCAGCTCCTCTATTCCCTTGACAGCATCCCTGTCATGACTATCCATGAGCCCTGTATAGGTTTTGATTTAGCTGATCTTCATGCATAACTAAAATAAACTGTGCAAAAATCTAAGTTGCATTTGAAGGTAAACAAGTCCAGAATTATCTTCTGGGCTGTGCCTTGCTACACCATAGTTCTTGCATGAAGAATTCAAATGACTTTTCTATATTTCAAGTATACACAAACAGGTTAAAAAATAAGCAAATATGTACAGGTGCACTTGTGGCTGGACAAAAAGATCAATGTAAAGCAAAGATGCTCTTATATGAAAGAAGTTACAAGGCATGCAACTGCCTCAACACCATATCCTGTCTTTTATAGAATCATAGAATCATAGAATCATTAAGGTTGTAAAAGACCTCTAGGATCATCAAGTCCAACCATCAACCGAACACTACCATGTCTCCTAAACCATGTCCCGAAGAGCCACGTCTATGCGTTTTTTGAACTCCTCTAGGGATGGTGACTCCACCACCTCTCTGGGCAGCCTGTTCCAGCCCCTGACCACTCTCAGTAAAGGATTTTTTCCTAATATCCAATCTAAACCTCCCCTGATGCAGCCTGAGACCATTTCCTCTCATCCTATCACTAGTAACTTAGAAGAGACTGACACCCACCTCACTACAACCTCCTGTCAGGTAGCTGTAGAGAGCGATAAGGTCTCCCCTGAGCATCCTCTCCTCCAGACCAAACACCCCCAGCTCCCTCAGCCGCTCCCCATCACACTTGTTCTCCAGACCCTTCGCCAGCTCTGTTGCCCTTCTCTGGACACGCTTCAGCACCTCAGTGTCCTTCTTGTGCTGAGGGGCCCAAAACTGACCACAGGATTCAAGGTGCGGCCTCACCAGTGCCCAGTACAGGGGCACCATCCCTGCCCTGCTCCTGCTGGCCACACTCTTTCTGATACAAGCCAGGATGCTGTTGGTCTTCTTGGCTTTGCTTCTCACAGAATTAAGATGTGTCAGCTGCACAGAATTGCAGAATAGCTGAGGATGGCAGGTCATCTGGAGATCATCTTGTCACACCCTGGGTCAAAGAAGGGTCACCCACAGGAAGTTGTCTGGGGTGGTGTTCAGGTTTTAAATATCTCCAAGGATGGGTCTCTGGGCAACCTACACCAGTGCTCAATCACCCTCACAGTAAAAAACCTTTCATGTTTAAATGCAATTTCTTGTATTTCAGTATTTGCACATTGCCTCTGACAACACTTGGGAAAATCCTGGCACTGCCTTCTATGTGCCCACCTTTCAGTATTTGTACACATGGATAAGATCCCCAATGAGCCTTCTCTTCTCCAGGCTGACCTCTCAGCCTGTCCTCATGACAGAGTTGCTCCAGTTCCTTCATCATCTTTGTGACTGTTTGCTGGACTTATTCCAATATATTAATGTCTTTTGTACTGGGAAGCCTGGAACTGGACCCAGCACTCCAGATGTGGCCTCAGCAGTGCTAAGCAGAGGGGAAGCATCACCTCCCTGTACCTGCTGGCAATGGTCCTCCTAATGCAGCCCATGAAGCTGTTGACCGTCTTCGCTGCAAGGGCACCTTTCTTGCTCATGTTCATCTTCCTGTTCCCCAGGAACCCCAGGTCCTTTTCCACAGAGCTCCTTTCCAACCAGTTGGCCCTCAGCATTTTCTTGTGCATTGGTCTTTCTTTTGCTGCTGAAGTACCTACAGAAGCCTTTCTTGCTGCCTTTTATGTCCTTCACCCGCTCTACATCTGATGATGTTTGTCTTTCTTATCTCCCTCCCTGCATCTTCTAGCAATATCTGTATTTCTCTTCGGTCATCTTATGCTGCTTTTAATTCTTGTATACTTCCTTTTTGTGTTTGAGTTTTGTCAGAAGATTCTTGTTCATCCACACAGGCCTCCTGCCACCTTTGTTGGATTTCCTGAATTTCCCTATTCAAGCTCAAGAATGGAGATAGACCATTCTTGAACTTGGAGGACATGATCATTGAAAAATAAATCCATTCTCCTGGACCACTCTTCACTCCAGAGATGTTTCCTATTGGATACTTCTAAGCAGTTCCCTGCCAAAGTCTGCTCCCCTGAAGTCTGAGATTGTGATCCTGCTATTTGCCCTGCTTCTTCCTCTCAGAATCCTGTACTCCACCATCTCATGGTCATGACAGCTAAAGACTTCTGCCAGCCTTCACTAACCAGTCCTTCCTGGGTTATAAGAATCACACCCTGCAGAGCATGTCTCTTTGATGGCTTCTTGATCTTCTGTGTTAGAGAGTTATCATCAATGCACTCAAGAAGCCTCCTTGATTATTTGTTCCCTCTTGTGCTGTCCCTTCAGCAGACATGGGGGACTAGAATCATCCCAATGAGGACCAGGGCCTGAGAAGTGGATGCTTCTTCTAGCTGTCTGAAGAAGCCCGCAACTACTTCTTGATTAGGAGGTCTATGGCAGACACAACATCACTCATGTTGGTCTGACCTCTTTACTGTGTGTCATGGTTTAGCCCCAGCGAGCAACCAAGAACCACACAGCCACTCGCTCACTCCCACCAGGTGGGAAGGGCAAGAGAATCAGAAGAGTAAAAGTGATAAAACTCGTGGGTTAAGATAAAGACAATTTAATAGGGAAAGCAAAAGCTGCATGTGCAAGCAAAGCAAAAGAAGGAATTCATTCACTATTTCCCATAGGCAGGCAGGTGTTAAGCCATCTCCAGGAGAGCAGGACTCCGTCACGTGTAACGGTGACTTGGGAAGACAAACACCATCACTCCAAACGTCCCCCCCTTCCTTCTTCTCCCCCCGGCTTTATATGCTGAGCATGACGCCATATGGTGTGGGACATCCCTTGGGTCATTTGGGGTCAGCTGTCCCAGCCATGCCCCCTCCCAGCTTCTTGTGCCCCTGGCAGAGCATGGGAAGCTGAAAAAGCCCTTGACTAGTGTAAGCACTACTTAGCAACAACTAAAACATCTCTACATTATCAACACTGTTTTTAGCACAAATCCAAAACATAGCCCCTTATGAGCTACTATGAAGGAAATTAACTTTATCTCAGCCAAAACCAGGACACCCTGGCCCATACATCCTCAGCTGCCTCCTTTCTCATTACCAGGTCACCTAAGAGATGCTGACACAGATGCCAGAAACTGTTGCACAAAATCCTCCTTCTGTTGACTCTCTCTGCTAGCTGTGCTTCCAATTTTTATACAAATAAAAATGGAAACTTTAGCAACCCAGGCACTCACTAATCCAAATATATTCTTAGAAGAACAAAGGTAATTACCTGGAGATAATTACCCACTTTCATAAAAAAATTATTTTATAACAGTTCTCTAAAATGGAAGTTTGATTAAAGAAATAAGGATACATTGGATCTATATGGTAGGGGAAATAAGGTCACCCTGCTTAATAAAACAGCTCATCACCTGTTGTTACCTCTTATGTTCATGTGTAGAGCACTACAAACTACTTTTCTGGCTACAAGCAGAAAAAAGCAAACTTCCTTATCCACTTCTAATCACAGTTGCTCAAGTATCTTCACAAATTAAATAATTCATTTGGAAAATACCAGTCTTTCTGGTAATTTGGGAAGAAATAGTATTGATGAGTTATTTTGCTGGAATCTTCTCAGTAAGCCTTAATTTCTTCAAACAGAGATTAGTCACTGAATGACTAATTTGATTAATAATATTTGACTAGTTAGTTATTCTTTTAATGAAAATCTATTTTTTCCACAGTTCCTCATTTCTCAGATGTGACATTTTAACACTTTATGATAATGTAGATACAAATTTTTCACAGCAGGTTCACATGTAGAATACACCTGAAGGGAGCTGAAAAAGTTCCCTAATGTAAAATATACAGGGATGTCGTGGTTTAACCTGACAGGCAGCTAAGCACCACACAGCCACTCGTTCACTCCCTGCCNTAATAATGTAATGAAAACGCAAACAAAATAAAAGAGAAAGAGAAGTGAAATCCAGGGAAAAAACAAGTGATGCAACCACTCACCACGCACCAACCAACGCCCAGCCAGTCCCCGAGCAGCTATCGCTCCCCCACCCCCAGCCAACGCCCCACAGTTTATATGCTGAGCATGATGTCATACGGTACGGAATATCCCTTTGGCCGGTTTGGGTCAGCTGTCTTGGCTGTGCCCCCTCCCCTCCCAGCTTCTTGGCAGAGCATGGGAAGCTGGAAAAGTCCTTGACTAGTATAAGCACTACCTAGCAACAACTAAAACATGAGTGCATTATCAACATTCTTCTCATACTAAATCCAAAACACAGCACTATACCAGCTACTAGGAAGAAAATTAATTTTATCCCAGCTGAAACCAGGACAATGGATTTAAAGCTACTGTTTAAATGCAAGGCAGCAATTAAATGCTTAGCAGTTGCATTAGGACTGCAGCTACTTGTCAGTGCTACTTAGATGGCTAATGTCTAGAGATGGGTGAAAAAAAATGCAATAACAGAGGAAAGAGAAGAGTTTATATTTTTCCATTGCTATATTTACTTATAAGTCAAAAATGACCATTTCTTAATGCAAAGATGAGAGAGTGGTTGGAGAAGGGAAGCATGATGCATTTTTAAACCAATATTATTTCTGGCTTGAGACAAAACAGATAAGCAACAACTGTTTCTATGTTGGAATGCACACAGTGACCCGATATAGCAGGGAAATGTTCTATGAGCAGGAACCATTAAGTGGTTGCTCTAGTGAAAAAGAAACAGAAGTTGATGCTTATTTCTGATTTGAATTAGGTAGATATTTAAAAATCAATTCTGTTTTCTACACTTTTAATTAGGAAGCAATCTATCACATCCAAAGAGCATAGGTATCTTTCAAAAACTTTAATGCAGCCCTAGGCCTTAATTCCAGGTTTTCATCAGAGGTTTATGGAGTGAGGTATTTAGAGATAAAATAATAAGGGAAAATTTCCCTGTCTTTTCTATTCATCAGTCACATTAATGGTACCAAAATGTGCCGTAATATTCACCTTAAATTAACTATGTAAGAAGAAAATCAATTTTTTTCTCATTCTTGTGTCTCTGCTATAAATTTTATCAGTCCTTGTAGAATAAACATAATGTCTACTGGAGAATACAAACAACTCATGGACATTTCAGATTCTTGTGATAATCTCTTCTTTTTTTTTTTTTTTTTTTAATGAAAAAACCTCCTCATTTTATAACAGCATATGGCAACTTTTTTCCTGCTTGGCTTTCTCTTTTGTATTATGCTTTTGTATTACCACAACTATACAAATGCACCCATCCATTTCTGAAAGACCATTATTTCACTGCTAAATTGGGACATTGTTTCCTATTACTCGTGTGCTCCAACTGTTGTTATTGATTTAGTGGAAACAACATTTACTACAGCTTCCTTTATTTAAAGCAAAAACTGTTTTGTCTGACAAGACTGGAAGTTAACTATGCTGCTGTTACTGAAAAAAAATCTTATGAAAATTCATGCAAAGTCACTTTATGTGAAAAATTCTTAATTTAAATGTGACTGAACTTTCTTAACTCTTTCAATACACCTTTATATCATAAAAGAAGAACTAAAGATACAGTAGCCAAAAACTCTCTGCTGTTTTAGAGAAGGAGTGGTGCCAAAATTATCCAATTGTTAACACTCTAGGATTGATGAATTTTTGAAGAAAAGCAAGTTGGTAAATTACTCAGAGAGGTGCTGCATGTATTTACATGGACTGCCGGTGACCTGTCTGAAATCTGTTTGCAATTTTATCATTCAAACATGCTTTGTCTCACCAACAGCTATTTACAAACCCAACAAATCAAGATTTCACAGAGGAAAGCTCTGTGACCCTTAACTACTATGCATTGTGGCCAAAGTCCAAATCCATTGGGAGACAGTCTTTGAAGACTTATGAATTTTTATTTTTCATTGTTACAGCAGACCCAACCCAAACAGTATTTCAGATCCAGAGAAAACATACTAAAAGGCTGCTGCTTCCCTAAGCAAAACCTGAAATAAGGAGACAGAAATTTAGGAATAGTGTGTTATCCTAGTTCACACGAAAGAGATGGAAGCTGAGAAAGACTACTCACTACTCACTACTCAGTACTTTAAACAGCAAGAGAAACCCCTAATACAGGCAAAGGTGGCAGCTCTGCGTCCCAAGGTGGCTTAATAAGCTGCATTCTCCAAAAGCAGCTGACTAGAGAGTTAAATCCAGTCTGTCCAGTATGCTTGGAGCTACTAGGGAAAGGTAGGAGGTCTGTGTACATACCCTCAGATCACAGGCTAGTAATGTGAAGGTCAAACAGTAAGATCAAAGGAATGGGGCCAACACTACAGATCCTTAATCTATACCTTTCCTTTTTTTCCTGGAAGACAGTTCTCAGCAGAAATGGCTTGGCATGTTTTTTTCACCATTGGTCTTTCACTGGACCTTGCTGAGAAAAAAGAAATAATGAAAATACATGAATATAGCACTATGTTCTACATGTTTTCTTCTTCTTAAAAATATATTAGAGATGTCCTTTCTAACATAGCAACACTTAAAACAAATTGACACATATTTTTACATACTGCACTAATAGCCTTCAAAGGGTACATGGTTTCTGAAATTAATAGTTCAAAATCTTGTTTTAAAATGAGTTGAGCAGTTTTCAATAGTAATTGAATTAATTGTATTCTGGATAAAA